>CAUJRU010000685.1:0-377127 GCA_963277665.1 Viscum album | reverse complement strand
CTCTCAAAAATAATTTTGGAAATGGTTATTCTCATTCAAAACTAGTTTTTAGTAATGACTATTTTGCTCCTAAAAGTGGCCCTTTTCACAACGTGTCAAAGCGGTGTACATTGGAATAAAAATAATTATTTGAATAAAATAAAATATTGGGGTTCCTTAAATACCATTTTTTAAATGTAGATTCCTAAGATCTTTCTTTTAAACATTTCTTGATCTAAGAGAGTTTGGATTCTGAAAACCTAACTATTTTGTTTTCAAGAAAACAAATAAGATACCAACAACAATACATGGTACATAGATTGTGGATGTTCCTGGTATATGACTATTAACAAAAAAATCTTTGAAAATATTATCAATATGAAAGGTGTAAAAGTTACTTTCGTTGATAATGCTCAAGGAAAGATTGTTGGTATAAGTAACATTGCTCTTCCTAGAAAAGCCTTTATTTCAAATTTTTTATTTGTTAAAGGTCTTAAGAACAACCATATAAGAACAAGTCAATTATTTGAGGAAGGTTACCTTGTGAATTTTAGGAATGATAAATGTTTATTACACAATTCCAAGGATGAATTCATTCTTTTTCCCATTGACCTGAGAATTTTTATACACTTAACTTAGAATACCTTAGAATCCAAGACATACCTTGTCTTAGTTCAACGGAAGATCAATCTTGGTTATGGAATTGAAGGTTAGGACACAATAATCTTAGAAACTTATATAAACTAACTAAGAAATGACTTCTTAAGGATCTACCAGAACTTAGATTAGATTCCTCAAAATTCTATGTCCCTTGTCAATATGGAAAACAACATAAGTCAAGATTTAAATAAATTAGTGAAGTCGCAAATACTGATGCTTTATAATTGGTGCACATGGTCTAATTTGGTCCTATAAAAACTAGAACTATTGGAGGAAAATACTATTTATTTTTTATTGATGATTACACCAGATTCATATGCGACTATTTTCCTACAAAGAAATATGAAGCCTTTTATTATTTTAAAACTTTTTCATCCAAAGTTAAAAATGAGAAAAACCTTCCATTAATAACTATTCATAGTGATCATGGTGGAGAATTTAAAAATTCATATTTTGATACTTTTTGTAGTAAGAATGGTATTACACATAAATTATTATCTCCTATAACTCCTTAGAAAAATGGTGTTATTGAAAGAAGAAATCAAATTCTTCAAGAGAAAAAAAGAACCATATTGAGTGAATACTCAATTGCTAAATTTTTTTGGGCTGAAGCTATTAGTACTACTTGTTATAATATAAATCATGTTTTAATAAGGATATTTCTTAATAAAACACATTTTGAGTTATGGATAGGATGAAAACCAAAATTTTCATACTTCAGAGTATTTGGATGCAAAGTATTCATTTTGAATTCAAAAGATAATTTACATAAATTCAAACCCAAATCCGATGAAGGAATGTTTTTAGGCCATTCCACTACCTCAAAGGCTTATAAAGTTTTTAATAAAGAAATTTTTACTATTAAAGAAATAGTGCATGTCAAATTTTATGAAACTGATCCTTTTGTTTTCAAACAGTCCCGACCAACATCTTTTAATGTATTTTATAAAAATAATTATCAACATTTGATAGAATATTATTCTAAAAAGGTAAATACTAAAATAATTGCTTCTGAAGTATTCACCCTAGAATACTTTCTACCTTATATTGATGAATTGGTTTTACAAAACCCAAGTTTTTTATTTCTTTAAAATCATCCTAGTGATAATATCATTGGTGATGTAAATCAACCTCTAAGGATTATAAATTCATTGGTAAATGAAGTATAACATTTTGATTTCCTTTCTCAATTTTAACCTAAAAATCATGATCATACTTTAGGTGATAAATATTGGATAAAGGAAATGAAAGATGAACTAAATGAATTTGAAGGGAATAAAGTCCAGGCTTTAGTTAAAAGACTGAAAAACCTCTGTAATTTGAGTAAAATGGTTCTTCAGAAAAAAAATGTGATGAAAATGGACTCATTATTATAAATAAATAAAGGCTTATTTCTAAATGATATAATCAACAAGATGGAATATACTATAAAGAAACATATTCCCCGGTATCCAGACTTGAATCTACTTGAATTCTATTTTCCTTTTCATCATTATTTAATTTCAAACTTTTTCAAATGGATGTGAAGTGTGGTTTCCTTAACAGATATGTTCAAGAGGATGTTTTTTTTCAATAGCCTCCTGGTTTTTAAGATATAAAACATCTTTAATATGTTTTTAAACTTACCAAATCTTTACACATACTTAAACAAGACCCTAGATCTTGGTATGAAAGATAAAAGAATTTTTGTTACAAAACAATTTTGTTAAGGGAACTGATGATCCAAATTTTTTCATAAATAAAGAAAATAAAAATTATTTTATTGTTCATATTTATGTTGATGAAATTATATTTTGATCAACTCAACAATTTTTAACTGATTCATTTTCGAATCTTATGAAATCTGAGTTTTAAATGATTGTGATGGGTGAGTTAACATTCTTTCTTGGTTTTCAAATTTCTAAAAAACTAGAAGGAACTTATATATATCAATATAATTATATTAAATATCTTCCTAAAATGTATGGATATGACAATAATAAAAGTATTAATACTCTAATTGGTACCTCGAATACCCATGATCTTAATAAAGTTGGACAACTAGTGGATCAAAAAACATTTAGAGGTATAATAGGATTTTACTATACTTGATAGCTAGTCATCCAAAATTAATGTTTTCATTATGATTATGTGCAGGATAACAATAAAATACAAAATAATCCCATTTGAAAGGTGTAAAAAGAATATTTCAATATTTAAAGGGATCCATGGATTCAGGCCTTTTCTATTCTTCTAGAAATAATTTTGAATTAAAAAGTGTTTTGGATGCTGAATTTGGGGGTTCTATATTGGATAGGAAAAGTACATCCAAAACTTTACATTTCTTATGAGATTCATTAGTTTCTTGGTACTATAATAAAAAACATTGAGTATCACTTTCCATTAATGAAGCTGAATGCGTGGAAGCTGGAATTTATTATGATCAAGTGTTGTGGATGCAACACATTCACTGATTATGGCATGATTTTTACAAAAACTCAAATACTATGTGATAACACTAGTTCCATATCTTTAAGAAAAAATATTTCACATCACACTCGTGAAAATTATATAGATATTAGGCATCAATTTCATAACGATTACACACTGGAATAAGATATTATTTTACAATTTATTGGAACACAAGAACAAATTGCTAATATTTTTACAAAACCATTACCTTTTGATAGATTTGAATACATTAAACAAAAGTTAGGATTGACCACTGTAATTTAATAATTTATAACCATTTTTTTATAACATCTCCTTAAATTATGTTACTCATTTTTATAGGTGGAGTACACTTGAATTCGTTATTAAATTTTTTTTCCCGATTTTTATTCAAAAAAACTTTCAGACATTATTAAAAAAATCAGTCTTGATTAAAATTTTCAGACCTTATTCAACTTTCTTATCTTAATTAAAAAATTTCAGACTTAAAACTTTTAAAAGGAATTTATTTACAATAATAATAATGCCCCCCTGCAGTGTCCCACATCGATTCTCATCAATTTATCACCCGATATGTCGCCAGTCTTCAAATATATCAGTTTGATTCTAATTACTTTCATCAAATTCAAATGACTATCTATATTTCTTCCTATAGGTCAATGCATCCTCAAATGGAGTTCAAAGATTGGTTTATTTTTCAAGAAGGTTATTTGATCAATA
Organism: Viscum album; assembly: GCA_963277665.1. Classification (NCBI taxonomy): domain Eukaryota; kingdom Viridiplantae; phylum Streptophyta; class Magnoliopsida; order Santalales; family Viscaceae; genus Viscum; species Viscum album. The sequence goes on along the minus strand of CAUJRU010000685.1, from coordinate 373,338 downwards.
CTTTTATCTAAAATATGATTCTTTATTAAGTAAGATTATAGATTTCCAAGGATGGAAATATGTTTGTATTTTAAAAGAAAAGTTAGAATGGGATCTAGTTTTTATGGACAAAGTAATAGAGTTATATGAGTCCATCTAGTTCTTTATAGAAGGAGGGAAAGAAAACATTTAGTTTAAATTCTATGGAAAGACTTACTCTATTTCCTATAAGAAAGTTGCTAATATTCTGGAAATTATTTTTTGATGGAGAAGCCTTTTATCACTCTCGAAAACTTATAGAATTATAAGGATCATTCAACAATGAAAAAGAAATATAATCTTTATATCTTAATTTTATAAAGAAGCCAAAACTTTCTCATCCCACTCCTAATAATTGGATTGTGGCATTATAGATGCATGGTTTTTTTATTATGAGAAAAGCAGACAAGGAAACTCTAAGGGCAACTGAAATCTTCACACTAGATTTTCTTGTAAATATAAGGATGATAAACTTGGTGAGATATATCTTTTTAACTATTAGTAAGATTAACTATAGATCAATTAAATCTCAAATTCTCATGTTTTCAGTAATCCTATCCAGGTTGTTAGTAAAGTTTAGTATCTCCTTCAATGTTTTTTGTAAATCCTAGCCCAAGAAGTTCAAAATTATTCTTTTAAGTGAAAAAAAACTTAAAATAATGAAATATTATTTGGATGATAAATCTATGGAATTTGTTTTTTTTTTCAGGAAAGATAGGCCAAGTTGGAGAAAGTTCTAAATCCAAACATCAAAAAAGAAAATCTGAAGCCTCTAATCCTCAAAAATCAAAGAAGTAGAGAACTTATCCTGATTAAGTTGTCTCAATGTTGAGAAAATATAAGGAGAAAAGAAAAGAAGGCGATCCACTTTTTGTAATAATTTTACCAGAAGAAAAGCCTTAAAATTCTTAGTGCTGAAGCATAAGAGAAAGTAGCAAAATAGAAGAATCATAAGAAAAAATTATCAAAAACAGAGGTGTGACAAGCCTTGTTGAAAGCTGCAGAAATATAATTGGAACACATTCCAATTTTGGAGTATTTTATACAAGACATTGATCTACCCCCTCAATGATCAGATGTTGTGGAAATAGAGTTTCTTTCAATTGTTAATGGAAAATCAATTGTTTTAGGATTAGTTCCAAGTGTATAAGAATAGTCTTAAGAAGGAGATCATGCTAGTGAATAAAAGGAAAGTGATGATGAAATCCACTAAATTGGAAATAAACAAATCTAGAGATATAGTGAGTCTGACAAATGATCACTATAAACTTTCCAAGCCTCGTTATCTAAACATGCCTCAGAAGAAAATTTTGTTCGAAATTCAGACAACCAGATTCAAAAAGATCATTCAAATTAGAAAGATATTGTTGCTAAAATTAAAATTCAGAAGTTTAATTATGAAGAATATGATGATTATGATGATACTATTCAATTATCTGATGAACGGAAAACAAAACAAATAATAGAGAAATCAGTTTCTAAAAAATATAATGGAAAGAAGATAGAAATTTGAACTAGTACGAAAAATATATCGGATTTTGAGAAGTCGTCCTCTTCTATAGGAGAATATTTTATTGTTCAATCATTGAAGAATATTGTTAACAACATTCCTTAGTTTACCAATATTTAGCTGAGATTTTAAGTGATTAAAGAATCATTAAATCAAATATCAGACTTGATAACACTAAAAATAGAGAGGTTGATCAAACTTGTAGTAGAATTCAAAACCTTTGTGGAGAATTATAATTATCATAATAAGTATTGTAGGGAGATGACCAAGTGGTAAATGCAGATAAATATTTATCTTAAACTTTTTATGACATGTTTAATTCAATCAAGAATGATTTAACATAATCTTAAGATTCTCTCAAAGACTTATCAAACATTGTTTCTAAGAATATGAAGGAGGAATAAGCAATTTGACTCTAGAAAGACAAATATTTAAATGGGGAATTAAATTCCATCACAGCTGAGGTAAAAAATTTGAAGTTCTATAAGGATAAGATTATTCTTTTAAAGAATTAAAATGAAGAGATGGATGAAAAATTAAAATATCAAGAGGAAAATATTCAGTTTCAGGAAGAAAAAATTCAAAATCTTGAAAAGGAAAATCAGTATCAAGAAGTTCTCCTTGTAAAGTTTGAAGAAGATCACAAAGAGTTGAAGAAGGTGAAACCTATTTTAAAATCCTCAATTCAAAAGAAGGATTTTTTTATTGTCTTCAAAACCTTTGTTGTAAAAATTTTCATTATCAAGTATTATATTTCTCTTGCTTCCTATAGAATGTTTCCTAACCCTTTTCGGGTACATTATTCCCTCCATTCCTTTTTGTTAATCACAAAGGGGGATAATGTTTTATAAGAATATTATTCTAAGGTGAGAATGATATAAGTAAAATTATTTTTCATATGAAATACTTCTTTAAGTAAGGTGGAGATGTATATTTTTAAAGTAGGAAAGGAACTTGAAAAGAGAATATGATCCTTATGGGGACTTCATATCCTAAGGGGGAGTTAGTCACATTCATTCTCAAACTCAAGGGGAGATAAGTATTTCTTTCTAAATAAAAATATGGAATATTTCATACTTAATATCCTTTTCTTAAAATACTATTTGTTCTTTCCAAAAAGTCGGATATTGTTGAGTCAAAAGTTTCCATATAACTATTTCCATTCCCCTTTGTTTTGGAAATCACAAACTCATGATTTCAAAAGACTTTTTAAGTAAATATTATCTAAACATGTTAAAGTGTGATAATAATTGGACTCACATTTTCTAAACCTTTTATCATTTTTTCCATCCAGGCCTAATAAAAAAAATTAAAACCAAATAGATACTGGAACTAATGAAAATTAGATCCCTACTTATAATCAGAAACATTGTTTTTCAAATATGATTCTCTCGGTTTCTAGATTCTGATTCTCTCATTTTTCAGAATCTGATTCTCATCATTTATAGAATCGTATTCTCTTTATTTATAAAATATGATACTCTCTATTTCTATAATCTTATTATATTAATTTTTAGAATCTGATTCTCATTTTTTTAAGGATATGATTTCATAATATTTTCAATACAAATTAATATCAGAATCAAATACATAATCAAACTTACTATATTTTCTTTGAATTATTCATACATGTATTCAGTTCTGATTACATAATATTGTTTCTCATGAAATTTTTCTTTATGCTAAAATTATTTCATACATTTTGTTATTTTATGATCATTTTAACTGTCAGATGTATAGGTCCCTCTGATATTTTAGGAAAAATATGACCGTTGGAGATCAAGATTCTCATTGGATACCAAGCCTATAAATACCTAGTCACATCATTGTTTGTAAAAAGCTCGATTATTGTGTGTGTGTCTATATGCTATTGATTTTCTCTCATAATAATAGAATGTGAAATACTTGTTCCCAGTGTTTGTTACTTTAGTAAGAGTGTTTCAATCTTAAATAAACCTTGTCATGTTGTCTCTTTAATTTTTTTCTTTTTGCATCTGATTGTTTAATTGAGGGATTTCATCTAAAGGAAGAAAAAATATCTAATTACCTTATTAATCAAGGTCTTGTGGGGATATCAAGACAGAAGATACATCTGATCTTTTGTGGATCGAGGGCTTAACCTAGTTTGGGTAAGACATACTTGCTTGAAAGTATAAATCAAGGGAATTTTATCCAAAGTCATTAGATACCCTTCTATTTGGGTTAAAATATTTAAATTCATTTGTTCTACTTGTTTTATTATAATTTTCTCAATTCTGATGTAATTTATCTTAAATAGTAAGAGCTACTTTAAATTCATTTTCTATTGTATAAACTCTAATTTTAGATTCTATACTCTTTAAGGTAAAATTTTTCTTAAGTAAACTTGTGTCTTAATTTCTTTATGATAAACATCTTTATCAGACCCAAGTTGTTTTCAATACTTTTATTATCATACTCTAGGTTAAAACTGATTCCTTTAATAAAGATAAAATAGGGTTTAATGAATACAATTTGTTTAAATTTTTTAAATAAATATTTCTTTAAGATTAAAAATGAATGTTTTTTAACTTACAATTCACCCCTCCCTCACTCTTGTAACTGAGCATATACATATATATTTCAATCCAAAAGTTACACATATTCTATCTTGATCTCTCTCCATTTTGGGTAAATCTCTTACCAAATCGTGTTCTAAAATATCACATAGAATTATGTGGCTAAAATTCCCAATACTCATATTCCATAACATGTTCTCATCTTTTATGTTCAATTAACTTGTATAGGAAGGATCACCAATCAATAATAAAATAAAATTAGTTATACTTCCTTGAGAAATAGTTCTTCCATCACTTTTTATTTTTATGATTCACATATTTATTTTGAATGTTACCTCATTTAAATTATCAAAAAGTTATCTAACACTCAAAAAGTTTTTTTAGCCCTTCAATATATATAACATCATCTGATTTCAAATGGTTATTACAAATATTAGTTATGCCAATACCTTCAATTTTCAAGGAAGATTCATTATCAAATTTTACTTAACCTCATTTATATTTCTTGATATTCATCATTATTTTAGAATAATAAATCATGTGTAAGGAACATATACGAGATGAGCCCATAAGGGGCATAGCAGCACTCTGCTAGGGTTCTCGCGCCGCCGTCCCCTTCCCAGATCAGTGCGCCCTCACCTTACTGGTTTGGCTGGCCGGAGTGGTGGATCTCTGCTGTTGTGGCCTTGTATTGACTCGTCATGCACGCACTGGTGGATTTTTCTTCGGCATAGTGTTGATTCAGTGCCCGAGTTCCTGGCCCAGTGGTTCGAGACCTTCACTTCCTCCAGATCTGGGCATTCGAAGGTAGGGCGTTGTTTCTGTGGAGTTTTTGGATGGTGGCGTCGGGATCTGGTTTTCCTTGTGCAGTTGGGGTGCCTTGAACTCTCGGATAGCATGTGATCATTTGAGGCTGGTTTTTGCTTGAATCTGGTGATGTCCTTTGTTGTCTGATCTTTTTATCTTCTTTGTTGGGTGATTTCTAGGATTTTGGTGATGTTCTTATTCTCGCTATCTTCTTTGCGAGTGTTTTGTGATTTCACGGATGATTAGGGATGGTTTTATGGGTGCGTATGTGGTTGTTCTCTTGCCAAGTTTTTATTTCTTCCTCGGAGGCGATGAGACGATTCCTCTTGTGGTGTGAAGTTTGCGATGGTTGTGAAGACGGTGGTGGAGCCGGAAATCTCTCCGGCGTCCTGAAGCATTTGGGTTGGTCCCCCTGTGATTGGTGTGCGGTTCCGGCGATGGCTCCGACGTCTTACCACTTTGCGGTGGCGCGTGGTGATCTGGTGTCTCTCCGGTGATTTGACACACTCCTCGAGATGAACTCGTGGCTCGAGGTGGGGCACGTGGTTTCGCCGGTGGCATGTTGGCATCGTTGATCAGGGTGCGTGGCTCGAGGCGGGATGTGACGGGCTCGCGTGATGATGGCCACATGGTGTTGATTGAACTTTTGGTTTTATTTCCAAATTTTGAATGTCTCTGAAATCTATATGAGGTTGGAACGGTTTGAAAAAAAAGGAACATATACTATATAGTATTCTTATATTTGTCTTCTTTCTCGACTTAAAATCAACCTCTTCCAAACCTGACTTTTCTTCATTACAGAAATGAATTGTTTTATCTTAATCTTTGAGAAGAGAGTTACTATGTAATATTATCATGCATCTATCTACTCTATCTATTATTTGATCACACCTTCCACATGTCTCTTTATGAAAATAAAATATATTTTTTGTTTTCAAATTTTATATATTTTCTATTTCTATGTTCTTTCTTATAGAGTTTTCTTTCATATCATTAGACTTTTCCCCCTAACTTCCTCTCTTCTTCTAAGTAAAGATAGGTTATATGAACGCATATTTTCTTTATTTCTGAACATTCAAAAAAACATAAATAGACCTAAAATGCGAATTTTCTTGAAAAACCATAGTTTTATCCGGATATTTTCTATCCATAATTTGTCCTTCGATGAACTTTTTGAGTCTGATATTGTTTGTAATTAGGGAAAGAAGATTCATTAAATATTATTCTTTCATCGTTTACTTTTTTAGGAAAATTATCTTCATTTTTTATGATCTATATTTGAACTAAATTGAGATTTAAACATTTTTTTATTATCAATAGTTTTAGAAATAGATTATTCAGATGAGTACTTTACTAAAAAAATAATCATCTTTAAAGGATTCTCCCTTAACTTCACTAGATCTTTTGATGTCCTTGATATTTTCAGATCTTTCTCAGCATCAAGAAATTTTAATTGCATATTTGATAATTTTTCATCCATCAAATATAGTTTTTCTTTGAGATCTTTGATTATTTTCCCATATTCCAAACCTTTCAAGATGATATTTTTATATTAAAATATAAAATTTATCTCCCATTTTCTCAGCTCACTTTTTCAGTGACCAGTTTCATGTTCTCTCTTACCAACATATTCTTCTCTTTCTTGAGCATGGTGTTTTTATCAATACATTCTTCAATTTCATATTAGAGCATGTATTAAAAATATTTTGGTCTTGAATCATCTTCATCATCACTAGAATAATCAATAATCTTATAACCATAAGACATCAAATTTATGAATTTTTATTATTTCTTTATTAGTTCAGAATATAAAAAGTGACACACAAGAGGGGGTGAATTGTGTATTTTAATAAACTCTTACACAGTTTTGGATTTTGACACCCATTATGTTTTATATAAATATGCATTTTTTTTATTCCGTAAGAAAATATACAGCTGATAAACAAAAATAAAGAACATAGATTTTTATAGTAGTTTGGGGCACAAAAATACCCTAGTCCACTCCACCAATCACTCTCTCTACGAGCTTGGTGATTTCACTAGAATGGTCCTCTTATCAAAAGACCATGAATCCACAACTGAGTGTAGGAAGTTTAAATATTTACAAACAAGGTGGATTACAAAGATCTTTTGTTTTGCAATAGAGATCTAGTTATCCACAACTTAGATCAAGAAGCTGATACTCCACCACAACAGATTACAAGCAGTTGAAACACTTATAAATCAAAAGAGATTGATTTAAATGGTTTATATTTATATTCAAGGTTATAGAAACATTAAAATAGGATGTGATGGATCTTCTTCTTCATAAAATAATATCTTCAAGAATGAAACAATCAGTAGTGATCCTTTTTTATCAATGATCTGCAATAAGGTAGAAACTAAACAATCGTAGCAAACTTACATTATAAAGATGAAAAACATGTATGTCACCAAATTGAATTCCAATTTCATATTTGCTAATTATTTTTGGCATTATAAAGTATTTTCAATAATGTAGTCATATATGAATTACTTAACACAAATAGAGAACGATATTCTGACGGAATATATATATAATGGATAACTTCCTTCAGTATTCCAGATCCAAAAGAATAGACTTATTAATCAGAAAAATTCAAATTATAATTGACCATTAGAGTTGTAACTTCACTTAGAAATAGGATTGATTTTCTCAAATGAACACAGATCTTTGAAATGATCAAAATGGTCCTTGATTCGGTATTTAATTCTGACTCAATCGTTGCAGAAATCTCAGAAAGAAAACACAACTTGAAAAACTTCTTCGTTGAGAACACAACATAGGGTTAAGATACGTAATATAGGGTTTCTTTTCATAGAGTAGGGTTACTTTTAGTATCAAAGGTTTCCATTTCATAGAGTTGGGATCCTTTTTATAGCGTAGGGTTCCTTTGTGTAGCGTAGAGTTCTTTTGCATTTTGTGGGGTTGATTTCCATATCGTAGGGTTCCTTTGCATAGCGTAGGGATGATAATCCATATGTTTATCCTTGTCAGCATAAAAACCCAAATATAGCATTGATTAACCATACATTCAACTTTCCCAAACATAGGGTTGACGAATAATAAATATATACTCCAATGTTGGGTAATTGATCCATTGGTGTGTCGACTTTCCAAACGTAAGGATAGTGATCCAAATGAAAACTGTTTAACATAATGTAGGGTTAATACCATATGCAGGTGTTAGTTTTCAAGAATAATGTAGTGATGATGAACCATATGCTCTTTTAGTGAATGTAGGGTTGAAAATAGTGTTTTCAAATTCATTCCCATAAAGCTAAATTTCATTAAACAGAATATAAATTCCTGTAAAACTCACTTAAAAAACTGATTATAAAAAACAAAGGTATTTATAAACAAAAATAATAATCATAAAATATAGAATATTGTTGAGACAATACATTCCCAACAATGTCCCCCATTTTTATGATAAAATAATCTATTATAATCTGTAATAAAATTTAATGAAAATATAGTATTTTTTAAACACAAAAAAATATATAAATATTTTTTTTTGAAATTTCGATTTTAATGAATTATTTAAATAAAGAAAATTTTCAACTAAAATTTTGTGATTTGAAAATATTCTTTCCATTGACATGAAATGGATATTAATGTAATTGTTTCCTTATATAAAAAGATTCTCCCCCTTTTGTGATAATAAAAAGATGTTTGTAAGAGAATAAGTAATATAAACCACATTTAATATAGCACAGAACTTTAAATGAATAGTTATGAATACTTACATAAGAAAAAAAAGGATTGGCAGTGAGGTGTAGAACTTAAAATAAAATAAATTTAAATAAATTGAAATTAAAATGGATAAAACCAAATAAATTAGTAAATTAAAACAAATACAAATGTTTTGAAAATAAATAGTATAATACATGGTCAATTAAAAGCATCAAGATAAAGGGATTTGTTTTGAATTGGGATGGGAAGAGGGTTAAATATGAGGAATTGATTCAACTGTACTGATTATATCAATCAGCTTCAATAGTAGGCTCTGAAAATGGTTGTTGAACACTTCTGACCATTATTGAAGTAGCTTCTTTGAAACATTTACAACCTTCAAATTTTCAAAAACAATTACCTTTAAAAACTGATGCACCACTTCCTCCGACTAAATAAATGAGGTCAACTTGACCTTGACTTGATGAATCACTAATACAAACCATGGTTTATTTAAAGTTATTTGATCTATTAGATGCCTATGATTCTCCAACAGAACACTCAACGGATTACTATCACACTGAAAAATGTGTAGGTTGTCATTAAAATCATCCATCACTAAGGTAATCACTTCTAACTTTCTGAGTAGATCTAGTGGTGTCTGTTGAGAATAGATGGAAGCTCTATTTCTTTCCTAGAGATACTTAAACTCTCTTCCTATAATCAACTTAAATTCGTCAAACTCTATCTTCTTGACAGACCCATCCTTTAGCAAATAAAATTCTCTAGACAGCTTGCTGATTTACTCCTTAAGATCTCCAATAGAAATGATATTTTCCTTGAATTGATTTAAATGAATCTTATGAGCTTCAAATTATGATCATGGCACTAAAGAAACTTTGTATTCTTAAAAAAATTTCTTCTCATCCTCCAACTATTCTCTTAAAAAAAACTAGTTCCAACAATAGTTGTATTTTTATAACTTGGGTATTATCCTCAGAATTAGAAGATTTAGGAGTTTGAGATCTTTCTTTATTGACTTCAACTAGAGCCAGACTTGGATCACCATCTCCTTATGGTCTATTTCTAAAAAAAATCCTCCCAAAACATCAGGATTGAGAACAATTTGAGTTCCTAGGTTAGGAACAAATTCCCTACACAGTTCTTGACATTGAGCCTCTTTCTCAACTTATTCAGTAGCTTGAGCCTCACTCTCAACTCCAACAGAATCTCTAGCTTCAGTATCTGAAACATTAATTCAAACTCTTATTTTTTGAAAAATATATTATTCTATAAATGAAGTTACTTCTTTATTAGGACTCTGATGAACTAAACCGACTAAAGGGATAATTATTTTCTCCCCCTAAGCATCTGATAACAACTTTTGTTGTTGTTCCACACCAACTAGCAGAAAAATATTGCATGAATTGCTCCAAACAAATCCATGCTTATTAATAGTTCCAAAATTCAAAGTATTATTGTGGTGACAAGTTTTTTCAAAAAACATATTGAAAATATTTCCTTTTATTCACAAAAATAAAGAAATAATCCTACCATAAGGATAATATCTCATTTTCTCATCCTCGTGATAGTATTGGTTAAGATATATTATCATAAACAGAAAGAAATTAAACTTAATGTTGTTCATAAGAAAAAACATTATGTACATGTCAGGGTAAAGAACTTTCTCGAGCTCAACAGCTGTAGTAAAAATTCCAGATTGAGTAAATTTCAGCATTACTCGACAATCAGGAGTAATTTATTTCACCATTACCTTATTGATAGTTCATATTCCAAAAAATTAAAGCATAGTATCCTCCAACATATGTCTTCTGTTACGAATATTATTTAAATCAAACTAAAATTTCCCCTCATGGGGACAATGAAGCATCTCAACCATTTTTACAAAAGTCAAATAAAAATAAGTATCTTTAATATTATAAATAATGGAATCTTATTCTAATCCAAGACTAAACAAAGAATTTTGAAAGAATTACTTTCCTTCTATTTCATTTTTCATAGGAACGTTATCTTCTATAAAAGCATAAACCAAACCTTGAAATTTTATTTCTTCCTTAAGTGAAATATTTGTGGAATCTAAATGGAAAAATGTTATTACATTTCCCTACAAAACTATGTGAGATTTCTCTAAAGCATAAGGATTTGTATCAAAATCAGAATCCATGGATCTTCGAGAGGTTTCCATTTTTGAAGGTTTCAGGATTTATGGGTTTGAAGGTTTAGGGTTTTTGATAAATGGGAATTGAGAGAAAGAGAGGCACTCTATAACCTAAAAGCACATATAGGAGAGAAGAAGGAGAGCCAGATAAGGAAAATAGTTTTCTCGTGCCGATTGAGGATATACTCATTAAACTTATAAACTTGAAAATATAAATAAAATGAAATTGAGGTAAAATTATTTTAAAAATAAATAAAAATTAAATAAACTAAGACATAATTAAAACATATTAAATAAATATTAATAAAAAAAATAGAGGTAAGAAATAAATTAATAAACAATTACTTAAACTCAAAATAATCCTAACTCCCCATTAATAAAATAAAAACTAGCACTAGAAAGTGGTTTAGTAAAAATATCAGCTAGTTGATATTCGTTATTAACAAATTCTAAATATATATCTTTTTTAAGGACAAGATCACATATAAAATGATGTCTTATATCAATGTGATTAGACCTATAATGACTTATAAGATTTTTAGAAATATTAATAGCACTAGCATTATCACGCAAAATAAGAATACTATTAAAGTTTAGTCCAAAGTCTAGTAAAGTGTTTTTCATCCACAATACTTGTGCACAAAAACTGCCAGCAGACACATATTATGCCTTAGCGGTTGATAGGGAAACTAAGTTTTGTTTCTTAATAGACCATGAGACTAACAATTTCCCTAAAAAGTGACAGGTCCCTAAGGTACATTTTCTATCTAATATATACCCTCTAAAGTTAGCATTTGAATATGAAATTAAATTAAAATCATATGTTTTGTAATAAAGAAGATATTGAAAAAAAATCCTTTTAAATATATGAAAATTCTTTTAACAGTAGTGAGATGGGATTATTTTGGATTTGATTTAAATCTAGCACAAATACATATAGAAAACATAATGTATGGTCCGCTAGCAGTAAGATATAACAAACTACTAATCATACCTCTATATAAATCATTATCAACTGGTTTCCCATATTCATCCAAATCACATTTTATATTGGTACACATAAGATTTGTATATGTATTGTTATTTTCAAGCCCAAAATTTTTCAATAAATCTATAATATACTTACTTTGATTTGAAACATTTCCATAATATTTTTGATAAATCTGAAATCTTAAAAATAAATTCAGTTCTCCCATCATACTCATTTCAAATTCTTTTTTCATTAATTTTGAAAAATCATGACAAATATTTTTATTAGTTGAACCAAAAATAACATCATCAACACAAATTTTAACTAATAAAATATTAGAAAAAATAGTATTCTTAAGAAGTGTTGGATCTCTCAAACCAATAGTAAATCCATTTTTCATTAGAAAAGAACACAATATTTTATACCAAGCTTTAGGTGATTTTTTAAGGCCATAGAGAGATTTAATAACATTAAAAAAAAGTTTGGTTTCTTAGGATTTTTAAAACCAGGAGGTTTTTCAACATAAACTTTATCCATTAAATAACCATTTATAAAGGAAGAGTTAACATCTATCTGATATAATTTGAAATTCATATGAGATGAATAGGCAAAAAGTATTATGATGGATTCTAGTCTAGCTATAGGGGAAAAGGCCTCATCATAATCTATAACTTCTTTGTGATTATATCCTTTAGTTACTAATATGGATTTATTTCAGGTAATGATCCCTTGATCATCCTATTTATTTCTAAAGACTCACTTAGTTCATATAACTTGATAATGGGTTGGTCATTCTACTAGTTCCCAAAATTCATTTCTTTTGAACTATTTTAACTCTTTTGCATTGATAACATACAACTCTTATCTTCTAATTATTCTTTAATAGTATTAGGTTTTAACTGAAATATAAAGGCATAAAATTGTCATAGGTTTCTTACATTTCTTCTAGTTCTAATTCCTATGTCTAGGTCTCCAACAATAGTTTATAGAGGATGATTTTTAGTCATCTATACTTTTGAGGTAAGACACTTTCAATTTCTTTAGTATCATTTTCTTCTAAACTATATTGAACTTTGTTAATGTCATTTTCAAAATCATATTTAGGGGTTTCAAGTCTCATGTTAACAAAAGAGTCAGTGACTTCATAATTTTGAACTTTCTCTTTAACGAAAGGGTTGGTTTCATAAAACTTGACATGAACTGATTCTTCAACAATCCTTGACATTTTATTAAACACTATATAAGATTTGGTGGTAGCATAATATCCCAAAAATAATCCTTCATCATCTTTTGGATCAAACTTACCAAGGATTCCCTTAATATTCAAGATATAAACATTTCATCCAAAAATATTAAAGAACTTTACTTCAGGTTTTATGTTATTCCAATGTTCATAAGGTGTGTTTTTGAAAATAGGTCAAATTAAAACTCTATTCATGATATAATAGGTTTTTCTTACTAATTATATCCAAATATATGTAGGAAGACTATATTCATTCAGCATAGTCCTTTCAATTTCTTGAATAGTTCTATTTATTCTTTCCACAATTCCATTTTGTTGAGGTGTTCTTGGTGCAGATAAGGTGTGTTTAATACCTAAATTTCATTAAAATAATAATTTAGTTATTGATTATAAAATTATACTCATTGATCACTTATTCATGAAATTATTTTAAAATAATTTTACAAAATCTTTCAAAAATAGAGAAAACATCACTCTTAAGGTTTAGAAAATAAACCCAAGTAAATATAAGATAACAATCAACTAAAACATAAACATATAATTTACCATCCAAACTTTCTACTCTTGATGTTCCAAAAAAATCCATATGGATAAGTTCTAAAGGATTATATGTAGACATTTTTTAATAGATTTGAAAGAAGAGTTGTGATGCATGCCAATTTGGTATGCATAGAAGAATCTCTCATTGTCAAACTTAAGACTTGGAAAATCAGAAACTAACTGTTTCTTTGATAATTTATGTAAACCATAAATATTAAAGTGTCCAAGTCTTTTATGCCAAGTCCATGATTCATTTCTCATAGCAGTTAAAAAATCCAATTTATGTTTACATAAGGAATTAAAATCCAATGTATAAACATTATCAATTCCTGGTGCTCTAAACTTAAGAAACTCATCTTTAAACACATAGAAAGAATTTTTTATAAAATAAACATAAAAACCATCATAAAAAATTTACGAAATACTTATTAGATTGTGATTTAACCCTTTCACATAAGTACTTTGTTCATTGATATTGTCATTGGATCTCAAATAGTTCCAAATTCAACTATTTTTCATATAGCATTACCACCAAATGTGAATAATCATTCATTTATTTGAGTCAACAAATAAAATTTTGATAAATATACACACATATTCCTAGAATAGACACTATCCATATACATATGGATTTTCTTTTTCTATGACTTTCTTACTACAAAATCATTTAAACAAATGTATGTTTTGTTACCCATGTCTTCTTGGGTCTAGCTTTGTTAGCTAGTAGAGATTCGGGAATCCATATTTTCTTTGTTTTTTCATAACTCATATCATTTTCTTCATGTAAACTTCTAAAAATAAAATATCTTTTAATACAAATAATTTTTTGATTTATCAAATAAAAATTATTAGTGACTTGGACTTTTGTTCCAAAATAATAACAGGTTGTATATTTAGAATTGGGCACAAAATTATTTTTATACAATTTTGATTTCTCACCCATAATTTACATTAAAAATATTTCTCTTTAAATAAAATCCTTTCCAAGAATCTTATTCATAAATTTTTCTAATTTTTGTAAAATTAATTACAACACTCTTATATGATTATACATCATCCCGTAATTCCTAGATTTTCTTTTCATGATTGATACTATTTATAGTAGATGATTGGGATTTATCAACTAATTATTTATGTTTTTTCAGTAGAGTCTCTTTCTTCTAAGACAAAATTATGAATATTTTTCATTGACTTATGATTCTTTAACAAAGAATTATATTTTAATACTAACATAGAGCATTATACAACTAGTTTATATATGAGAAACTACTAGTATCAGAATCAGAAGAGTAATAAGTCTATAACTTTTCTTCTTCTTTATTGGACATAGAGCATATATTAGATTTAAAATTTGATTGATCATTTTTTGAATTAGAATTTGAAGGACTGTTGGAGTCTTCAGATATACTTCATTTAGCATTCATTGATCTTTTTCATTTATGCTCATAATCATCATTTTTCTAATATTTATTTTTTGGCCTTTTCCTTACATCTTTTAGTTGAGGAAAATCAGGACTTATATGAACCATTTTTTCACTCAAAGAAATGAACTTCTATAGGTTATTTATCTTCTTTCATGAAGGATTTTCTAAATCCTATTTTCTTCTTATAAAACTTTCTGAACATTATGGATAGCTGAGCCAGTTCCATTTTAGAATCTAAGGAATCTGAATTTTCTTCCTTTTTGATTTATTGTTTTATTTTTTTTCTATGCTTCTGAGATTTCAATTTTAGAGAAGTATTTTCATTATTCAAATTAATCTTATGATTTTCAAATTCATCTTGAATTTAAGCATCATATATCATCAGTGTCCCAATTAGTTCCTTCATTTTCAGATCTTTGACAGGTGATGATTGTTGAATAATAGCACATATGCCATTCCATTTGGAGGGAAGTACTCTCAGTGCTTTCAAAGATTGATCTGATTGATTGATTTGTTCATCTAAGGATAAAATATTATTAAAATTTTCTATAATACTTCCATTCATTTATGTAATTACTTCACCATAAAGCATTCTAAATGTGTCAAATTTCAGCTTAGCTGTATCATACCTCATTTTTCTTACATTATCTATTCCTTTTTATGAAACTACAATAGTTTGACACATTTATTATACAATTGGAAATTGTGATACATGATTAAACTCATCTAGTCCAAGAACCCAAATAATAGAATTCATGGTATTAGAATTTATATCATATTTGTCTTCTATTACAGCATCCCAAGTTTCTAGTTTCTCAAGAATCTAATAAAGAGTAATGATCTTAGAGTAAACTCTAAATTCATGATTCTTTAGATAAATAATCATCCTTGATTTCCAACATCCATAATTTTCACCATTGAAGTACGGAGCAAAAACCATATACATTCCTTCTCTAGGACCAGTCATTGCCATATTTTTATAGACCTTATACTTTTAAACTTGCTATATATTTTTCCAAAATCTCACCTTTAATACCAATTTTTAGGTCATAATATACAAAGTAACATACAATTGGGGGCTGAATTGGTCTTTTTAAAAACTATTCCATAATTATGGGTTTAGATACCCACTATGTTTTATACGGGTATGTAGTTTTCTTATTCTGTATGAAAAATGCAACGAATAAATAGAAATAAAGAACACAACTTTTTATAGTGTTTTGGAGCACAAGAGCCCCTAGTCCACTCCACTAATAACTCTCTCTCTGCGAGCTTGGTGATTTCACTAGAATGTTCCTCTTATCAAAAGACCATAAATCCACAACTAAGTGTAGGAAGTTGACAACTTTATAAACAAGGATAATTTAAAAGACATTTGGTCTTGTAATAGAAAACCAGTTATCCACAACTTAGATCAAGAAGCTGATACTCCACCATAATTGAGTACGAGCAGTTGAAAATCCAATAAATCAAAAGATATTGATTTAAATGGTTCAGATTAATCTTCATAGTTGTGGAAACATGCCACTAACACATTATAGAGCTTCTTCTTCATAAAATAATTTCTTCAAGAATGAAATAATATGAAGCGATCTTTGTTTAAAAATGGTCTTCAATAAGGTAGAAACTAAACAGAAGTAGCAAAATTACAGTAGAACGATGAAAAACAAGTTTGTTACCAAAGTGTAGTCCACATTCAGAGTCATTCATTATTTTCATAACTATAAAATATTTTCAATAATGTAGTTGTATATGAATTTCTTAACAGAAACATAGAACAATATTATGAATTAATATATATAGAATGGATAACTTCCTTCTGTATTCCAAATCCAAAAGATTATCCTGATTGATTATGGAAATTTTAATTCTAATTGACTAAGTGAGTCATAACTTCCCTTAGAAATAGGAGAGAATTTCTCTGATGAACATGATTATTTGAAACATTCAAAATGATCCTTGAATTGTTCATCAATTCTAACTGGACCATTGTAGAAATCTCAGATAGAAAACATGGCTTGAAAAACTTCTCCGTTGAGAACAAAATGTAGGGTTGATTTGCGTAACATAGAGTTCCTTTGAGTAGCATAAGGTTCCTTTTCATAGCATAGGGTTCATTTACGTAGAGTAGGGATTGTAATCCATATGTTTATCATTGTTATCATAAAAACCTGAAAGTATAATTGATTAACCATATGTTCAACTTTCCCAAACGTAGGGTTGATGAACAATAAATCCAGAATCCAATGTAGGGTTGTTGATCAGTATGTGTGTCGGCTTTCCAAATGTAATGATAGCGATCCAAACTCCAAATGTTTAACGTAATATAAAGTTTATACCACACACAAGTGTTATCTTTCCAATGTATGGTATGGATGATAAACCATATGCTCTTTCACCAAATGTAGCGTTGAAAATAGTGTTTCCAGATTTATTCCCATAATGCTAAATTTCATTAAACAGAATAAAAATTCCTGTAAAAATCACATAAAAACATCATTAGAAAACAAACAAGGGTATTTATTAACATCAAAATCTTTATAAAATATAGATTATTGTTGATAAAATACATTCCCAATAGTCTCTTCATAAGAATAACTACATGAGATAATATTATATCCCTATACTTTTATCGTTATATTTCTTGTTTTGGTTCTTTGAAATATCTTCTTGATTCCACTATCATTTAAATATTATTTTTAATTGTTTCTACACTTCTTTCCTTGTGTATTTTCATCATTTTCAGATTTATAATCTACTTCTTTATTCATTGGAACATTAATTTCCTATTGTCCAATACCATTTAACTTATAATAACTACTATATAATTTAAAATTGTTATCTATTTTTTCCTTATAAAATCTTCTTAAAAAGAATAAAATAACTCTTTAATATTATTCTTCATTCTCATAATCACTTGTGTCATCAACATCTTTATTATTAAAAAATTTATTATTTATCATGGCTTCAAAATCTATCTCTTATTTCACTTTATTATTGAATGCAAAAAAAATTCTAATTTTATAAGAAATAAAAATATTATGTACCTCATCCAGTTAAATATCATCTCTATCTTCAAGTACTTAAATTTTTGGATCAAATATATCTAGAAATTTTCTCATCAACTTCTTCAAAAATTTTGAATCATCAATCTTCTCACAAAATCCTAAAATATTACTCACAATTTCATTTATATTAGTAAATAAGTCAACAACACATTCATATTCTACCATTTTAATGTCTTCAGATTTTATTTTCTAGATCTATAGGTTTTCCTCTTTAACTTTCACATTGCCTTCATAACTACACACTAGATTATCCCACATTTCCTTTATAGTTTATCGGCTAATATATTTCATGTAAAAATTCTATGATAAAAAAATGAGAATAAAATTTTGAAATTTCACATCCACTTACATATTCCTCTTGTAACACCCTAAGATTTTATGGTATTTCTCTTTTTAAACAAATTTAATCTCTCTTATAGTTTACGTTGCTTTAAACACCAAACTTAAACAAACTCTAGAATATTATTATTCTAACACAAAAATTATAAATTATTTATTAAATTAGTGGTTCTGAATTGGATTATCTATATTATGAAGTATGCATGAATTTCATGTTCAATAAAAATTTATTTATTCTTAGTAAATAAACACATAATTATTAGTAAATCTATTCTATTATTCAAAAATATGTTTTCTTTAAAAAAGAGATTTTATTGATTTCTATGAGAAAATAAATACAATTAATACTTTACACTTTTAGAAAATTTATTTTATAAAATAAAATTCATTTCCGGAATCAGCACATCAAAAATATCTTAGGGTAAATTTTTGGAAATTTTATAAAAAAATTGATTTTTGGGTTAAAAGGTGAAAATAATATTTTTATGAAATATCATAACTCATATAAAATAATTATTAACTGATCATGATTATCCCTTATTATTTATAAGTAATGAAATAATACATAAGGTGTAACACTTATAAACACATGCTTAGTAATTTTTAAAACCAAGATTTTAACATTAAAAATAAACTTTATTTATGATATATACACATAACATATTTAGAATTGATTTTTATCACTTTTATAAATTGAATCAAGTAAAATGAATTCCATATTTGGAAGAATGCGGTCCAAAATATGTTATATGGTCATTTTCATTTTTAGGCTTAAAAAATTATCATGGTAAGAAAGTATTGACCGTAGTATAGGTAAAATAATGAAACAGGTTAAAGTTAAAAGGCAAATGATTGAAATACCTAAAAACTACAACTTCAATTATGTGGTTTATTTTTTCATAGACTACTACTACTAACATCATTTTTTATTATAAACCAAAAACACTTTTAAGGAAAAAGTGAAAAACCCCAAGAAAAAACAAAGTTGTTAAAGATCAACTTAAGCCTATTGACATTTTTATCCTTAATAAGTTCTCAAGAAAAAGAAGTTACCAATATTTTTGGATCATCATTTATAAGGTCTTCAAATTGACGCACCATTCTATCCCATGCTTGCTTGTATTCCTCTTGATTGATTTTCCTCACATTGAGACCTCTTAATAGGTTACGATTATGCTTGTCAATCCAGACCCTCTATTCTCTATTGGTGTCCACCTGAATGGTCCTTTCAATCATTTTATCACCATCATCTGTTGGATCAGTAGTCACAAGTGTTGGGCGGAGAAAGAAGGGAGTGATGGCAAGAGGGGGGGTGAATTGCCTTTTTAAAAAAAATTAACAAATTAAAATCAAAGTTGAAAATGCAAAGTATGTGCAGCGGAAAATAAAAGAGGCAATCACACAAGAAATTGTTAACGGAGTTCGTCCAAAACCCGGCCTACGTCTCCGCTCCCAACTCAACCGTTGAGAGATTCTACCGCTTTCTTTTCAATGGTTTTAGCAAGAAACCCACTAGCCTTTTTACAGGTGAAGGCTAGCTCACCTATTACAGCTTGCTTTTAATGGTTATGCAAGAACCCACTTGCTTTCAATGGTTGAGCAAGAACCCACTAGCCTTTTTACAAGTGAAGGCTAGCTCACCTATGACACAAGCCTTTTAAAAGGAAAGGCTTGAAGAAACCTCTTCACACCTTAGTGTTGATGTGAAACCCAAAAGAAAGAGGGATGAGAAAAGGTGTTGGGGTTTGTAGGCACAAACCCAAATTTAAAGCTCAAAATAAATAAAACAATAAAACCCTTATGTTGAGAAGCCTTGGGCGCCTTTGAATGATTGGAGATGTTGAAGGCCACTTCCAAGCTTCTTTGGTGGAGCTCCTTGGATGTGGAATTGAGTTGGAGCTATTGGGGTTCCCTTGGAGGAATGCGCCGGAGGTACGCCAAATGATCAATAAGGTGTCCGTGGGCTTCCGTATAGTTCCGACATTGATCCTTGGCTTCCTAGTCCTTTATTTATAGAGGGGGAACCCTCATATGGCCGTTAGAGGCCTTTGGAGCCGTTGGAAGGGGCCTCGGAGCCGTTGGGAGGCCAAGTGGACAGGCTGGTCAACAGCCCAACGACTAGTTTGACTGCCTCCACCGGCTGGCCGGTACAGGGCCACCGGTTGGCCGGTGCCTTGGAGATGGGTGGATGCTTCTGTCCAGACTCCACCGGCTGGCCGGTGGTGAGGCCACCGGTTGGCCGGTGGCAAGACAGTAGCTCACACTATTCTGGCTGGGTGCCACCGGCTGGCCGGTGACAGAGCCACCGGCTGACCGGTGGAACCTGGCAGTGGGCAATGCCTCTGCCAGGTCCACCGGCTGGCCGGTGCTATCACACCGGTTGGCCGGTGGACTGAATTTCAGTCCACTTGATGTGCTTCATGGCCCATTTCCTTGGCAATCTTTTGCCTATAAAACAAAAACACTTAAAACAATGTTAGATAAATATGAAAGTGATTGTGATCATGAAAATTAAACCACGAGGGGATACGAGAGGTACAACAATATCCCCCTATATTGATGATCACAATCACCAAAACAAACAATGTAGAAAATGAAATGAAAGGCATGCTTTAAAAGATTTTTCCCCCAATCAATCAAGAATTTCTCCCCCTTTGTGACTATCAAAATATCACGGGGCATAAAACTTGATTGAGGGAGAAGTTTGAAAAACAAGATAGAGATTTTAAACTAAATGAAATTTTTGAAATTTGAATTGAAAGTTTTGAATCAAGAATTCAATAACAGTTTGAACTGAAAGTTTTGAAAAGAAAAATGAACAACAGTTTGAATTGAAAGTTTTGAATCGAAAAATTGAATAACAATTTTAAAAAATTTGAAACCAAGTGTTGAAATTGAAAGTTTGAATCAAAAATTTTGAAATTGAAATCAAAAGGGCTTAAACGATCCTAACTCCCCCTAAATAAAACAAAAAATCATCGGGGAAAGGGTTTTGGAACCGAAACTAATTTTGGCCCGGAGAGACTTGCCAAAAGAGATTTTTCAATCCAAATTTGTTTCATGGCGGGTCTTCTCCTATAAAATTCGTCCGAAAAGAAAATAGACTTGGGTTGGTCGTACCGGGCATTTTTGCAATCACACTCATAAATGAGGTGCCCGGGGTTCTTACAATAATTACAAAATTTAAAACTAGAGCTCCCCCTTACAAAAACAGTTGGAGCATGGGAGGAGGAAGCTTGGTTGGTGAAGCCAAGTCCATGTGTGGTTCTAGAAACACGTTGAGAACCAAGGAGTTTTGAAAGGTTTTGTTCCCCTTGGGAGAACTTGGCTAGGGGTTCTTTTAAATCTTTGATGGTTGATTCCATAGAATCAACATTTGGAAAATTTTGGATTTTGAGGGTCAACTCTTCCTTCTCTTTGAGAAGTTGTTCTTTTTCGGAAGAGAGTTTTTTGAAATTCTTTTTCAAAGCAACGAATTTTGAAGAAAGCTCATGAAAACCATTTTCTAATTGGTCTCTAGCATGTTGGAGTTCTTCATAAGACAAATGATTGAAAGAATTTGAAGAACTAGAGGAGGAAGAAGAGGAAGAGGATGATGATACCTCATGTTTTTCCATTAGGCATTTTGTACCTTGGTCGCTTGAGGAGGACGAGGAGGAGGATGAGGAGGAGGTGTCACTCCATGTCGCCTTGAGGACCTTTTTCTTTCCTTTTTCCTTTTGCGTGGCCCGTTTTTTGTTGAGTGGGCAATCGGGCTTGTAATGCCCTTTTTGGCCGCACCCGTAGCATTTTACCTTGGGCTCGGATCTTGCGGTGGGTTCTTGCTTTCGCGCCTTGCGAGATTTCTTCTTCTTCTTGTGCTTCTTCATAAATTTGTGCATTTGGCGGGCGAGATTCTCCATTTCCGAGTCGCCGCTTGATGATGAAGAAGATGAAGATGATGAGGAGGAGGAGGAGCTTACTTCTTTTTGTACCTTGAGGGAGATGTTCTTTGGTGTCTTGATTGGTGTGCCCTCCTTTTGAGCTTGCCTCCTCATTGTGATTTCGTACGTCATGAGGGATCCGATGAGCTCTTCGACCGGCATGTTCTTGATGTCCTTTGCTTCTTGGATAGCCGTCACCTTAGGTGCCCATGAGCTCGGAAGGACCCATAGAATCTTCTTGACCATTGCTTCAGCTGAAACATCATCACCAAGAGATTTTCTTCCATTGAAAACGTCAGTGAAGCGTGTAAACATTTCAGAAATGGACTCATTTGGATGCATGGAGAAAGATTCAAAATCTTGTCGAAACATATCTAATCGAGTATCCTTTACTTTGTTGGTCCCCTCATGGGTAACCTCCAAAAGTTTCCAGATTTCATGAGATGTGGTACAAGTGGAAACTCGATTGAACTCATTTCGGTCAAGGCCGCAATGTAGAGCGTTCATGGCTTTTCCATCAAGCTCGAAATTTCTAATATCGGCTTGGGTCCATTTGGATTCGTCGGGGGAAGACAAAGAATAACCTTGCATGACAATTTTGTAAATAGGATATCCTATGCTTCTTAAAAAAGTGGTCATGCAGGTTTTCCAATAATTATAGTCGGTCCCATAAAAAAATGGAGCACGACCCAAAGAAAAGCCTTCGGGGGCGAAAGAGGTAGATGCCATCACAACGGATCTTGAATTTGAAACCGGTGAAGGTATTACTCAAATTTCCCTCTGATACCAATTGTTGGGCGGAGAAAGAAGGGAGTGATGGCAAGAGGGGGGGTGAATTGCCTTTTTTAAAAAAAATTAACAAATTAAAATCAAAGTTGAAAATGCAAAGTATGTGCAGCGGAAAATAAAAGAGGCAATCACACAAGAAATTGTTAACGGAGTTCGGCCAAAACCCAGCCTACGTCTCCGCTCCCAACTCAACCGTTGAGAGATTCTACCGCTTGCTTTTCAATGGTTTTAGCAAGAAACCCACTAGCCTTTTTACAGGTGAAGGCTAGCTCACCTATTACAGCTTGCTTTTAATGGTTATGCAAGAACCCACTTGCTTTCAATGGTTGAGCAAGAACCCACTAGCCTTTTTACGGGTGAAGGCTAGCTCAACTATGACACAAGCCTTTTAAAAGGAAAGGCTTGAAGAAACCTCTTCACACCTTAGTGGTGATGTGAAACCCAAAAGAAAGAGGGATGAGAAAAGGTGTTGGGGTTTGTAGGCACAAACCCAAATTTAAAGCTCAAAATAAATAAAACAATAAAACCCGTATGTTGAGAAGCCTTGGGCGCCTTTGAATGATTGGAGATGTTGAAGGCCGCTTCCAAGCTTCTTTGGTGGAGCTCCTTGGATGTTGAATTGAGTTGGAGCTATTGGGGTTCCCTTGGAGGAATGCGTCGGAGGTACGCCAAATGATCAATAAGGTGTCCGTGGGCTTCCGTATAGTTCCGACATTGATCCTTGGCTTCCTAGTCCTTTATTTATAGAGGGGGAACCCTCATATGGCCGTTAGAGGCCTTTGGAGCCGTTGTAAGGGGCTTCGGAGCCGTTGGGAGGCCAAGTGGACAGGCTGGTCAACAGCCCAACGGCTAGTTTGACTGCCTCCACCGGCTGGCCGGTACAGGGCCACCGGTTGGTCGGTGCCTTGGAGATGGGTGGATGCTTCTGTCCAGACTCCACCGGCTGGCCGGTGGTGAGGCCACCGGTTGGCCGGTGGCAAGACAGTAGCTCACACTATTCTGGCTGGGTGCCACCGGCTGGCCGGTGATAGAGCCACCGGTGGAACCTGGCAGTGGGCAATGCCTCTGCCAGGTCCACCGGCTGGCCGGTGCTATCACACCGGTTGGCCGGTGGACTGAATTTCAGTCCACTTGATGTGCTTCATGGCCCATTTCCTTGGCAATCTTTTTCCTATAAAACAAAAACACTTAAAACAATGTTAGATAAATAAGAAAGTGATTGTGATCATGAAAATTAAACCACGAGGGGATACGAGAGGTACAACAACAAGGGATTCCTTCTCCACCATTTCTTCTCTAGAATTTAGTAGTATCTCCACAGGTTGATCAGCATCCATGCTTGTATTCTGAAATACATCCTGGGTGGGAGAAACCCCTTCGACTGCATCGACCACAGCCCATGCTCGAACTGCATTACCATTTATGTTGATAACACCTTCCCTCACTTGGTCCTTCACCTTCCTGGTAGAGTGGGTCTCCATTGGTGAAGGCAGTTGTGAATAATCCTTGCACCCTTTCTTCCCTCCACACCGACCATTCCTTCTCCTATAACTGCAAGTGTCGCTACCATAGAATGCATGATAATAGACTCCTGACAGCTGTCTTGAAGAGTCATCACCAAACTCCTCCCATGGGATACCTTGCTCCTCATTGAGAGGTACTATTCGATCAGCCTCCTGGTTCTTCCCTTCATCCTCCAAGCTCCCAAAGTGGTTACATTGCTTGAATCTCCTAAAATATCTACCAAAACCTCTCATCCACACTCTCCCCACATAAAAGTGCATCTAGTATTACCAAAATACTGATATAGTTTCTTTAAGAGATCCTTTAATGAGTTGATATTCAAGAGGAGGTTGAAGTATGAAAAACTAATTGGAAGTGAGAGGTAAGTGTTTCTCATCTCACTTTTTCTTATGTGAGATATATTACTTATTCACCACTTATGTCTTGTGTGTGGTGAATATACATCCCTTTGATATATAATATCATGAATCCAATTATCTTAATATTATTCAATTTTTCATTTGATAATTATTACTTTTATGGGGAATATGATTCAACTGATTACAAAGGGGTAATGGAACTATTAACCCAATTTACACTCTTTAGGTTAACCTTCTACTTCATTTATTATGTCATTCTATGATTATGTGTGGGATGAATTTATATTTCCTTTTGTTGTATTTCCTCTTTTTTTATGTGGGTTTATAGTAAATACACATAATTGACTAATTTTATTGTTTCTCACTTCAATGATATAATATTTATAAGAGATTTTATTTTAAAAATTATCTTTTTAAATTTTCCCTTAAAATTCATTTTTTATTCCATAGCCTTGTTTTTCTAAAAAAATTAAAAAAAATTCTGCAATTCTGTTTTGGTTATTTAAATAAAGTTTTACTAACATTTAACAGTTTTACAAATCCATTTTAAAGGATTATTTTTATAATTTTTAAAAAAGTTTTTTTATGACTTTCTAAAAAATATGAAAGGAATGTTTTTTTGACTTGTATAGAATGAGAATATTTTCCCACCAACATGATGATTTAATGACTTGAATATTTATTTATAAGATTATGAGGTTATTCTCAAATAAAATTACTTATTTAATAATTGTGTGGCATTTTAAAAAAATTGTTTTCAAAACAAAAAGTATATTTTTCTCAATAATTATTTCAAATAATAATTAAAATTTATTTTCCATCTATCATAACATTATTTTATGTTACTTATGAATTATTGGGGATATTATTCATTAGTACCATCCTTATTATTTTTATGGTTGGTTTATGTTTATGATGGCATGATAATTATGAAACCTATTTATTTTCAATGGGTTATGTAATAATGAAATGTTTATGAAACCTAATTTCTTTTCATGGGTTCTGATATGATTTTGTTATTATGGAACACATATGTATGGTTTCATAAGGTGATAGTTGGTACCTATATCTCCCTCTAATTCCTTGGGTAGTTATTTATATCTCATAAGATATAAATGACTAAAATGGTAATTGAAACTGATTCAGTAAAGGACTTTGTCTGCTATGATGGTTTGGGGAGTGAACTCAATACACTATGATAGTCTTATGAGTGAACTGTGGCTACTATGATGGTTTAGGGAGTGAACCCAATCCACTATGATAGTCTTGTGAGTGAACCTTTGCTACTATGATGGTATGGGAAGTGAACAAATTCCACTATGATAGTCATGGAAAAGAGCCTTGACTACTACGGATATGATTTTCTATGATTATGTGTATTCCACATTTCATGTCTTATGATAATATTATTCTCTCGTGTCTCATGATTTCTTATGATTAAAATCTTATGAACTTTAATGATTTATTCCATGACTCAATATTATGACCTTTGATATATAGGGTATAAGTTTTAAATTTTATGTACATGTTCTTATGCTTATGTTGTGATTCATATCTCCCTTATTTACCCTTACTTAGAATCTAATATCACACTTTTCTTATATTTATTTTCCCCAAGATATGAAGTAAGATATGAATTATGACATGTAAAAAAGGGTTCTAGTTTTGAAGGAATATAAAGGAGATGATATAGATATTTTATGAACCAGTAGTTTGTGTTTCCATTTTCCAAATACATTAACCCATGAAATTATAGTGTGGTTTGATATGTTATTCAATGAATATTCATCTATTAAAATGTAATATTTATGTATGAAGATTATTTTTTTTATAGTTAGTATTAGAGAAAGTTTTAATTAAACTTTGGAAATTAGGATGAGAAATCATTAGTAAAAACCCTAATTGTAAGTCTTGGTTATAACCATAGTATTTTGGTGATGATCATGAATAACTTAATTTAAACCTAAGGTGGAATCGATAGAAATTTTATAATTAATTCCCTTCATTATGTGGTTTTCCCAGTATGATTAGTGCTTCTCAAACTATTGTTTTTTGTTTTAGTCAATGCTTGGAACCCAAAGGATCCATGTTAATGATGAATAAAATAGGAAATGCAATGATTGTCCTCCTGATAAACTGAATTTTATGGGATGTAGAATGAAAAATATTATTTCTATACTCACACAAGCTATGTATCATATTGGACTTCCAAATGAGAAAGGTAGGGAACAACATTTTGTTGATTCCTTCATGATGTAACATCTACCTTATTTTTGTGGGTATTTTGATCAACTAGTCTCTAAGAAATGGATCTACACCATTTAGAAAATATTTTTTGTTCTTAAATGATCATGACATGAAAAGGTTTTCCTAGCTACTTATTATTTGTAAGGAAAAGCAGATCAATGGTGGAATATTATAAACAACATGAGGCAAGAAGAAGAAATTGAATCAATGGAATTGGATGAGTTTAAGGGGATATTATTGAGCAATAACTTCCCTCACATTCCAATGATGAATAATAAATTTATTGAGCTAAAGGAAAATCATGAGGAATCCATCCGTACGTATGAGGAAAATTTTCAAAGGCTTGCATGGTACGCCTCTGGTTTAATTATCTGTACAGAAAGTAAAATTGATTAATTCATTGGTGGATTAATACTAAGTATTTGAAGGGAATTAGCTATAATGAACTTTAGTAACTATGAATAAATTTTTCAATGTGCTCTCAAGGATTTTATGGAAATAACATTTACCCATAAATCTTTTTGTTTTGATAAAAGAAAAATGGTTTTCAAAGTAAACTCTAAAAACCATAGAGAAAGAAAGATGATATTTCCTTTTTGCTAGAATTGTGGAATGAAACATGAGGTAATTTTCATATGGGTACTAGTAAATGTTTCAAGTATGTAAAGAAAGGTCATCGGGAAAAAAATTCATAGTGATGGGAAAAATATAGCTAATGATTTGAAAATGGATAAAGCTCCACAGAATGCACCACCTACGCTATAATGTTATAAATGAAAGGAGTTAATGAATTATGCCAATCAGTTCAAGAATCATAATGTTTTTTAGGATTAGCATCAATAACTTATTAAGTCCAAATACAAAGGGAAATATCATTGAATCACAACTATTGAAGTGGGTTATGAGAATGTTTTAGTGAAAGGTACACTTATCATCTACTCTAGAATGACTAATGTATTATTTGATTTTGGATCCAACCACTCTTATAATTATAAATAGTTTTATATGTGTCTTAACCTATAACCTCAACAATTAGATATTGATTTAGCTGTGAAAACTCCTAATGGTGCAATCGGAACATCTCAAGTTTATAGTTCTTCTCTGATTGAAGTTTGTGGGAAAGTGCTTCCAGAAAATATTGTGATTCTCCATTTAGTTCAATTAGATGTCATTTTTGGCATGGATTGGATTTATCTATATGGAGATAATATTAATTTTCATGGAATGGAGGTCACATTTCATCTTCTGAATGAACCCATAATCACTTATTAATGCAAGTATAAGTATGAACTTCCAATGGAAATTAATTCCATATTTTGGATCTTAATTACTATAAATGAAGTTTACCTATCTCAAATGGTTATGGAGAAACTCAACATTAAGGATACACCTATTTTATGGGAGTTTCTTGATATATTTCTGAAATAATTTCTAGTTCTTACACCAAATTGTGAAGTTGGGTTTTCAATAGAACGCATACCCAATGATATGCCTATTACGAGGACTCGTTATAGAATGGCCCCAACTGAGTTGAAGGAACTAAAGAAACAACTCCAAGAGAATATTGATAAGGGATTAATATTCCCTAGTGCGTCACTATGGGTCACACTTGTTCTATTTGTTAAGAATAAATATAGATCAATGTGACTCTTCATTGATTATCAAGAACATAACAAGATCACTATCAAGAGCAGGTATCATCTTCCCTATATTGGTGGATTATTTGATCAACTACATAGAGCTCAATACTTTTCCAAGAATGGAATTTTTTTTTTGGATATCATAAATTAAGAGTCAAGAAGGAGGATATACCAAATAATGAATTTTGTATAAGGTATATACACTAGAAATTTATAGTAATGCCTTATGTTTATACTAATTCCCTAGTTATCTTTATGGATTAAATTAATAGAGTATTTAGAGACTATCATGGTAAATTTTTGATAGTCTTTATAGATGATGTTATTTTATATTAAGATTAAATAAGAATATGAAGATCACATAAGGATTTTTATGAATACCTTGAGGAAGGATAATCTTTATTAAAAATTTACCAAGTGTGAGTTTTTCCTTTAGAATTTTTCATTTTTGGGTCATATAATCTCAAGTGAGTGTATATCAATAGATCATTCAATGACATAAGCTATTTAGAAATATCATATAAAAACCATGGTGACTAAAATCTATAGTTTTCTTAGTTTTTCTGGATATTATCAACATTTTTTGAAAGTTTTCTCAAAATTATCTAATTCACTCTCCAAGTTGACTCGGAAAGGTGTTAAGTTCATATGGATAGTGGAATGTGAAGTGAATTTCAAGGAGCTGAAAAGAATTTTGGTCAGTGTACCTATACTCACACTACCCTATAGTGGAGAAAGTTTTGTGATCTATAGTGATTCATCAATTAATGGGATAGAATGTGTTCTCATGTAAAATGATATGGTGGTAGCTTATGCCTCACACCAATTAAATTTCCATGAGAAAAATTATCCAATACATGATTTGGAGTTAGTTGTGGTAATTTTTTTATTAAATATATGGAGGAATTAGCTATATAGAGAAAGGTGTGATATATATATTAATTAAAAAAATTAAAGTATATTTTCACTCAAAGAGAGTTTAACATGCACCAAAGAAGACGGTTGGATCTTATTAAAGATTATGACTACTCTATACATCACCACCCTATGAAAGAGAACTCGGTGGAAGATGATTTGATCTGAAAGGATCATTCTAGATTATCCATGATTAAGATCACAAAAGATCCAATATTTATGTATTTAAAAAGGATGGTTCGGGAAATATTAATGGAAGGTTATAATTATTATCTCGCTCAAATGAATGTTTAACCATCTATCCAAGTGAAGATTAAAGAGGCATAGAAGGTTGATGTAGAGATGTAAAAAAAGATAAGAAATTTTCCTAAGTTCAACCTTGATTGTGAGGGAGTAATAAGGTTCAATAACCATAAAGGTGTTCCACCCATACAATATTTGAAGAATGAGCTATTTTATGAGGCTTATAGTTCATCATTCTATATTCATTTGGGATGTATAAAAATGTCTGGAGACTAGAAAGAATATTTATGGTGGGATGGAATGAAGAGAGTTATTGAAGAGTATATTTCTTAGTGATTGGTTTTTCATCGTGTTAAGGCTAAGATATAGGTGTCTAAGGTGATGTTATAACCATTAACCATACCTGAATGGGAATGGGAAAACATCACCATTGATTTTTTGTCAAACAACCCAAAACATTTAAAGACCATAATGTCATATGGGTTATAGTCAATCACCTTATGAAGTCATCACACTTAATTACTATCATAGAATATCTCTCTCTATATTATATTTCCATAATATATATTATGGAAGTGGTAATATTTTATGGATTACCACTTTCTATTGCATCTTATAGGGATCCAAGGTTTACCTCGATGTTCTGGTAAAGTCTTCAATAGGATCTAGAAACAGAGTTAAGTTTTATCACTTCTTATGTAACACCCCAAGACTTTACAATATTTTTATTTTAGAATAAATTTTATTTTGTTGCTTGATGTATTTATACACAACAGCATGTTAAGAATACACTACACACAATACTGAGTTAGCTTGTGTTAGATGCAAGACTGAGTTTTATCACCTTTTAATAGCGCACCTATTTTAAAATAAAATTTTAACACTTTTATAAATTTTATTTTCCAAAATAAACTTAATTCTTTTAATTTATAATTTAAATTTTTGATTAAGGTGAATTTTTGGTATCTTTTTGAGAATTATCATTTTTTAATGAATAACAAAAAGTAATGCATTTTTGTTGAGAACTGCCTTTTTGTTAAAATAATTACAAATGATAAATTGTATTTTAAATTTCTTTTTAAGTCACAATAGGTAAATTATATATATATTCAATTTTGGTCATTGGAATCATTGTTATATTAAATTTAGATATAAAGACTCAATGAACTTTTTAATATTATCACTTTAAAACCCTCTTTCTCTCTACGTCTACAGGATTAGCTTTAATATTAATTTTTCCACTTCTCTGAATTTAGTTTCAAAAAATAGACATACATGGTTGTAATAAATATTATATTTATAGTCTAAAAAGATCTGCATATTTGTTTACCAAAAATACTAGTAAAATTAATTAAAATTAATTACAATGATTAAGGTAAAATTTAGCTTAAAAGGGGGATAAACCTTAAACTTAAGGGTCAAAATAACCTATATATTTTTTCAAAATACATTGTCTATAAATAGATATACCATATCCCAAATTGGTTTGAATTTTATGAGTAATTGGGATATTATTTCATGAGAGTGACCCATACAATAAGTTAAGTAAGGAAAAAGAAAAAAGGAACCTAATTTACCATTAACATTTATAATGATTTAGATTATAAAGGAAGCTACATAGTTTCAGTTATAAACATTATTTTGAAACATAAGTAAGTTTTTTTATCATCATAATTTAAATTTAATTTTTAGATATGATTTAGTTACATTAAATTCTTAACAAACACTAATGCATGGATTATTTAGTTAATAATTAAATAAGATAAATACTGATAAAAACATATAAAGTAAAGTAAATTTTATGTATTAATGTGTTCCATTATTTTTGTAGATTCATATATCATTTTACATAGCTCTGAACTTAATATATTTGAATTAAAAAAATTGATATTTTTTAAATTAAAATTAATTAAATAATGTCAAAATTTACATTAATGTTACTTTACAATGACTATTATTTTATTAAATGATTAAAAATTAATAAAAAACCTATCAGATAACAAGTGATTTTTGAGTATTAATAAATACCAAATATACTCCATTCAACTACCAACTGATATTTTATAATTAACATATTGACCCATAGATAGAAAAAAAAATTGTTAGCACGCTCCGGGTTAAAGTATTGTTTTTTCGAATTACATGCACTTAGTTTAAAATTAATTTCCAAAACACATGGGATTCTTATTTTGTAAATTAGATATCATATTTATAATTCAGTGGGTATATATTTTTTAATAAATATCTCCTTAATTTAGTCTTAATGGTAAAATTACTTATGTTAGAAAAATATTTAATTTAATAAAAACCAAAATGATAAAATTTTGGGAAACTTAGAAGTTAAGGAAAAAAATTGTAAAAATGCGCTTATTGTTGTGTGGTGGATGTTTTTTTCCCATAATTCCCCTTAATCCATTATTTGTCCATTTTTGAGCCACGTGAGGTAAGGGAGACCTCCAAAAAGTGTATACCTTTGGGTATTTACAAGAATGACACTGCTCCTACATTATAAATGGGCATTCACTTTTCCCCTTTCTCACACCTCTCAATCCACTTTGTCTAATCCAAACTCTACTCAAATAATCTCCCCACACCCTACCCCTCAACATAGAAGCCTCAACTTGGGTAGAAAGAAAACCAAGGAATCCCTTTGGTGAAAACCAAAAGGAGTTACCTGAAAAAGGGAAATATAAAGACACACATGACAAGTTAGACTCAAAGTAAGGGATTCTTGTCTCACTTTTTCTTCCGTGAGTCATACACCATTTTCACCACTTATTTATTTTATATGGTGTATATAATACTCTTTGATATTTTATATCATGAATCTCCTTATTCTCATGAGATCATAAGTTTCATTTAATATAATACCTTCATGGGGATTATGATTCAAATGCTTCAAAGTGGTATGGGACACTTTGGAATATTTAAATATTATTTTCCT
Organism: Viscum album; assembly: GCA_963277665.1. NCBI lineage: Eukaryota > Viridiplantae > Streptophyta > Magnoliopsida > Santalales > Viscaceae > Viscum > Viscum album. The sequence continues at coordinate 340,425 of CAUJRU010000685.1, read as the reverse complement.
CAAGAATGTTTTAATGGTCTTTTTATGGTATTTCCATTCATCAATGTCTAAAATTATTGTCATTAATTACCCTTTACTACTGAATTGTTGATAAATATGTAGTATTTATTCAAAATGGATATTTGATGATAAGGCATGTTATTTATTAATTAAATCGACTATTAGATATTTGAGGAATTATTTGGACAGGTATGACACTAGTGGGGATCAGTTATGGATATCCCCTCAATGCATTATTAGTCTCATGGGATGAAATAAATTGGTAAAAAATCCTTCGCATTTTTTTCCAAGAATAATAGACTGGTATGATACGGGTTGGGGATCGATTAATGTAAGCCCATAGATGCATCGGTAGTCTTATGAGATGAACAATTTGGCTATATTAGATGGGTTTTTACCCAATATTATAAGCCTTCTTATGAAATTTTTGTGATGGTAAAGATAGAATGTACATAGGAAACATGGTGTTCAATAATTAAGCATTTCCTTTATTGAGAGTTTAGTTATTATTTATTATTATCCATGAAATTTTTACTTTGAAATTATCTATAGATGAATTCCATTCTTAGTTATTTGATTTAATGTCATGTGTTCTTAGTTATTTAACATTCCATGTTCATTATGTTTATTGATACATTATTTCTTCCTCTTTACTTTACCCTTACTGAGTATTTGAGCTCGCCCTTATTTTGTTTCTTTTCCCCGTGATATGGAGAATAAATCTTGGAATGAGATTTCAAGGATGTTGCTCATTTAATTTTATTATGTGTCATGTTTTATTTTCTTTTCCCTAATATAATATGGGTATAATGTTTGTAATTTGGTTTTCCAAAACTACTAAACTATTCAGTACCCTGGGATATGAAGCTTATATCTATGACAATGTAATAAAGTAATGTACCAGCACTAGGCTTATGGGGTTAGGTCAATATAGTTGGTATCAGAGCACGTGTATAATCAACCTTGAAAACTAGATTTATAAAACATAGATTAGGGAAAAAAATCTAAGATAGAATTTGAGGATATGTATAGATGAACATCCCAAAGAAACCATGTTTAAGATTATGATATTAGATACACATAAATTTCTCAATTTATGTAATGTATTTTTTTAGTTTTGGGATTATAAACTATGATTCATAATGATATGATCTAACCTAGAGTATGTCTTCATTTAGAAATGGTTCTTATCAGAAGGAATGTGAACCTCACTGATTCATGTGATCCAAAGATTCAGAAGAATCATATCTTTTATTTCCTTAATCCAATATTTTTAAGGGAATTATTCTCCCAAGAAATACTATCATATGAGGACATAGTATCATGTGCTAATGATATAGGGAAATAATTCTCTAATTATTATGGATTAGAAGGTAGGAATGATAACAAGAGGACAATAGGGAAAAATATGGATAAAGGGAATAATTTAAGGAACTATTTTCCCACATTTTATAAATGTGGAAGGAAACACTTTGGTATATGCTTAATAAGAAAATGAGTTTTCTTCAAGTGTGGAGAAAAATTCCATCAAGATCATGATATCAAGGAAAATAAATAATTTTTCAATGTTCAATTATTCATATATAGAGATATAGGTCACTATAAAAATCAATGTCTCAAGAGTCAAATGAATATACCCCAAAAGAGGCTAATGGATCATGGTCGAGATTATGATGTTGCCACAGATGAAGAGGGATGATTAATGTGCCTGTGTATTTAGATGCTTTAATAATGTTTTAAAAGTATGTTATTGATGATATCCTGGTTATAAGTATTATGAAATGTATAAGGATTGAACTACAGTACTTTTACATCAAGGATTTAAAATCATGTGTTGATTGGTACCGATAACCAAGAAAAGCGATTGAGTTGTAAATTGAACATTTTTGAGAAACATATAGTTGAGGGAAAGATAATACTTAATATGATTTTAATGCTAAATTAATGATGTTTGGATAAAGTATATTGGATATTACAGACTACCATGGAACTGATTAATTATTTGTTGCAAAATTGGTTTATACCATCATTGATTGAGTTTACAACACTTTTGGATTTGAGTAATATATCCAACAACATGAGTCTTAATTAAAGAATAAGGAATAATGCATGTTTCCAATAAGGTTTTATGGTAATTAAAGTTATTACCATATTTCAATAGATTTCATGATGAAGGTATTAACATGTTTGGAATGTGACAATTTAGAGCCGCTTCATGTTTGTAACACCCCAATCTTCCACAGTACATTTCTCTTTGAATAATACAATAGCGTGTGTTGTAGGCAACTTCGAGTTCTAACACACACCACAACTAATAAAACTAGCCATTACAAATAGTAATACCCACTTTTTGAAATTTTATAAATTTTATCTTTCAAAATGGACTTCATTTTTGGATTCGGAATATCAAAATTAGCTTTGGGTGAATTTTTGGAATTTTTCTGAAAACTTTCAATTTTTGATGAAATTGTGAAAAACACTGAGTTATAGTTTAAAACCGAATTTTGATTTAAATAATTATTTATTTTATTTAAATTTATTTTAGGTCAAAATAGATACATAATACCTATATAAGTTCAATTTAATTAATTGGAGTTAGTTTATAATAATTTTAGATATATAAAAATTTTATTGAACTTTTCACCATCTTTTACCCATCTCCTGGGAGAATTTGCAAATTCACATAAAACTTAATTTTACCACTTCTATGAGTGTAATTTCAAAAATCCAAAAGACATAGTTATTATCAAGGTGTAAAATTTGGTTTAATAAGATAAAAATAATTTTTGGTGAATCGTAAATTTTTACTTTTATTTACCACGGTTAAAAGTAAATAGGGTAATTAAGGGTAAAAATGATATTATTATTACCCTAAAACATGTCCTAATTCTATTGGATAAGTATAATTATACCAAAACCAACCTTATGAATAAAATATGAACCTATTTGGTCCACTTAGATTAGATTAGGACATTTATTATTATTTAATTCAAAGAAGAGTTAAAAGAGTTAAAATCAAAGATTAATAACTAAAACATTTTTAATATTGGTCTATACATAAGTTAAATTCAATTATAAATATTCATTAGAAATATAAAACCATTTCCTACATAATGGTATTTTATTTATAATTTTTAGAAATTAAATAATTTAATTTATTTATGACACAATGGTGATGTAGTAATTACCTAATTAATAAAATATTAAAATAATTGATATTATAAATATCCAAATAAATGTAATTTGAGACTTTTTATGAACTGAACTAATTTTATAGGTTAATATGACATATTAGGGTTGGTTAGATGAATTTTTTTCTCAGTAATAATGTTGTTATGAATTTAGCAAAAACAAAATACCAAATACTTTTAAAATTGACATAAAAGAGTTTTTCAAACAAATATTATATTATTAATTGATATTCTATTCCTAAAAATATAAGGTTTGGCCAAAGAACTTATATAATGATATTTGTATCATTAATGAACCACTTTGGGTTCTCTTGTTATTATATAGTTTGTTTATTAACCATATAATATAAAAATACAAAGAGACATGGTAAATGTCAAACTATTTAACTAAGAGTTAAATCTAAAAGATAAAGTTAATATAGTGACCCAAACCTGTATAAAACCTATTGGTTGAGTTTTTTTCGACCCATACCCACCTTAGACTTTAAAAATCCATTTTTAATCCATTATAAACCGAAAATTATTTTATTATAAAATAATATTTATAGATTTTCCTAAGGTGCCCCTCACCCCTCTTATAAAAGGGCACTCCCACTTCTCTCTAAGTCACACCTTAAAAGCCTTTTAGCTCGGCCAACCCCTACCCAAATATCCTCTAAACTTCCCTAAATGCATACTAGAGGCCTTAATTTATTCATAAAGACATCTTAAGGAGCCCTTTGGATCAAATCAAAAGGAAGAACCCGAAGAAGAGGTAATAATTTCACCACCCTCTTTCAAGTTATTTTCTTATTCCACTTCCTTTTCTTTGTTTTTTCCATTATAAAATAGTAACTCCAGTATCTTATATATAATTTGATGTTATTATAAATATGTTACAACCAAATTTATTATTCTATCCATCCTTTCAATGACATTTCACCATACGTGCGTACGTACGGATTACCGTCTCCACGCAGTGGTGTAATTGTTATTCAACACATTATTATTTGGATGGGTATAATAATGATGTGTAATTCATGTAAATAATAAATATAAAATTATAATGATTCTGTATATATGATTTACCATCAAATTATATAATATTTTAATATCAAAATAATGATATTTTTTCTCGTGCGTACGTACGGATTACCGTCTCCACGAACGCGATGAGATTCATTCCCCATCATATCCATTCAAGACTAATATTAATTAGATAATTAAAAATAATGTTTAAAGAGTTGATATAATTCTGGATATTAATAATATACATCCCATCCATAACGAATATGACTCACATAATAAAGAATATAAAGGAAAACGAATTCGTTAACACCCGAAATGACAATAATACTAAATTATTATTAACAAAACAATGTTAATAGATCATATATGATATCATAATAATATATATGATTATTGTATAAATTAATAACAATTATTGTACCATTATAAAAGAGTTTAACCTACCCTTGACCAAGGAAAAGTACAAGTTAAGGGTTAATTTCACAATCTCTTTATTATTCGAGGTTGTTTTTATGTAAGTATCTACGGGGACCTCTTTATCATCCACATCCATGTTTCTTAAAAATGTATTTAAAAAAATTCTTAATATTTTATAGACTATGGGTTAAAGTCATTTATACCCTTGTTTTACTTTTTATAAGATGTTTATAATGGAATATTTTCGTCGTTTTCCAAAGAAGGTCATTTTTAACCTTCTCAACAGAATTAAGGTAAGAATGTCTTTTTTAACTTATAAGGTGGGTGTGGATATTTTTCCACCATTATAAAATCGTCAAAGCTTCCCTTAAAATATTATAAGAATATTTTCAAATTAAATGTTTTCTTTTATAATTATGTTACTTTTAAATGATTTAAAAAAAGAGATATTTCTCTCAAATAGTTTTGATTTCATCTATGTCAACATCCTTTGATGAATTTCAATCTTATTTGAAGTTAATTTATTATGATACACAACTTCCATATTTTATTGAAGGTTTTGTGATATGTTTGACTATGGATGTGTTATTTTTATAACATTCATGGTTTATAGGGAAAGTATTGACATTTTGTATGCTAGTTTTAATACGAATGTTTATGTTATGTTTAAACCTATTCATATGAGGAAATCATTGGACTTAGTAAGTGACGGGTAGAGCCCGCTATAGCTCCTCGATTAATGGGTAGGTCTCATGAGACAAACTAGTTTCTTGGCACAAGGCCTTGAAAAAATCTTATTTGTAGTCTTGGCATAAGTCCATGACTATGTGGTTATGATAGTCTGGCATTATGCATTCCATCATTATGAAAGTGGTTATTGATATTTCATGTGATTATTCGACTAGTAGAATAACCATGTGAATAGGTAAATGGAATTATTTCATTTTATTTTTTCCATATTATGCTGAAGTTCGATTTTAAAAGGCTTTTGTTTTAGTTAAACATTGTCTTAAATGTTTATGCTTATTTATGAAGGTTTCTGCTATATTGTTATCTTTACTGAGCATCTGAGCTCAACCCTTTATATGTTTTATTTTTTCCAGGATGTGAAGAAATATTTTATGACTGACTTGCAGGGATAGTCTGAGGGGATATGAGTGTGGACTATGGATACTATGTTGTTGTATTTTTCCATTTTATCATTTAATTTAAGACTTATGAATGTATCTATTGTTTCCAATGCTACTAAACTAATCGGTCTTTCGAGACTTGATCTTTTGTGATCATGCCAATGTTATGTAATAATGCACTGACTCGTGGTAACTGGGGTTGGGGCATTACAGTTGGTATCAGAGGAAGTTTAGTACAAACCTTGGAAGCTAGATTTAGATAAACTATGATTAGATCACATAGCCCTAAGATAGACATTGAGGATTAGTATAGAAGAACTTCCTAGAATTTTGGTATTGTAGAGATTTTTTGAGTTTTACAAAAAATACATCCCTGTCTGGATACGAGTTGGTAGAGGTGACTCTGGCATAGATGTACCTAGGGGTAAAACCTGAAAACACCGCTTTGAGCTGGACTCGAATGGGAACTGGTGCACGACAACGGGCCTTTCTGCACTCTTGGTTACGACACTCCTGGGGGGTATGCTTAGGATAATTCTCATTTTATTTACAAACCATTATGAAGGGTTTATGATTATATAATTCCTCAAAGAAAACGTTTTAATGATTATTGATTATATCCATAAACTTCTCAATTTATGTTAAGTGTTTTACAAGTTTGGATTTATGTATTTTGATTCATAAACTAATCTAGTGTATGAAATTGTTTAGAAATGGTGCCTTGTGGAAGGAATGGAAACTGTATCAATGCACACACTCCATGTAGGAATTTCCCTCCTGCTCAAGATAATTATTGTGGAGCTGTTGATGCAACTGGTTCTGATTAGATAATTACCATACTGGGACAACTCACTCAGGTTATGAATAATAACCTTACCCATATAGAGCACCCAGATCCGCAGCGTGGAGGATCAATGTTAGATAGATTCATGAGGCCAAAAACAACAACATTGAATGGGGGTAAAAATACACTAGTAGTTGAGCAATGGATAAATTTCTTAGAGAAAATATTCCACACCTTGGGGAGTAGTGAAAGGGAAAAAGTTGTTATGGTAGTTTACCACTTCACTAGGGATGCTGATCAATGGTGGTCACTGATTCAAAACACGAAGGAAGATGATGAAGTATAAAATATGGAATGGAGGGAGTTTAAAGATATTTTCTTATAAAAATACATTCCTCGTGACCATAGAGTGGATATGGAAAGAAAATTTCCGAGTCTAAGGCAAAAGGAGGACGAGAATGTTGCAAAGTATGAGTCTAACTTTACAAGGTTAGCAAGGCATGCTGCAGATTATATATGTAAACCAAGAAGTAAGATTTATCATTTCTTTTATGGGTTAAAACCATTTCTCTGTCGAGATTTAGTCTCACAATCCTTCTCTTCGTACGAAGATATTGTATCATTTGCTATCAAGACAGAAAAGGAATTCTCTAAGTCTTATGGATTTAATGCAAAGCAAGAGAAGAAGAGATCTACTGATCACTCTAGAAATGGAAATTAGGGGAAGAAGGGAATGTTTAATATCCATTCTGCATTAAATGTGTGAAGAAACACCCTGGTACTTGATTTAAGGGAATGGGATTCTATTACAAGTGTGGTGAAAAAGGCCACCAAGCTCGTGATTGCAAGGGGAAGAAGGAAGATACTGATGTTCAATGCTACAATTGAAGGGAGATGAGACATTATGAAAATGAATTTTATAAGTGTTAGGGAAACTTACCTCTGAAAAGGACAAGGGATCAAGGCCAAGCTTATGCGATCACTACGGCTGAGGTTGATGCTCTGAAAGATGTGGTGGCAGGTAATTTAATGATTTGCTCAAGTTTAGCCAATGCTTTATTTTATTCCGGATCATCGCATCGTTTCATATCTTCCCAGTTTTCTAATAAAATTAGATATTTCCAATTTTATTTAACATGGGAGTGGTCAATAAAAACTCCTAAGGGGAGTATCATTGCTACAAAGTTCTGTGAATCAGTTCCCATTAGGGCACATAAATGTTATTTATCAGTTGCTCTCATCGTCATACCCATGATTGAATTTGATATAATCTTCGGTATGGATTGACTTTCGTACCATGATGCAAAAATTTATTGTAAGAAGAAGGAGGTTACTATTTTTGATGATGATGATAAAGAACACCTTATCTTTAGATCAGAATCGTCACCACCTAATTCTTATCTAGATCCACCCCTAGTAGCTCAACTAAATTCAATTATTAGGGAGGAAGAGAATGAAATAACTATGGGTGAGGAAAGGAATGTTCAAATATAGGATGTAACTATTGTGAAAGAATTTGTTTATGTGTTTCCAAAAGATTTACTTGGACATCCTCCAGAATGAGAAATTTAGTTTTCTATTTATTTATTTCCTAGATCAAGGCCCATATCGAAGACCCCTTATAGAATGGAAACTTTGGAATTAGTGGAACTAAAGAAACAACTATAGGAATTGAGTAATAAGGGATTTATTCCCCCTTGTGTATCTCCATGGGGATCCCCTATTCTTTTTGTTAAGAAGAAAGATGGATCTATGAGTTTGTGCATTGACTACAGGGAGATCAATGCTATAACAATAAAGAACAAGTATCCCCTACCACACATTGATGATTTATTCGACCAACGTCATGGAGCTTAATATTTTTCAAAAATTGACCTTTGATCTGGATATCATCAATTGTGTGTGAAGAAGGAAGACATTCTGATAACATCATTTTGAACCAGGTACGGGCATTACGAGTTTACAGTAATGCCTTTTGGGATGACTAATGCACCCTCTGTTTTCATGGATCTAATGAATAGATTTTTCAAGGAATATCATGACAACTTTGTAGTGGTATTTATTGATGATATCTTGGTATACTCCAAAATCTAAGAAGATCATGAAAATCACTTACGCATTATCCTGAAGACTCTGAGAAGGAATGAATTATATGGGAAGTTTAGCAAGTGTGAATTCTGTCTTCAAGAGGTTTATTTTCTTTGCAATATTGTCTGTAAGGATGTAATCTTTGTTAATACTTCTAAGACAAGAGCAATCCAAGAATGGCCAGCACCAATGAGTATAACCGAGGTACGCAGTTCTATTGGTTTAACAGGTTATTATCGATGTTTCGTCCAGATTTTTGCCTGATTGTATAACCCATTAACGAAGCTCACATGTAAAAGGATTAAATTTGTTTGGAAAAAAGATTGTGAAGAATGTTTTGAAGAACTAAATAGAAGATTATTCAATGATCCTATATTGACTCTACCATCAGAGAATGATGAGTTTTTTATTTATAGTGATTCTTCAAAGAAAGGACTTGGTTGTGTCTTATGAAGAATGATAGAGTTATTGACTATGCATCAAGACAGCTAAAAATTCATGAGAAAAACTATCCTACTCATGATCTTGAGTTAGCAGCTGTAATATTTTCTTTGAAGATTTTGAGACACTGCCTCTATGGTGAAAAATGTGAGATATATACCGATTATAAGAGTTTGAGGTATATTTTCTCACAAAAATAACTCAACATGAGGAAAAGTTGATGGCTTGAAATACTCAAGCATTACGATTACGCTATACACTACCACCAGGGGAAGGAAAATAAGGTGGCAGCTGCTTTGAGTAGAAAGGATCATGGAGTTTTGAACAAGATGAGAGTTGAAAGGGATCCTATTTTCATGGATCTAGTAAAGATGAATATAGGAATAACCATGAAATGTGAAACATTAATACTTTTTCAAATTGTTGCCAAACCAACTTTTCTAGAAAGGATAAAGAGTTCTCAAATCGGTGATGAAGAGTTTCAAAAGAAGATTAAAGATGTGAATGATGGGAGATTGAGTGAATTTGTGTATGAAGGTGGAATTTTGAAATTTGGGATGAGACTTTGTGTTCCCGATATACCTGATCTAAAAAGGGAATTATTGGATGATGCCCATAGTTACAATTTCTCTATACACCTTGGTAGCACTAAGATGTATAGATATTTGAAGGAACATTTATGGTGGGACAACATGAAGAGGGAGATTTCTGATTTTGTGTCAAGATGTATGGTTTGTCAACAAGTGAAAGCTGGAAGGCAACAACCTGGAGGAGTCATGCAACCTCTTCCTATACCGGAATGGAAATAGGATAATATTATTATGGAATTTTTCATGGGACTACCAATGAATCCTACAAGGAACGATGCAATATGGGTCATTGTTGATCGTCTTACCAAGTCAGCACATTTTCTTACTATAAGAGAAGATTTAACACTTGAACGTCTAGCAAGACTATATATTAATGAAGTAGTGAGACTTCATGGAGTACCCCTATTGATTGTTTATGATCGTGATCCACATTTTACTTCAAGATTATGGAAAAGTCTTCAGAAATCCCTGGATACTGAACTTCGTTTGAGAATTACCTACCACCCCTAAACTGATGGACAATCAGAATGAACTATTCAAACCTTAGAAGACATTCTGAGATCCTTATCACTTGACTTTCAAGGTATGTGGGATCAACATTTTCCTTTGGTAGAAGTTTCCTATAACAATAGCTTTCATTCAAGTATTCAGATGGCACCATATGAAGCGTTATATGGAAAGAGATGTCGCACACCAACCTGTTGGGATGATGTTGGTGAATGAAAACTTATTGGCCCAGAACTTGTTGAGGAAATGATATAAAAGGTAAAGGTAATTCAAACCCACATCAAAGAAGCTCAAATTTGGAATAAGAGCTATACTGATAACTGAAGGAACGATTTGGAATTTCAGGTAGGAGATCATGTTTTCTTGAATTTATCTCCATGGAAGGGAGTTATACGTTTCAGTAAGAAAGGTAAATTGAGTCCTAGGTACATAGGACCCTTAGAAATTCTAAAACGAATTGGGGTTGTAGCTTATCATTTGGCAATGCCTCCAAATCTCTCTAAAGCTCACGATGTGTTCCACGTATCACTATTGAGAAAATACATTCCTGGCCTAATGCATGTACTCTCCTATGAGGAATTAGAACTGGAACCCGATCTGTCTTATTGCGAAGATCATGTCAAGATTCTTTATATAAGAGAACAAGTGCTGGGAAACCGGATGACTCGTCTGGTAAAATTTCTATCGGGAAACCATAAGATGGAAGAGGCAACGTGGGAACCCGAGGAACTTATGATGAAGAACCACCCGAGTCTTTTAATGCAGTAATATTCCAGAAATTTTGAGGATGAAATTATTTGAAGGAGGGGAGAATGTAACACCCTAAGCATTCACGATACGTTTCTCTTTGAATAATACAGCAGTGTGTGTTATACACAACTTCGAGTTCTAACACACACCACAACCAATCAAACTAGTCGTTATGAATAGTAATACCCACTTTTTAAAATTTTATAAATTTTAACTTTTAAAATGGACTTCATTTTTGGATTTTTAATATCGAAATTAGATTAGGGTGAATTTTTGGTATTTTTCTGAAAACTTTCAATTTTTGATGAATAGTGAAAAACACTGAGTTATAGTTTAAAGCCGAATTTTTATTTAAATAAATATTTATTTTATTTAAATTTATTTTAGGTCAAAATAGATACATAATACCTATATAACTTCAGTTTAATTCATTATATCCAGTTTATAATAATATTAGATATATAAAAATTTTATTGAACTTTTCACCGTCTTTTACTTATCTCCTATGAGAATTTGAAAATTCACATAAAACTTAATTTTACCGCTTCTGTGAGTGTAATTTCAAAAATTTGAGAAACATGGTTAATATCAAGGAGTAAAATTTGGTTCAATAATATAAAAATAATTTTTGGTGAATAGTGACTTTTTACTTTTATTTACCACGGTTAAAAGTAAATAGGGTAATTAAAGGTAAAAATGATATTATTATTACCCTAACACATATCATAATTCTATTGGATAATTATAATTCAACCAAAAAAACCTTAGGAATAAAATATGAACCTCTTTGGTCCACATGGATTAGATTGGGACATTTATTATTATTTAATTCAAAGAAGAGTGAAAAGAGTTAAAATCAAAGTTTAATAACTAAAACATTTTTAATATAGGGTTATACATAAGATAAATTTGATTATAAATATTCATTATAAATATAAAAATATTTCCAACATAATGGTATTTTATTTATAATTTTTAGACATTAAATAATTTAATTTATTTATGACACAATGGTGAAGCAATAATTACCTAATTAATGAAATATTAAAATAATTGATATTATAAATATCCAAATAAATGTAATTTGATACTTTTTATAAATTACACATGTTTTTAGGTTAACATGACATATTAGGGTTGGTTAGATGAATATTATTTTAAGTAATAATTCTGTTATTAATTTAGAAAAAACAAAATACTAAATAGTATCAAAACTTACATAAAAGCGTTTTTTTAAAAAACATTATATTATTAATTGATATTCTATTCCTAAAAATCTAAGGTTCTTCCAAAATACTTATATAATTATATTTGTATCATTAATAAACCAATTGGGGTTCTTTTGGAAGTATATAGTAAGTTTATTCACCATATAATATAAAAATACAAAGAGACATGGTAAATGTCAAACTATTTAACTAAGAGTTAAATCTAAAAGATAAAGTTAATATAGTGACCCAAACCTATCTAAAAACTACTGGTTGAGTGGCTATCGACCCATCCCCACCTTATCCTTTAAATAATACATTTTTGAGCCATTAGAAACCAAAAATTATTTTATTACAAAATAATATTTCTAGCTTTTCCTAAGGTTCCCCTCACCCCTCTTATAAAAGGGCACTCCCCCTTCTCTCTAATTCACACATTCAAAGACATTTTTCTTGGCCAAACCCTGCCCAAATACTATCTCAATTATCCTCCCTTCATCCAAGAGGCATTCCTTTAGTCATAAAGACAACCTACGGATCCCTTTTGATCAAATCAAAAGGAAGAACCCGAAGAACAGGTAAATATTTCATCACCTATTTCAAGTTCCTTTCTTCCTCCACTTCATCTTTATTTGATGTTTCCATTCTAAAATAATAACTCCAGTATCTTCTATATACTGTGATGTTATTATAAATATGGTACAACCATATTCATTATTCTATCCATCCCTTGAATGACATGTCACCATACGTGCGTACGTACGACTTGCCGTCTCCACGTCGTGGTGTAATTGTTATTCAATACATTATTATTTAGATGTGTATAATAATGATGTGTAATTGATATAAATAATAAATATAACATGATAATGATTATTTATATATGATATACCATCCAATTATATATTATTTTAATATCAAAATAATGATATTGTCGCTCATGCATACGTACGGATTACCGTCTCCACGAACACGATGAGATTCATTCCCCATCGTATCCATTCAAGACTAATTTTAATTAGATTATTAAAAATAATGTTTAAAGACTTAATATAATTTTGATTACGAATAAGATACATCCTATCCATAACAAACATTACTTACGTAACAAATCATATAAAGGAAAACGAATCAGTTAACACCCGAAAGGTTGATAATACTAAAATATCATTAAGAAAGAAATATTAAAAAATCATATATGATATCATATTATTGTATATGATTCTTTTATAATTTAATAACAATTATTTCACAATTATAAATGAGTTTAACCTACCCTCGAGCATATAATGTATGAGGTAAGGGTTAATTTCATAATCTCTTTATTATCCGAGGTTGTTTTTACGTAAATATCTGCTGGGAACTCTTTATCATCCACATCCATGTTTCTTAAAAACGTATTTCAAATTTTTTTACTATTTAATAGACAATGGGTTAAATTCATTTATACCCTTATTTGACCTTATATTTTTTTGAATGGAATCTTTCCATCATTTTCCAAACTATGTTCTTTTTGACCTTTTCGAAAAAATTAAGGTTAGAATGTTTTTTTAACTTATACAGCAGGTGCGGCTATATTCCGTCATTATAACATCGTCGATGCTTCCCTTACAACATTATAAAAATATTTTCAAAACAAATGTTTTATTAAAAGATTTCAAAATAGAAAGAGATATTTCTCTGAAAATGGTTTTGATTTCATCTATGTAAACATCCTTTTAAGTTGATTTATTATACAAAACTTTCATATTGTATTGAATGTTTTGTGATATGTTTGACTATGGATGTGTTATTTTTACACCATTCATGGTTTATGGATATAGTATTGACACTTCGTATGCTAGTTTTAATACGAATGTTTATGTTATGTTTAAAACTTTTCATATGAGGAATGCATTAGACTTAGTATGTGACGGGTGGAGCCGGCTGTAGTTCCTCGATGCATCGGCAGGTCTCATGAGACGAACTAGTGTCTTGGGAAAAGGCCTTGAAAAAAAATTATTTATAGTCTTGGCACAAGGCCTTGACTATGTGGTTATGAAGTCTAGAATTATGCATTACATCATTATGAAAGTGACTATTGATGTTGAATGTGATTATTCTACTAGTAGAATATCGATGTGAATAAGTAAATGGAATTATTTGATTTTATCTTTTCCATATTATGATGATGTTCAAGTTTAAAAGGCTTTTGTTTTAGTCTTATAAATTTTCTTAAATGTTTATACTTATTTATGAAAGTTTCTGCTATATTGTTATCCTTAATGAGCATATAAGCTCACCCATTTCTATGTTTTATATTTCCTAGGATGTGAAGAAGTATATTATGACTGCCCTGTACGGATAGTCTATGGGATCTCAGTGTTGTCTATGGAAACAATGTTGTTGTAGTTTCCCATTTCATGATGTAATGTAAACCTTATGAATGTGTCTAGTACTTCCAAGGATACTAAACAAATCGGTCTTTCGAGACTTGGTCTTTTGTGATCATGCCAATGTTATGTAATAATTCACTAACTCTGGGTAACTAGGGTCAGGGCGTTATAGTTCACTTGTACCTGAAATTCCAATTCAATACCTACAATGAGAGCTTGATATTCTGCCTCATTGTTTGTTCCGCCTTCTGAAAACCGGAAGGAATAAGGCAACACTACCTTTTATGGGGAAATAAGTAAAATTCCTAACCCAACTTTATTGATTTTAGGGTTTTCTATTCTCTTCCTTGTTGGAATTCTGGAGGCGCCATCAAAGTACAGTTTCTATGTTTGGGAATTATCTTGAATATAGAAGAACACTTCATCAAGAAGTTCAGTATTTAACGATTTATCTTCTGAAGATGGGTGTTCATCAAGGATATCGTCCAAATCTTGGACATTTAGTACCTTTTGAGGCACAAAATGGATATCAAACCATTGTAAAAAAACTTCCCACCATTCTAGACACCCTGTAATCATAGGATGACTAAGGATAAATTTTAGTGGTTTATTGCGGGACACCAATTGGACCTCATGATGTTGCAGATTGTGCCTCAATTTCTAAACTACAATGATTAATTATAGGAAGAACTTTTCAATACTTGAATACTGAGTTTCTGCATCAAACATAGTTTGACTGAGATAGTAAAGGTTGTTTTCATTCCCAGTAATGTTCTTTTGGTCTAGGAAGGTACCCAGAGATCGCTCTAAAGCTGTCACATAGAGAATAGGTGGTCTTCCTCCAAAAGTGGCATTAATACTGGTGGACAGAAAAGATATTTTTTGAGGGTATCAACTGCCTCTTCGCAGTATTCAATCCATTGATAGGTGAATCCCTTCTTCACTAATTCAGTGAAGGGTAAACAATTTCCATCCGAATTGGTGATAAAGCACCGAATATAGGCCAAGTGTCCTTGGAGTCCTCTTAATTGTTTCAAATTTTGAGGAGGCGACATACCAAGTAGTTAGTCTGGGTTGTATGTAATTTTTGAAGCCTATGGGAAATGAATTCCTCTAAGGCCTACGTTCCATGTAATACTTATGCCTACAGGCCTTGTAAGGGTTCCACCTCTCTCCTTGAAAGGTGGATTATCAAAAATCAATAAAAAATGGAGGCCTTCGGGCCATTGGAGGATGATGCCAAATTTTATTGAATATGGTCTCCAGATCAGAAAAGTGATCTAAACATTTTTTGTATTTAACCACCAAATCATACACATAACATTTGACAAATTTCCCTAAGAAGGGTTTGAAGATAAGGTTCATTGCACGTTGATACATTTCACCTGTATTCTTTAAGCCAAAGGGAATTACCTGATAGATAAACACACCCTAAGGGGCTCTGATTTCTATAGATTATTCATCCTATGGGGACATGTGGATTTGATTATACCTAGAGTAACCATCTATAAAGGAAAGATAATCAAAGCTAGATGTTGCATCAATTGAAAGCTATGTGATCGGAACTGGAAATTCATCTTTTGAAAAATGCCGGTTAAGATATATGAAATCATTTAAAACTATGATTTTATAATTATTATTTTTCATTGGGACAATATTGTCCATTCAATTGGGATATTGAACCTCTTTGACAAGGTTATCCTTGATAAGCTTATCAAATTCACCTTCAATTGTTGAGGCATGAGTTGGGTGTGTTCTTCTTGCTGCATGCTTGAATCCTCGATGTTCTTCTGGAAAAACCAAATGATGGGTGGCTATATCAGGATTAAGATATCTAATTTCTATATAATTCCAGGAAAATATATCTCTATTTTTCTTTAGAAATGAAATATACACCTCTTTCTCTTCAAGAGTCATGGCCACACTAATTAGAGTGGGGCGTGGATCTTTTTATGTACCTAGATTTATTTCTCTGAGCTCATCCATAGTGGTAGAGACACTCTCCTCAAATGATGTAGAAGAATCCTTGAGATCTTCCTATTATTATTCATTACATGTTACTTATTCTATTTCTAATTTCATATTAGATGATGAAGAAAAACATTCAGAGTTATGGGAGGATTCAGTATTTGAACATCCTGAAGAAGAGGCCAACATTTCAAACCCTACTGATGATAAAGGGTCCTACGGGGGTAATAAAGAGAAGATTGTGGATTGGGAATCAACATCCTTGTCTTACTCTAGTATTTATACTAATTCTTAAAGTTTTTTTGATGAAGTAGAGAATTTCTGAAGTTCATTAGAGGAAATGAAGACATCTCCATTTAAATATTCACCACTGCTTGGTGAATCAGCAATTTCTCCCATACTGTCAGGCTCGATTACCTCAATTGACATTATGGATGTTACTGGATGAGTGTTCATATTTGGGTTTGTCCTTTTAATTTGATTGATAGATAACACATAATCTATACTTAAATGTATGAATGGGTTTGTTGGGATCTTTTCCAAGCCATTCAGTGAATTGATTATGGTTACCTCCATTGCCATGGACTTCCTTCCCTTCATGTGATAAACTTTTTCATCAATGTATTAATATTATATCATTTTGAACAAAGACTTGTTACCATACAGTGTTGCAATTTGACCATTGAAACAATACTTGAGACATTGGTGGTATGATGGAGGTATGCCTGCATATTGATGTAGGCAAGGCCTACCAAGAAGAATGTTAATGGTTGTGTCCTGATGAACAACCATGAAATCAGAATTAGACACAAGATCCCAAAACCGAGTTCTGATTGAAATATTACATAGAGTTTCTTGCTCATTCTTATCATGTCCTTGAAACATTTAATTATTAGGAGATAAGTCAAATTCAGTGATTCCCAATCGACGAAGTGTATAAATAGTAATGAGATTGACTCTTGAGCCATTATCAATAAAGGCTTGTCAGATTTCTACGTCATTAACCCTGCCAGATAGATACAAGGGAAGGATATTTCTATGTAAAGCATCATCTTAATCTTCAACAATAAAAGATATTACTGCATGACATTTTGTAGGATAATTCTCTATATGGTAAATCTTAGTAGCAACTTTGGTTTCAAACTCTTGAGGACTTGACAAAGCCTCAATAAGTGATTCTCAAATATCTTTTGATAGATTCAAGGCATCCAAAATTGAAAACATGGCTGGTACTTGGGCCAACTGTTTCAAAACATCATACTTTTGGTCCAATAGTCTGTGTTTCCTAGCATGGAGATGTGCTTTCACAGGTGCCTTGGATGTTGACGCTTCTGATGTAGATGTACCCTATGTCAGAGCAGAAACCAGAAACACTTCCATCTTTGGTAGATTATACCTACTAGTTCTATATATTTCCTAAGAGGAAGATGGTGTGACCTCTAATCGGTCCTCCAATATAATCATGTCTGGACCGAACTTCTCATACATGGAAGAATCTGTTTGTTCTTGTTGAGCCCACTGAAGGGCTCTCCCACGAGTTTCTACCGCATATACGGTTCGAGAAGGGGTAGAGTTAAAATATTGGCTTCTAGAATACCCAAATATCCCCCTATATCCTTGAACATGGCCTTTTCCTCTGGTTCCCCAGTTAGGTACATGGAACTTAGGCTCATTATAATCAAAATCACCATTGGCATAGGGATCCATTAAGTGAATCACATTGATGGAAGAAAATATCAATTCATCATTTGATAAAGATTCATCTTGACATGTAAATTCTGGTTGTGCCATTTGGAAGGGTGGTGCCCATGCTTTTGAAACAGATGGCATGAAATCTGCCAGAGTCAAAGACAAAATTGGCCTTGACATGAGCTCGTATTCTTATGACTACTCTTTTTTTCCTTCTGATCATGTCACTTCTTTGAGTATTGACCTTTTTATGAAGGTGGTTTTGTTGTGGCGGAAGTAGTAGAAGATACAATCAGTTGATTCAACTGTGTTCATAAAATAACATGAGTTCAGTTAATCATTTTTTGGATAATCCAATCATCATATTTTTTTTCATTTTTACTTTTGACACCCTGCCTTTTACCTTCTTACTATGGATCAATATCAGTAACACATGATACTTGGGATGAATAAATTTTCGGTTTTACTTGTCCATAGTCTACCATTTTTTCATGAAATCTTTGAAAACAAAACACTCCTGAATGGGATGACCCAACATCTGGTGAAGGGGAAAATAATTCAGAAGATCTTCATCTCCTTCTTTATTTGGTTTCTTCAGCCTTGGAAACTAAACCAAATTATTTTCCAGAGTTGGGATGAAGTAACCAGGAAATTGTTCATTCTGAAAAGAATAAACATTGAACTATAACTCCTCAAACTGTTTCCTCTTTTTATCTCTTTGATAATCTTGTCAAGGTGGTCATTTCTTATGATGCTCAAGAGGTGGATCCCTTCTATATGATGATGTTTTTTAAGTGAAAGAAAGTATAGGTGCTTGCTTAAGTGTAACTGTAGCAGCCTCTGCTTTCCCTATTCTCCTTCCCAGAGCTGATGGAATTACACGGGGTTTAGCTTTAGTTTCCATAATGGAATATTCTATCTATTGAGAAATTAAATCGAGGACTCGAAACCCTCCTTAAATTTCATAGGGATCAATGGTGTCCGTAACTCATCAAGTAGATTTTCCTAAAAAATAGGCAGTAATTCTTTGTATGGGAGTTCTAGATTTAAGGAATATGTTAATCCTTTCCATCGAGTAATGAAATTTTAAAATCTTTCATTTTACCTTTGTTTTCAATTTGTAAGATAAAAAACTATTGCCTTCAATAGTGTTGAGCTAAATTGAAGAAGGACTTTTTTCTGGAGATCTTCCTATCCAATAATTGATCGAGATTTCAAACTTGTATACCATACAAAAACCAGTTCCTATAATGAATGCACAAAAATCCTAATCTTTACTACTTCTTGTTGTTTAAGAGGTCCCATCGTGGGATCACAACAAGAAACTAAATGCGTTAAGTGTTGTTTTGGATCTCCCGAGACATTAAATATTGGGAATGTGGTATTCATAAAATTTTGTGGTGGAGGGATCAGATCCTCCCACTCAGGGTAAGCTTCATTTTCCAGATGAACTGGAAAACGTTTTTCTTTCAAAGATTCTAATCGAGTTGTTAATTCCTTAATTGTGTTCATAAGAAATTATGTAATAGTCAGATGAGCTGGGACCTATACAGGTACAGCTACTGGATCTTGAACAGGTGAAACAACTGGAAAAACCACTGGTGGTGGTGCTGGTATTTTCCTTGGATAACCTACATGAATAGGCCTATAAGGATGTGTTTGATTCTATCATGGTTGTGTACCCAATGTAGGGAATTCATTATCCGCATCTGTAGTTATCACAAATCCTCTTTACTGAGGAGCTTTTATAGGATCTTCAAGTTGACGGTCTGCCTGGGGAGTACGTCTAGTAGAAATGCTGCTTCAAAGTAACTCTGTATTGAGTCTTTTCAACTCTTTCATCTCCTATTCTTGCTATGTAAGACTTTCTTCAAGAGAAAGATATTGACCTTATATAGTGGAAAAGTTAGATGTGATTTGAATTTTACCTTTCCTCTTGTTAAATTCCATTCGAAGGGTTGGGAGTTGGTTTTTTGAAGGCATACTTAGATTCTGGGTAAGCCAATGATTTCGGGTACGCACACCTCCTTTATTGTCTCCAGTGTGTATTGTGTTATTGATAAGAACTTCATCTCATGATTCCCCTAATATAGACTCATTTTCTAGAGGATCTTTCGTAATGGTGTTAATAACATTCACTGACGCATAATGCGTTGATGGAATTATGTCAGTATCTTTTTAAGATTTCCTCCTTCTGTATCTTCCAAGAGATTATTCTCTCATATATGACGGATTCTCCAGAGCTGTTTGATGGAAAGTTACCCAAAATGAATCCTTGGAAAGCTCATTTGTGTGCTCTCTTTGTGGATTATACCATAATCAGGAGAAAAATGACTTCCATTGAGGAGGGTATTGTAGATGTGAAAAATACACCAGCCCTATAGGTTGGGTTTGTTCGTTTTCTTCTTCTTCTTCAAACCATTGAATTTTGTTTATTGAATTTAATGGTTGAATTAAACAAGCCCCCATCCTTGTAGGCTGGGGTGGCTCTTGAACTTCTATAACTGCAATTTTCATAGCTTCTATTTAGATTTTTCAAATTTTTGGTTTGGACATTATCTAGGTGCATTATATAACAACCACTCAAATCACTAGTTTCAGAATATTGTGGGGATATTTTAGGAATTTGCATTATCTGACAGCTGACATCCACTAAGTGGGAGGAAAACTGAAGATTCTTAGATGCTTGATGAAAAAGTATCTCAACAACTAGCTTTCTTTGGACCTGGCTCTGATTAGAGCTAGTTGAGGCCTGTTCTTGAGCGTACATTTGATTACATAAAAAATATGTAGATTGTAGCCAGCCATGGACAACAACATTTCATGATACCACTTTTGGTGGGATTTGCTGAATCTAAAGTGTAGTGAAATAATATGCTCTATGTGCACTCCATCTTCTGATACAAACACCATATGGGGTATCCGAAATTAATGGGTGTAGCCTCTTTAAAGTATTGAGGCATGCACTTTGAAGGGTTTTCTACTACTTTTCAACCTTTAGATATTGTGAAATTGAGATATATTCCAAGTTAATTTGGCATTGCAACCCTTCTATTACCTTTACATGATTTTGATATTCATTATATGGTGATACTTTAGTTTTCGAATGATGAATACTCTTCCATAAGTTTAGGCAGACATCATAAATGCAATCTTCTACCATAACTTCCAGAATGTTATATTGAGAATTTTCTAAAGGCCAGAACATGACTGGTACATCTCATTTAGCCTTTTCTTTTCTCATGTTTAACACATATTCATCATCTTTCACTATAGGTTTCCCCACTTGGTCTGACCAAAGTGAAATCTTCTCAATTTTTTTATTAAAAACAATGGAATCAATAATTTTTTTCTCTACTTCACTGGATGAAAAATGACCCAAGGGAGGTTCAGAGAATAACAATTCCCTTAATATGTCTTTTGGTTGAGAAAGTATTTAACCTATTAATGACAAGGCATCAGACATGACTGGACTTGTGTTATCAAGTGCCTCAATATAAGAGGGCTTTCTCATTACTACATTGTCAATTAAAGAATTATCTTGACAATGTGAATACTATTACGGAGGGAACTTTCACAGAAAAATCCATCATGAGGAGGACCGCCATGGTGGATTACAGAAAGGGATAAATGCTCTTGCTCCTAGGTCTTCTTTCCACATAGAGGGTTGTCATGGATCTCATCTGGAGATAGGCTCTCTAGATTGATCGAATTTTTATAAATCAAGCCTTCATGATGATTTTTCCGATGGAGAACTTCATAATTACTACTACTACTCCCATTATTTGGTAATTAGAGGGTTATATCTTGAGCTGAAATATATAAATGTCTGAGGGTTTCAAGAAATCCAGCATTACGAGGATCCAAATTTTATCTTGAATCTTGATTTTCCGACTATGTTTAGAGAGATTTCTTCTTGGATGATATCTTATTCTTAGTTGGGGCCACATTTTAGGATAACTGGTTATCATGGGATGGTGTATGTGCTTACCTATGAGTGGTTATTGGAATGGGACAATTACCTCCAATTAGAAAGGGTGTATGTTCTTGATCCATTTGTCCATATGATATGGTGGAGTTTTCCCCATGACCCTCTTGGACTAGAAGAGAGGTATGCATTTTCTCTGGGATGCCATGCCGTTGTGTCAACCCAGGTGTGGAGAAATATTTATGTGTATGTTCCCCTAGTTCTGTTGAAGTTGTTATTATGATATCCTGACATGCTTCCAGAATATGGGTAATAATATTTGTCTGCCCTTTCACCATTGATATGATGTGTTTGGTTACTTCAGCAGCCAAAATGGGAATATACGTCCATTAAATATACGGAACAGGTGTATGTGCCTTCTTCTTACCTTATTTTCCTATCAATGGGTATTGATCGTACTCATGTATGGGGGAAGAGAGTTGGGTCTGCCCCAGATTTGTCATTAGAGATTTTCGACTGACTTCTTCGAGTGCTTCCAAACGAGACTACTAGTGGGATTGATGAACGCCGGCTGGTGTATATGGATGCTGGTTGTTTTCCATCAAGAAATGTTGAAAAACTTCCTTTAATACTGATAGAAGAGACTATTGGAAGAATTGAAGACTCTAAGAAGGTGTATGTTCTTATTTACCAGTTGCCACCACATTTGATTGGCAGGCTTCTTTAAAAATAGTCAGACAAGCCTGTTGACTGGCTGATAATTTGCAAACAGGTATATGTGCCTATTCATGGTACTCCACCTTATTTTCATTGCAGTATTAGTGGGTTTCTTCCAGACAAGACTGCAGGGTAGTGGAATTAGGACATATAGGTGTATGTGCCCGCTCATTGTTCGCCATAAAGATAGGTTGATAGAGTTCTCTGGAGGGGGAAAAGGTAATAAATTTCTCCCTGTTGACCGGACGTTATCCCTGATGGTTCATCTTGTGCGCCCAGGTCTAAGAGACATGGGCCGAACGTCCAGAGGCAACAACCCCATAATGTTGGGGGTTCGCTACCACGCGATTCTTCTGGAAGTGATTGTTGATGGGAACCCTCAAGAAGGACCCCTGCATTCTTGAACTAAGGCCCTGAGTGACCTCTTGATCCATCCCCCTTTAGTATGGGAGGGACTGGTTATTGCGTTTCAGGGATAAGGACCCAAAATGGTTGAAGACGGTGGTTGGAACCATCTTCTTCTTGATCATCAGTCATTTTTGGTCAGACGATCGAGGATTATTATTGACCTAGAGATCCTTTTAGGTAGCCTCAAATGTTGGGATTGTACCATGATGATGGTAATCCCATACCAATACATTGGAGACCCAAATTTGAAGAAACTGGGTGGGTGATGATGTATTTCCTGTCGATGAGGATCCAGATCGAGCAGCGGTCGAGAAGTTCCCATATTTCATCTTGAAGAAAGCCATTTTTGACTGAAGGGAGTTCTGAGAAAAAACATGAAAAAAACAATAAAATCCATTAAAGTGACATATTTTAGATGGATACATGCGTGATTGATTCCTTTTTATAGCCTTGCATTCTAAATTGATAGGGGTATGACAGGTGCTTAACATTATTTACATGGTTAAGGATTCAGGTTTGGTTCACCATTTTTGTTTCTTAGTTCCTTGAAACGTGTGTTCTAGTTTTAAGAATCACTACTTTAGGAAGTTTCAATTGGATTTATTCATGTAACCAGAAACACCCAACAACTCATTATCCAAAAGGGACCTTCTTTCCAAAGGCAGGAATTCGTTAAGTTTTAACTTTTCGATACTTATTAAGGGGCATTGGTTGAGAGGATGGGAGGTCAGACTCATCACACCATTTTGGGTTGAATTATTGTCTAATCCGAGACTCTAATTATAAATTTAAAAAAAATTCATGAATCCTTTTTAATTTACCAAGTATAACATAAGTTTTTCTTTGAATTTTCCATCACTTATTAACATGTGTGAAATTTAGAATAATCTGTATGTATTATAGGTTCTTTATTAATGGAGATATCCGTATTTATTTGGGGTTCCCCATAAATGGTGTCCTCTCATATATTATTTATAGATTCTTTTAATCATCGTTATGATGATACTAGTTTTTTAATCCACTCAGTGGGGCACTCTAGAATTTATTATCATACAAGGATATGAAGGTTTGTTTTGATATTGGAATCGCACCCATAAAATGGGCTTCCTATGTATCCCTGTGAAATGAATCAGAACCCTCATAGTTTGGTGCTGCTTAATTGAACACATTATACCTTTTAAGGTTATATGATAAGGACCTGACCATACTGTTTAATTTCATGTGTAAAGGATATCTAATAGAAAGTTTCTTAGTCAAATTTTGGTGTGGGACTTATGTCAAAGCAGCCCAAGGAACATGGAAAGCATATGGGCTTAGAAGTAAGATTAGAACATGTTGGAAATATGGCCTAAGGAGAACATGGTTAATTTGAAGTGTTAGGTTTGAACCTCAAGGAGGCTTCCAATGTATCCCATGTGGATGGGAATCAAATCCCACATAGTTCAATAGGTCTCATAAGAGAGTATAGTCCTTTGAGAGAAATGAGTTTGGAATTACTTCTTAAAAAGGATGACTTGATGATTTGGGGGTTTAATTTGGTGCTTATTCTTAAATAGGATGCCCAGATTTTGGGAATTAGGGTTGGATTTCTGAAGAGGATATTTAATTATATCAGGCCTTAAGAAGGCTTCCTACGTATCTTGGTTTGAGCAGGAATCAGATTTCTCATAGTTCAAGTCTATACAAACATTGTAATCATCAAAAATCTTTAAACCCACATGTGTCATGCTTGGTGTGAAAAACCCGAGGATGTAAAAGATTCCACAAAGACACCCACACTTTATCTCCTCCACTGGTGGAAGAGGGTGTCCCTATAGCGGTGACGGTGGATGGGGGTGAGGTTACCTGGGAAGAGGGCTAGGTGAAGAGACCTCCCTCTATTCACTTTACATTAGACAAGGGTCCAATGTAAGGAAGCAGTGAAGGTGAAGGATGTAGAGAGGATAAAGGCTAAAACCTCCTTCTTAAAAGGTTAGGGGATTATACCAGGATGGATGTCCTAAAATTTATCCTGGTAGGGGAGGGAGATTTTTCTTTTTCTTGCATTGAAAATAATGCCTGAACCTTACCCTCCCTACTAGAGACTTGAGGTTCCGAGTTTTAGAGATGAGAAGAGGATATCAGAACCCAAACCCTAATACTCAAAACCAGAGAATTCCCAAAAATATTCCTAGGAGAAAGGTCCATGTGACTACAGATATACAAACCCACAGACACTCCATGAAACCTAACCCCATTGTGAGAGAAATGTGGGAAACCTATGACTACGGATATACAAACCCAAATAGGAAATCTGCTGATGTGCCTTTCCTAAAGGTTTAATAAGTCAAGTTGTTTTAGTGGAGGTATCAATAGAATCCCTTTGAGACAAGGGAGACAATAAAGAAGAATCCTTGCTATGAATGGATTTTTGGAGGGATTTATGGAATGTAGACTGAGGAGAGTAGGTGAATCAAATAGGGGATCCCATGTAGGTACTAGCGCGCAAGTTTGGGTGCGCAAGTAGTCTTGGGTGACCTAATGTTAACTTAAGTGAAAAAAAACCTAGATGATAATACTTGGGTGAGACTTGAATCAAGCCTTAAAGAGTATTCATTAGTATTCCCAGAAGTGAGGTGCTCAAGTTCCTTTGAAAGGAATAGGTGGAACACAAGTTCTTCTGATTTAGGGAGGTTGGGCGCTTTAGGCGCGCAAGAGTTATGGATTTCATACACAAAAAGGACTTAAGTTGTATGATTCTCCTTCAAATTATCTACTCTAGGTGCTAAAGAACTACATTAAAAGTTTTAGAAGACTTGGGAAAAGCAATAGGGTGACCAGAGAAACAACTGGGCTTCAGGAAAATTCATCCATACAAATGAAGGACCGAATGGTCTATTTATAGGAAAAAATAGGACCCTGGGTGAAATTAAATTGGGCATTCAAGAAGGCTACATGCCATATGGGGGAACATAAGTAGGTTGCGCGTCGACGACCCTTTGGTCCTACTAGGGTGATTCAAAGCTCATGCCTTTGTAAATCTCAATTTTCTTCATGTGTTTTTCATCTTTTTTCTAAGGAATTTTCCTTTGTCATTTTTTAGACTCTGTGACAGAACATAGTGTCAACAATTTTACTTAATAAAATTTATTTATCACTTTACTAACTTATTTTTTCCATCTAAGGACAAAAAATATTTTAGATATGTCTTTATATATCTTCATACATAGTATGAATGTTATGATTCTTTTTTGATAATAAATTGATAACCAATTTTTCATAGATTATACCATTATGATTTCATTTCCAATACGAAGTATGTCATCATCATAAAATATCATAAATAAAACTATTCTTCCACTATACTATTAGAACAAACATGGTTTATTTTCATTTATAATAGATAAAATCAATTTTATATATTAATCAAAATGAATATATCAAAACCAAGATGCTTGTTTCAAATCCTAAATGGATTGTTGTAGCTTACAAATATTATTAGTTTTTTGGATCCTGAAAACATTTAGGATGTATTATATATATATATCCTAAAAAATATTCCATTAATGGAAAATGGTTTTGATATCTATTTGATATATTGGATAATCATAATATGTTGTTATAGCTAAAATAATTAAAATGCATTTTCTTATCACCACTAGAGAAATGGATTACTTATTTTTGATACTATGAAATTATTTAAAAATATTAAATACCATGGGGTCTTGTAGATAAATACTCTACCATATATGTCATCTTTATTTTATAAACACCCATTTATACCTGATGGGTTTTCCTATTCAAGTGGATCAACTAGGTTTTAAATGAGATTAATGTGAATGGATTCTCTTTAATATTCCATTAGTTTAATAATTTAATAATTTCAAAATTGTGAAGGACACTTAATATGATATAAGATCATATGCTATGACTATTACAAAACATTCACCATTAACAAAAAACCATATCCTTCAAGTTACTATTGAAATCTATCATACTTTATTATTTATTCTATATACATAGTCAATTCATTTTCAAAAACCATTTGTCTTTTCAACTCATTTATATGAGGAATAAAACCAAATTTTGGTTTTGAAATTCATAAACATGAAATTTATCCCCTCCAATAATTTTTTAAATAAATTTAATTTCCCTAAACACAACATGTTTAGCAACGAACACCTTGTGCTATGAGGGATTATAGAAATAATTACTCACTATCGCTTTGGGATAACCAAAAATATCCATTTATCTAATTTTTGTTTAAGTTTACTTTCAAAAATATGTACCACATATTCCAAAAAAAAGCAATACATCATTAAATAAAAATTATGATTGTTGACAATCAATATATCATGTGGTTTCATTTCAATAGCCTTTGATGGAACAAAATTTAGTGAAAATGAAGTAGTTTCTATTGCATAACCCCAAAATGAAATAATATCATATTTATGAGCCATGTCAAATATAGTTTAATTTATACATGAAAGTACTCTATTTTACTATAGTATACCAGGTGAATGGATTTTTGATACTATACCACAATCTATATGATAGTCCCAAAATTCTTAAATCATATATTCCTATCATCAATATGATTGAAGTATTTTAATATATATTCCAACATTATTTTTTAAATCATTTTTCAACACATTGAATATTTTATGGGATTCATTCTTGTGTATCATAAGATACGTAGACCCACACATAGTGAAGTTATCAATAAAGCTAATGAATTACCGAAATCCACCTTGAGATATTTTACTTATAGGATCACATACATCTATATACACAAGTTATAATAACTTATATCCTCATTTAATTTTACCATTAAAAGTATATTTGGTAGTTTATTCTAATAAAAAAGTTTCACATATGTCAAATGGTTCATAATCATTTTAATCACATAATTCAAAATTATAGAGATGCTGGATTCTATACTTATTTATATGGTCTATGTGAAAATTCATAAGATTTGTGGAATTACAATAATAATTTTTTTTCTAATAATATATATAATAGATAGTATTTTCAATATAGAATACATAAATTCCATTAAATAGGTTTGAAATACCATAAAATAATTCATTCATACAAATAAAATAATAGATGTACATTTTAAAAAATATAAATCTACCCTATCTAAGAAAAATATAGAAATAAATGTTCTATTTATTAATGGGACAAGATATTATTCTTATAGAAACCATGAAAATCCACCAGAAAACCTCTTGTATTATACAAACTAGGGAACTATCTCTGGTGAAGAACAGAGGAGAACACTAAGAACCACCTCAGATTTCTCTCAATGGAATGGATTATACAACCACCATCCTTGCTTTTTTTAGTAAGAGGGGGTATTTAGTAGAATCTAATGAATCTAAATTAATAGAAAACTAAATTATGTGAAATAAATAATCATAAATAGTCATTTTGAGCATTCAGTAGACTCAAAAGGTGACTTAAGTCCCAAACACCTTAGGATGTGCATTAAGGAGCATCAAAATTGGTTAAATCTTACAAATTTGGTGCTTAAATGGTCTCTTAAAGTTGGTATATGGATATTCCTCAAGAAATGGTACTTGGAATCACATTACACCATGACGAATACCAAATCCCATTCAGGCTTTTCCATTTACACATGTTTATGTTTTAATAATATAAATAACTTATGATTTATTTTATATTAAGACATTAATTAATTAACTAAATAAAACTAATTTTTTGAAATATTTAAAATGTGAAAAAATACCATATTTTTTATAATAAACAAAAACATTTTTACACAAGAACGAGTCACATTATTCGATAAAATATCATTTAACACTGCCTTATGTGAAACACTAAATTTCCTTTGTAAAGTTGGAAATAATTTTGAATATCATTCAAAATTAAAATCTAAGATACTTATCTAGAAATACTTCATATATACCCAAATTAAAATATTGTTTGGTGAGAGTTATTCTACCATATGAACATTAGATAGGTTCCATTTTCCTTGATTTCAAGACTAAGCATAAGATGTGGATAATGTCAGTCCTCTATAGCTTATCTATTTTTCTCAATTATTGAGTTGATTAAATATTATATAATTACATAACTTCTAAATATCTTAGCATTACCAAGCACATAATTAGCCAAAAAAACAATTTAGGGTCATGATTTTATAACAAGTCACAGGTGTTGCATCATTCTGTCTTGGTTAATCAAATCCCTCCAACTAAATAGTGTCATATCAAATTACCTAATATTAATCAAAGTTCTCAAATGACATTATATCATTATCAAAGTATGGAACCACACAAGTGGTGAAACTATTTTATAGCCTTTAGTCTAAGGATTCATATCTAATATTCAATTAATTGACACCACCAACGATCCATGTGATACACATTAAGTGGAATAATCCATGTACATATCAAAAAACATACACCATTTGAGTGAACAATTATATCTCTATAAAAGTGATCTTACTCATACAGCTATTAATATATCATCATATCCAATTAAGACGATCATTTATATTAGATAACCTGGTAATAAATAAATTTTATGAGGTTGTTATCATATTATCAAACATTTTCTATTCAGCAAACATAAATGAATTATATAGTACTTCCATTAATATACATTAGATGGAACAACATGTCCCCAAGATAATAAAAATTGGATAAAATTAGGGAATTACTCAAATAATATACAAGTTTAACAAAATATTATCACCTATGTACCTAATACCAAGAGAACTAGTGTAGCTTTTATTCCTTTTTAAACAAGGGGCTTTGTTAGGGGATATAGAATATTATCCTTTGTGGGAACATGACACATCTAAAAATCAAAATTATTAATTATCCCTCTAATGTGAATCAATTAAAATTTAGTATGTTTGGATACTTGGTGAGACCTAAGTTTCCATAATAAGTTAAAATTCACTACTATCATCACAATAAAGTTCAGTATAATGCATGATACATGGGAAAATCATATTTTAATAATGAAATTACTCATCCAATAGATACTTTTGATTAATTAGATTCTATGATATTTTAAAAAAAATTAGAGTTTGTGTCCTATGAAAAACCAATTATACTTTGATTACATTAATATTTGTGTATTGAATATTAATGTACCATCCTGTTACCTTGGTCAGGTAAGTTTTTTTTTTCTAAGTCCCCTTTTTAGATAAAATTCCTTAAAAGTCTTCAGAGGTGTTTTTTTTGGATTTAGTGAAGGTTTCATAACAAGTACACATTATTTACCTGAGGTACATGTCATGTACTAGGTGATGGAATCAATTCATGACTGGGGAGATCACACTGTGAGCTGGTACACATTGTGTACGGTGGCTACACGTTGTGTAGGGGTTAAATATCATCTTTTTTAACCCAAGGTGATAGATTTTTTTGGTGTAACTTATCCCGAAAATCCTTCACATTGTGATCAAGGGATACACGCCGTGACCTGGCCTGTGATGAGGTATAAGTAACGTGTTTTTATGTTCTTCTTAGACTTTTCCCTCCCGAACCACATGGCTCTCAACCCTAAACTATTCCTAGGCATGTTACAGAGGAATATCACCTTCCAGATCGATCTGATCAGCTTCGATTCATGATTGCATCTATGGTGCATATCTCTAGGTAAGTGTTCTCTCCAATTCTTCCTTATTATTGACCGCGATAGCACCCTAGCATTGCATTATCAGATCCACTGACCTATGATAGATGTTTCTTTTTTGTCCTCATATAGATCCTTTGTGAGATCTTGTCTCCAAGGCAGTTCATTGGCTATTTGTATGGAAGTGGACATTCATTCTTGAGGTACATGGTCTTTATTCTATCTTTCAACCCCTTATATTCTATTTTGAATCAATCCTTTGAGGTGCGGGATTGATTCTAGGGCCTTCATTGATGGTGTAGTTGGGTTTCATTACTTTTGGATTCCATTGTGGGCATGTGAGACCCAGAATTTGAGGTAAGTGGTTCTGTCTCTAGCATATGATAATGATTATAATTTATATTGATTTATAAATTGATTTATGAAATTGGCATGATTATTTGTGTGTGTTGAAAAAGAGTTTTGAAAGAAAAATGGTTTTCCCTGTCTTTTGATAAATGGATTTGTGAAATGGTTTTGAATGGTTTTCAAAGCATTGAAATTTAATTGTGAAAAAGAGAACATGGGTTACCTTGGGTACTTAGGTGGAAGGTTTATCTTTAGGCCATTATCCACTATTTTTTATTATCAAGGAGGTTAGTCCTAGGGATTCCCTCTATTTCCAAGTCTAGTTGTTCTAGGGGACCGATATTGACATTTTAGGGGGATCACTCATGGGGTTTTCCTCTACTTCCTAGGCATGTTGTTCTGGGATCTGTGTTTGTGCACTTGATTATTTTGGTATGAGTAGTATGATGCCTAGAAATATAATATTTCTTAGTGTTGTGATTCTTATGATTCTGTTTTTTACTACATAGATTTATGAGTTAGCCTTGATATGCATGTTTATGCGTATGAAAAATGATATGCAAAATATTCTTTGAAACTAATATACCTATTTTTGTTTATAACTGTGGAGAATGGAAAATTTTACCATATTTTCTATAAAACTACTTTACTACTTATCATTCCACGTTTTATTTTAAAATGAGAATACATGATTTGTTATACAGAGATTACTTATGGAACACCTGGGTGGGATCCTAATGATCTTGTTAGCTCACAGCCTGCGCACTTATTTTATGGTGAGTATATATTTATTTTTCTCCAAGTGTAGGGAAAGGAAAGGCACTGTAGTGAGGTGGTGAGGTTCATGTTAGCTAGTATGGGTAGCTGGTGGTGAGATGGTTGGAGTTTGTCCATGCCATCATTGGAGTAGCTGTTTGGTTTTGAGTCCTTTGTAGGTAGAATTGTCTTTGAGATTTGTGATACTATTACAGTGGTTCCATTTCTTATTTTTTCATTACAGTTATGGAATATATATTTTTTATTCTTCTTTTGTTTCTAATTTTCTCTATATATATGTTGTGTGATTGTTCAAGTTGGGTGAATCCATTCCCTCAGTTTTGTTATTCGATGCCCGGGTGATTATTTCCAGCCCATGGGGATCAGGAATGTCCTTCGGGTATCTGATGGATCGGGTAGGGTGTCAGATTTCATGGAAACCCAAGTCTTTTTTGTTACAGTTTGGTATCAGAGGGTGGTATATCCTCAAAAATCATTTTCTTGGGATGTCTGTTAGACTGGAGATAGGATTTTAGGGACTTGATAGTTATGTTGCGATAAGTGCATGGCCAACTCTTTTCATAATGAGACTCAAGTTACGATGGTATATTGGGATATGTGTCTCTAGTGTTGGATTATTCTTTTGAAATCCAAGTTTATAATTATAGGATTTCTTGTTTGAACTGATATTTGTTCTATGTCTAATCGTTCTTATGTTTCTATGTGCAGCAGTATGCCTCTAAGACGTCTTCCACATGTTCTTCAAGAAGGTGTAGCTAATGATCCTCTTGGAAATCCACATATGGACCAAAATCTCATTGAGACTATAGTATGAGCAGTATTTTCTATTGATCAAGATGATCCATGAGTTTATAATGCAATGGTTGAGGTACAACTAGGAGCTTGAGGAGAAAGAGATCGATCACAGAAGTTCTTACACGAGAATCCACCATCATTTAAAGGGACTACTGAACCTTAATAGGCATACGATTGTTTGGAAAAGATCAATAAAATATTATAATTCCTAGAGATACCTAATAATATTAGGGTAAAGTATGCATCATTCAGACTTGAGGTTTCCTAAAAGAATTGGTGGGGTTCTATGGTCTAGTTATATAGACATGTGGGCTGGGATTGGAATGGTTTAAAGACCCTATTCTTTCTGTAGTTTTGTCTAGAGTATCTGATTTTTGAAAATTCTCTAGAGTTCCTATCATTGTATCAGGGATAGAGATCGATGTTATCCTACACCAAATGGTTTGCTGAGCTCGTTAATTTTTCTCCAGAGGTGGTAATGAAAGACTAGATTAAGGCTCAGAAATACCTTCATGGTTTTCGACCAAACATCATATCTTTGGTGTTCACGTTAAATCTTTTTACATCTGTGGAGATGGTAGACATGTCTATTATGGAAGATATGGACATGGAAGGCAAGGTCAACACTATTTCCTCTTCTCTTCCAACTGGTGATAGCTTCAACAATGTGCATGGGTAGAAGAGAAAGTGACTGGACTGTCACAGAAGTGGTGAAGGAGGCTCTCACCAGTGAGACTCCTATGCACCATTATTTGCAGCTAGCACTGTGTCTATGAATTTTTATTATTTAAACATGGGAGGTCACACCAGATTTTCTTTCCTTATGCCCATAAAGATGTTCAAAAACTGTGGACGCATTGATCAATTACAATGTTTCTGTCAGGAGATGAATACGCCTCGTTATGGTCAACGTTCGTTGACTCCAAAGGCTACTGCGATGAATTTGAGAGCTTCAAAGAATATAGTGCTTTGATCATAGGAATCAGGAGTAAAGCATTTACACACACCAGATGAGTGTCCAATAGAATTTGATTCTGGTCTAGCAAAAATGTGAGGTACGCTCCTTATTACAGTTTCAATTAAAATGTATTTGTTTGATACAGGTGCCTCCCACTCATTTATATCTGCACATTTTGTTGATATGCTTAAACTTCCAATAGAACTTATTCCCCTTGAAATGGATTTAGTGACACCTCTTTGTAAGAGGAAAGATCAGGGGTTTCAGTTTCCTTCCTGTTTGTTAATGATAGCTGATTTGGAGCTAGTCTGGGATTTTATTGTTCTTTGAATAAATCTATTTGACATCATCATTGGCATGGATGGACTTGTCACTCATCGAGATGAGGTTTATTTTTATCATCAGTGTGTTTCATTTCTTGCTGCCGATGGGATCTTTCACGTTTTTTAGGGAGAGTGGGACCTAAGGCCAGGTCGTGCATGACATTCATGTTCAGATCTTATGAGTTTGTTGGTTGATATTGTGTTTGCTCCTGATGACGTTTCTTTTGTGGGTGATATTACTATTTGCATTCGATATTTTTCCAATGTTTTCCCATACGACTTCTCCAGTATTCTTCCAAAGAGTTAGGTAGAGGTTATGATTGATCTGGTTCCAGGTTCGCAACCTATATTGATGCCTTCTTATTCTATGTCACCAGCAGATTTGAAAGTGATCAAGATTCAGTTGAACGACCTATTAGAGATAGTTTTCATTCACCCTATTGTTTCTCCTTGGGTATCCCTTGTGCTATTTTCCAAGAAATTTGATGGTTTTGTGTGGACTATCAGATATTAAACTAAGTAACAGTTAAGAAAAAATACCCTTTCCCTCATGTGGATGATTTTTTTGATCAGTTAAAGTGGAAACGTGGTTATTGAGGACTGATCTTCAGTAGAGTTATCATCAAATCAGATTCTAAGTGTATGATACACCAAAGATGGCCTTAAGGAGTAGGTATAGACATTATGAATATCTTGTGATGCCTTTTGGTCTGACTAACGCTCCTATAGTTTTCATGGAATTGATGAATCTGATATTCCATAAATATCTTGACACTTTTATGGTAGTGTTTGTGGATGATATTATAGTTTATTAAAAATCTGAGCGTAAGCAAGAGCACCATCTGAGTATGGTTCTGGATGTTATGAGAAATCACTATCTATATGGAAAGCTTTTGAGGTGTAGTTTATGGATGCGAGAAGTGACTGTTTTGGGGGGAAAAATGTCAGATCGTGGATTATCAGTTGATCCATAGAAGGTAAAAGATATTTTTTCTTGGAATGAACCATGAAATGTCTTTTATATCAAATGAATCCTTGGTCTTAATATATATTATCGACAATTTTTCATGGATTTCTCTAAGCCAGCAACACCTTTGACTGCACTTACCAAGAAAGCAGTAAGATTCTCATGAGATGCAACGTGTTAGTCTTCTTTCGATGAACTGAAGTGAATTCTGACATCATCACCTGTTCTGATCTTACCGGAGCCTGGTAAGGGGTACATGGTGTTTTGTGATGATTCTGGTGCGGGTTTGGGGTGCGTGATTATGCAGGATGATCATGTGGCAGCTTACGGCTCTCGTCATCTTTGACTGCATGAAAAGAATTACCCCACTCATGATCTAGATCATGCTGCGCTGATGCATGCACTTAAATGTTTGTGGCACTATATCGTTGGGGATACAATTTCAGGTTGGTAACTTTCTTTAGATGGAATAATTCACTTAGGAAAAAGAGGTGGCATCCCAGCATATGTGAGAAGTTCAGTCTTGTTTGATTGTCATAACTATTCATGGTACGTTCATCTTGGAGATATGAAGATGTATTATGACATGAGAAGGCGATTCTGGTGTCCGGGTATGAAGCATGACATTGCAGATTATGTGTCCCACTGTTACACCTGCCAACAGATAAAGGCGATTCTAAGAAAAGTGACTTAATAGTAAGCTACACTTTTTTGGAAAATACATGGTCTAAGGAAAGTTAATCCTTAATATGGTCCTGATAATGAGGTAGTGATTTTGGAATAAGAGATGGTTGATTTGGATAAATTATATTAGATATTCCTGACTTCCTCGGAACTAATTAATAGTTTATTTATTTCATCATTGTTGGAATATTCAATATTTTTGATATAAGGAATATATCAAGTATTAGATAAAGGATAAGGGAGCATGAAAGTAATCAATAAGGTTTTATGGTAATTCAAGGTGTTACCATGTTTTAAAATAATACATGATGAAGGTGTAGACATGTTATTACGTGACAAAAAGGATCTTCATTGGGATTAAATTCCTTATAAATTTTGGACTGTTAGTTTGGATGGAAGTATTTTGGATAAGTCTAAAGGATGGAATGAATTAAGTTTGAAATTGGATACTATTGTTAAGGTTATTTTTGGATTTTTATAAAAAGGAAAACACGCAGACCGTGTGACAACCCATCACGTCAGACAAAGCTGCGGGAATCGAACCCACAACCAAAGTGTGATTGGGATTTATCGCCTACCACTGGACTACATGAAGTCCCTAGATTTTATAATTTAGTTTCTTTTTTAGGGCCTGATAGGTGAATTATAAATTCATTTTTGGTACCCTATACAAATAGGATAAATAGAATATTTTTTAAAGTTCTATTATCTTTTAGAGTGAAAGATGAGTTTGTGGTAGAAATTAGTTAAAGGATCGAACTATACTTGTCAAGTATATATTTTTTTCTTCTCTTATTCTATGAAGAAATTTATTCTTCAACTTTAGGTAAGGTATCTTAAAACTAAAAACATGTTATCCTAATATATTATGTTTTGTTGAACCGATGATATTTTAAATTATCATAGATTGATGGCTTTGAGGCCCTCAATTCTACAATTGTTTATGACTGATGACCTCAATAACTCCCTATAAATATTTACGTTTTTACTCCAATTATGTGTCTCTAATTTCCACCAATGTTCTCCTAATCGAGATTATAATTTGGTGGTCACTTTTTCATTCCCCTTTTCCTCTTATTAAGACTAAATTTTATTAACCCAATTTCCGATGTGGGTTTTCCCACAAAGGTATTTTCTATTTTCGACCTTTTATTTTCAAAAAAACAATTTCAAATTACGAGGACACAATTTATTGAAGGAGGTAAGAATGTAACACCCCAAGATTTCATAGTACGTTATTTCTTCAAAGTAATTCAATAACTTGCACTACACGCAACACTGAGGTCAAGCGCACCATGACTTACCAAACTAGCCATTCAAAAGCAGTTATGAATAATATTAACTAAAATTTGAACTTTATATAATCCTTATAATTTTAGAATCCATTTTATGATTTTATTGGACATAATGTAAGAACAAATTCATTTTTTTAGATAAAAGAAATATTTTTCAAAAAATGAAAATTTACCACCTTTTAATGGAGAACCCTTTTTTAATCCAATATTTGAAACTTTTATATATTAAATTTGACAAAATAAACTTTTTCTTTAGAATTGGGACATAAGAATTTAGTTTCAATAATTTTTTGGTGTTCTTCTGATAACTTTCATAATTGGGTGAATAGTGAAAAATACTATATTTTCACTGAAAACAACATTTTTAATCAAAATAATTTATAGTGTTGAATTATACATTTTAATGTTTTGGAAGTTTAATTAGATTATATTTTTATCATTTAATGAAATTATGGTCATTTTAATTAATTTCAATTTGAAATTAGATATAAACAAGTGTCAATATTTTGATTGTTACTATTTCATAAAAATACGCCTTTTGGTTTTAACAACAGGAATTAATTTTAAGTTAATTAATTCAACTTCTATGTTTTGAAATTGGTAAAATAGAATTCATTTTTGAATTCAGAATATCAAAATTAGCTTAGGGTTAATTTTTGGTGTTTTTCTGAAAACTTTCAATTTTTGACGAATAGTGAAAAGCACTGAGTTATTGTTTAAAACCGATTTTTTATAATTATTTATTTTATTTAAATTTATTTTAGGTCAAAATAGATACATAATACCTATATAAGTTCAATGTAACTCATTGGAGTCAGTTTATAATAATTTTTGATATATATATAAATTTTATTGAACTTTTTACCGTCTTTTACCCACCTCCTAGGAGCATTTTCAAATTTACATAAAACTTAATTTTTCCACTTCTGTGAGTTGAATTTCAAAAATCTGAGAGACAAAGTTGATATCAGTAAATGAAATTTGGTTCAATAAGTTTAAAATAATATTTGGTGAATATTAACTTTTTACTTTTATTTACCAAGGTTAAACGTAAATAGGGCAATTAAGGGTAAAAATGATATTATTATTACCCTAAGACATGTCCTAATGCTATTGGATATGTGTAATTCGAACAAAAACAACCTTAGGAATAAAATATGATCCTTTAGGTCCACTTGGATTAGATTAGGACATTTATTATTATTTAATTCAAAGATGAGTTAAATGAGTTAAAATTAAGGTTTAATAACTAAAACATATTTAATATAGGGTTACACAAAAGATAAATTCTACAATAAATATTAATTAGAAATATAAAATGATTTCCTACATAATGGTATTTTTTTATACATTAAATAATTTAATTTATTTATGACACAATGATGATGCAGTAATTACCTAATTAATGAAATATTAAAATAATTGATATTATAAATATCCAAATAAATGTAATTTGAGTCTTTTTATGAGTTCCAATAATTTTATAGGTTAATATAAAATATTAGGGTTGGTTAGAGGGATTTAGTTTGAAGTAATAATGCTCTTATTAATTTAGAAAAAACAAAATACCAAATAGTGTCAAAATTGACATAAAAGAGTTTTAAAAACAAATATTATATTATTAATTGATATTATTTTCCTAAAAATCTAAGGTTCATCAAAAATACTTATATAATGATAGGTGTATCATTAATTAACACCATGGGGTTCGGTTTAAAGTTTATAGTAAGTTTATTAACCATATAATATAAAAATACAAAGAGACATGGTAAATGTCAAACTATTTAACTAAGAGTTAAATCTAAAAGATAAAGTTAATATAGTGACCCAAACCTGTCTAAAAACTACTGGTTGAGTGGTTATCAACCCATTCCCACCTTATCCTTTAAATAATACATTTTTGAGCCATTAGAAACCAAAAAGTATTTTATTAGAAAATAATATTTCTAGCTTTTCCTAAGGTTCCCCTCACCCCTCTTATAAAAGGGCACTCCCCCTTCTCTCTAATTCACACCTTCAAAGAAATTTTTCTTGGCCAAACCCTACCCAAATACTATCTCAATTATCCTCCCTTCATCCAAGAGGAATTCCTTTAGTCATAAAGACAACCTACGGATCCCTTTTGATTAAATCAAAAGGAAGAACCTGAAGAAGAGGTAAATATTTCATCACCTCTTTCGAGTTCCTTTCTTCTTCCACTTCATCTTTATTTGATGTTTCCATTCTAAAAATAATAACTCCAATATCTTCTATATACTTTGATGTTATTATAAATATGGTAAAACCATATTCATTATTCTATCCATCCCTTGAATGACATGTCACCATACGTGCGTACGTACGACTTACCGTCTCTACGTCGTGGTGTAATTGTAATTCAATACATTATTATTTAGATGTGTATAATAATGATGTGTAATTGATATAAATAATAAATATAACATGATAATGGTTATTTATATATGATATAGTATCCAATTATATATTATTTTAATATCAAAATAATGATATTGTCGCTCATGCGTACGTACGGATTACCGTCTCCACGAACACGATGAGATTCATTCCCCATCGTATCCATTCAAGACTAATTTTAATTAGATTATTAAAAATAATGTTTAAAGACTTAATATAATTCTGATTATGAATAAGATACATCCTATCCATAACAAACATTACTTATGTAACAAATCATATAAAGGAAAACGAATCAGTTAACACCCGAAAGGTTGATAATACTAAAATATCATTAAGAAAGAAATATTAAAAAATCATATATGATATCATATTATTGTATATGATTCTTGTATAATTTAATAAAAATTATTTCACAATTATAAATGAGGTTAACCTACCCTTGACCATATAATGTATGAGGTAAGGGGTAATTTCACAATCTCTTTATTATCCGAGGTTGTTTTTACGTAAATATCTACTGGGAACTCTTTATCATCCACATCCATGTTTCTTAAAAACATATTTAAATTTTTTTTACTATTTAATAGAAAATGGGTTAAATTCATTTATACCCTTATTTGACCTTATATTTTTTTGAATGGAATCTTTCCATCATTTTCCAAACTAGGTTCTTTTTGACCTTTTCGAAAAAATTAAGGTTAGAATGTTTTTTTAACTTATACAGCAGGTGCGGCTATATTCCGCCGTTATAACATCATCGATGCTTCCCTTACAAGATTATAAAAAAAATTTCAAAACAAATGTTTTCTTAAACGATTTCAAAATAGAAAGTGATATTTCTCTGAAAATGGTTTTGATTTCATCTATGTAAACATCCTTTTAAGTTGATTTATTATACAAAACTTCCATATTGTATTGAATGTTTTGTGATATGTTTGACTATGGATGTGTTATTTTTTACACCATTCATGGTTTATGGATATAGTATTGACACTTCGTATGCTAGTTTTAATACGAATGTTTATGTTATGTTTAAAACTTTTCATATGAGGAATGCATTGGACTTAGTATGTGATGGGTGGAGCCGGCTATAGTTCCTCGATGCATCGGCATGTCTCATGAGATGAACTAGTGTCTTGGGAAAAGGCCTTGAAAAAAAATTATTTATAGTCTTGGCACAAGGCCTTGACTGTGTGGTTATGAAGTCTGGAATTATGCATTACATCATTATGAAAGTGACTATTGATGTTGAATGTGATTATTATACTAGTAGAATATCGATGTGAATAAGTAAATGTAATTATTTGATTTTATCTTTTACATATTATTCTGATGTTCAAGTTTAAAAGGATTTTGTTTTAGTCTTATACATTTCCTTAAATGTTTATGCTTATTTATGAAAGTTTCTGCTATTTTTTTATCCTTAATGAGCATATTAGCTCACCCATTTCTATGTTTTATATTTCCCAGGATGTGAAGAAGTATATTATGACTGACCTGTACGGATAGTATATGGGATCTCAGTGTTGTCGATGGAAACAATGTTGTTGTAGTTTCCCATTTCATGATGTAATGTAAACCTTATGAATGTGTCTAGTACTTCCAAGGATACTCAACAAATCGGTCTTTCGAGACTTGGTCTTTTGTGATCATGCCAATGTTATGTAATAATTCACTAACTCAGGGTAACTAGGGTTAGGGCGTTATAGTTCACTTGTACCTGAAATGCAAATTCAAGACCTACAATGAGAGCTTGATATTCTGCCTCATTTTTGTTCTGCCTTCTGAAAACCGGAAGGAATAAGGCAACACTACCTTTTATGGGGAAATAAGTAAAATTCATAACCCAACTTTATTTATTTCAGGGTTTTCTATTCTCTTCGTTGTTGGAATTCTGGAGGCACCATCAAAGTACAGTTTCTATGTTTGGGAATTATCTTGAATGGAGAAGAACACTTCATCAAGAAGTTCAGTATTTAATGATTTATCTTATGAAGATGGGTGTTCATCAAGGATATCTTCCCAAGCTTGGACATTTAGTACCTTTTGAGGCACAAAATGGATATCAAACCATTGTAAAAAAACTTCCCACCATTCTAGACACCCTATAATCATAGGATGACTAAGGATAAATTTGAGTGGTTTATTGCGGGACACCAATTGGACCTCATGATGTTGCAGATTGTGCCTCAATTTCTGAACTGAAATGATTAATTACAGGAAGAACTTTTCAATACTTGAATACTGCGTTTCTGCATCAAACATAGTTTGACTGAGATAGTAAAGGTTGTTTTCATTCCCAGTAATGTTCTTTTGGTCTAGGAAGGTACCCAGAGATCGCTCTAAAGCTGTCACATAGAGAATAAGTGGTCTTCCTTCAAAAGTGGCATTAATACTGGTGGACAGAAAAGATATTTCTTCAGGGTATCAACTACCTCTTGGAAGTATTCAATCCATTGATAGGTGACTCCCTTCTTCACTAATTCGGTGAAGGGTAAACAATTTCCATCCGAATTGGCGATAAAGCACCGAATATAGGCCAAGTGTCCTTGGAGTCCTCTTAATTGTTTCAAATTTTGAGGAGGTGACATACCAAGTAGTTAGTCTGGGTTGTATGTAATTTTTGAAGCCTATGGGCAATGAATTCTTCTAAGGCCTACGTTCCATGTAATACTTATTCCTATAGGCCTTGTAAGGGTTCCACCTCTCCCCTTGAAAGGTGGATTATCAAAAATAAATAAATAATGAAGGCCTTCGGGCCATTGGAGGATGATGCCAAAGTTTATTGAATATAGTCTCCAGATCAGAAAAGTGATCTAAATATTTTTTGTATTTAACCACCAAATCATCCACATAACATTTGACAAATTTCCCTAAGAAGGGTTTGAAGATAAGGTTCATTGCACGTTGATACATTTCACCTGTATTCTTTAAGACAAAGGGAATTACCTGATAGATAAACACACCCTAAGGGGCTCTGATTTCTATAGATTATTCATCCTATGGGGACATGTGGATTTGATTATACCTAGAGTAACCATCTATAAAGGAAAGATAATCAAAGCTAGCTGTTGCATCAATTGAAAGCTATGTGATCAGAATTGGAAATTCATCTTTTGAAAAATGCCAGTTAAGATATATGAAATCATTTAACACTATGATTTTATAATTCTTATTTTTCATTGGGACAATATTGTCCATTCAATTGGGATATTGAGCCTCTTTGAAAAATTTATCCTTGATAAGCTTATCAACTTCACCTTCAATTGTTGAGGCATGAGTTGGGTGTGTTCTTCTTGCTGCCTGCTTGAATCCTCGATGTTCTTCTGGAAAACCCAAATGTTGGGTGGCTATATCAGGATTAAGATATCTAATTTCTATATAATTCCAAGAAAATATATCTCTATTTTTCTTTAGAAATGAAATATACTCCTCTTTCTCTTCAAGAGTCATGGCCGCACTAATTAGAGTGGGGCGTGGATCTTTTTATGTACCTAGATTTATTTCTCTGAGCTCATCCATAGTGGTAGAGACACCCTCCTCAAATGATGTAGAAGAATCCTTGAGATCTTCCTATTATTATTCATTACATGTTACTTATTCTATTTCTAATTTCATATTAGATGATGAAGAAAAACATCCAGAGTTAGGGGAGGATTCAGTATTTGAACATCCTAAAGAAGAGGCCAACATTTCAGACCCTACTGATGATAAAGGGTCCTACGGGGGTAATAAAGAGAAGATTATGGATTGGGAATCAACATCCTTGTCTTCCTCTAGTATTTATACTACTTCTTCAAGTTTTTTTGATGAAGTA
Source organism: Viscum album (assembly GCA_963277665.1). Lineage (NCBI taxonomy): Eukaryota > Viridiplantae > Streptophyta > Magnoliopsida > Santalales > Viscaceae > Viscum > Viscum album. The sequence goes on along the minus strand of CAUJRU010000685.1, from coordinate 297,251 downwards.
GAGAATTTCTGAAGTTCATTGGAGGAAATGAAGACATCTTCATTTAAATATTCACCACTGCTTAGTGAATCAGCAATTTCTCCCATGCTGTCAGGCTCGATTACCTCAATTGACATTATGGATGTTACTAGATGAGTGTTCATATTTGGGTTTATCCTTTTAATTTGATTGATAGATAACACATAATCTATACTCAAATGTATGAATGGGTTTGTTGGGATCTTTTCCAAGCCATTCAGTGAATTGATTATGGTTACCTCCATTGCCATGGACTTCATTCCCTTCATGTGATAAACTTTTTCATCAATGTATTAATATTAAATCGTTTTGAACAAAGCCTTGTCACCATACAATGTTCCAATTTGACCATTGAAACAGTACTTGAGACATTGGTGGTATGACGGAGGTATGACTGCATATTGATGTAGGCAAGGCCTACCAAGAAGAATGTTAATGGTTGTGTCCTGATGAACAACCATGAAATCAGAATTAGACACAAGATCCCAAAACCGAGTTCTGATTGAAATATTACACAGAGGTTATTGCTCATTCTTATCATGTCCTTGAAACATTTAATTATAAGGAGATAGGTCAAATTCAGTGATTCCCAATCGACGAAGTGTATAAATAGTAATGAGATTGACTCTTGAGCCATTATCAATAAAGGCTTGTCAGATTTATACGTCATTTACCATGCCAGATAGATACAAGGGCATGATATTTCTATGTACAACATTATCTTAATCTTCAAAAATAAAAGATATAACTGCACGACATTTTGTAGGATAATTCTCTATATGGTAAACCTTAGTATCAACTTTGGTTTCAAACTCTTGAGGACTTGACAAAGCCTCAATAAGTGATTCTCAAATATCTTTTGATAGATTCAAGGCATCCAAAATTGAAAACATGGCTGGTACTTGGGCCAACTGTTTCAAAACATCATACTTTTGGTCCAATGGTCTGTGTTTCCTAGCATAGAGATGTGCTTTCACAGGTGCCTTGGATGTTGACGCTTCTGATATAGATGTACCCTATGTCAGAGTAGAAACTGGAAACACTCCCATCTTTGGTAGGTTATACCTACTAGTTCTATATATTTCTTAAGAGGAAGATGGTGTGACCTCTAATCGGTCCTCCAATATAATCATGTCTGGACCGAACTTGTCATACATGGAAGAATCTGTTTGTTCTTGTTGAGCCCACTGAAGGGATCTCCCATGAGTTTCTGCCGCATATACGGTTCAAGAAGGGGTAGAGTTAAAATATTGGCTTCTAGAATACCAAAATATCCCCCTATATCCTTGAACATGGCCTTTTCCTCTAGTTCCCCAGTTAGGTACATGGAACTTAGGCTCATTATAATCAAAATCACCATTGGCATAGGGATCCATTAAGTGAATCACATTGATGGAAGAAAATATCAATTCATCATTTGATAAAGATTCATCTTGACATGAAAATTTTGGTTGTGCCATTTGGCAGGGTGGTGCCCGTGCTTTTGAAACAGATGGCATGAAATCTGCCAGAGTCAAAGAAAAAATTGGCCTTGACATGAGCTCGTATTCTTCTGACTGCTCTTTTTTTCCTTCTGATCATGTCACTTCTTTGAGTATTGACCTTTTTATGAAGGTGGTTTTGCTGTGGCGAAAGTAGTAGAAGATACAATCAGTTGATTCAACTATGTTCATAAAATAACATGAGTTCAGTTAATCATTTTCTGGATCATCCAATCATCATATATTTTTTTCATTTTTACTTTTGACACCCTGCCTTTTACCTTCTTACTATGGATTAGTATCAGTAACACATGATACTTGGGATGAATAAATTTTCGGTTTTACTTGTCCATAGTCTACCATTTTTTCATGAAATCTTTGAAAACAAAACACTCCTGAATGGGATGACCCAACATCTGGTGAAGGGGAAAATAATTCGGAAGATCTTTATCTCCTTCTTTATTTGGTTTCTTCGGCCTTGGAAACTGAACCAAATTATTTTCCAGAGTTGGGATGAAGTAACCAAGAAATTTTTCATTCTGAAAAGAATAAACATTAAACTATAACTCCTCAAATTGTTTCCTCTTTTGATCTCTTTGATCATCTTGTCAAGGTGGTCATTTATTCTAACGCTCAAGAGGTGGATCCCTTCTATATGATGATGTTTTTGAAGTGAAAGAAAGTATAGGTGCTTGCTTAAGTGTAACTGTAGCAGCCTCTACTTTCCCTATTCTCCTTCCTAGAGCTGATGGAATTACACGGGGTTTAGCTTTAGTTTCCATAATGGAATATTCTATCTATTGATAAATTAAATCGAGTACTCGAAACCCTCCATAAATTTCATAGGGATCAATGGTGTCCATAACTCATCAAGTAGATTTTCCTAAAAAATAGGCAGTAATTCTTTGTAAGGGAGTTCTAGATTTAAGGAATATGTTAATCCTTTCCATCGAGTAATGAAATTTGAAAATCTTTCATTTTACCTTTGTTTTCAATTTTTAAGATAAAAAACTATTTCCTTCGATAGTGTTGAGCTAAATTGAAGAAGGACTTTTTGATGGAGATCTTCCTATCAAATAATTGATCGAGATTTCAAACTTGTATACCATACAAAAACCAGTTCCTATAATGAATGCACAAGAAACCTAATCTCTACTACTTCTTGTTGTTTAAGAGGTCCCATCGTGGGATCACAACAAGAAACTAAATGTGTTAAGTGTTGTTTTAGATCTCCTGAGACATTAAATATTGGGAATGTGGTATTCAGAAAATTTTGTGGTGGAGGGATCAAATCCACCCACTCAGGATAAGCTTCATTTTCCAGCTGAACTGGAACACGTTGTTCTTTCAAAGATTCCAATTGATTTGTAAATTCCTCAATTGTGTTCATAAGAAATTATGGAATAGTCAGATGAGCTGGGACCTATACAGGTACAGCTACTGGAGCTTGAACAGGTGAAACAACTGGAAAAACCACTGGTGGTGGTGCTGGTATTTTCCTTGGATAACCTACATGAATAGGCCTATAAGGATGAGTTTGATTCTATCATGGTTGTGTACCCAATGTAGGGAATTCATTATCCGCATCTGTAGTTAGCACAAATCCTCTTTACTGAGGAGCTTTTATAGGATCTTCAAGTTGAGGTTCTGCCTGGGGAGTACGTCTAGTAGAAATGCTGCTTCGAAGTAACTCTCTATTGAGTCTTTTCAACTCTTTCATCTCCTCTTATTGCTATGTAAGACTTTCTTCAAGAGATAGATATTGACCTTATATAGTGGAAAAGTTAGATGTGATTTGAATTTTACCTTTCCCCTTGTTAAATTCCATTCGAAGGGTTGGGAGTTGGTTTTTGAAGGCATACTTAGATTCTGGGTAAGCCAATGATTTCGGGTACACACACCTCCTTCATTGTCTCCAGTGTGTATTGTGTTATGGATAAGAACTTCATCTCCTGATTCCCCTAATATAGACTCATTTTCTAGAGGATCTTTCGTAATGGTGTTAATAACATTCACTGACGCATAATGCGTTGCTGGAATTATGTCAGTATCTTTTTAAGATTGCCTCCTTTTGTATCTTCCAAGAGATTATTCTCTCATATATGACGGATTCTCTGGAGCTTTTTGATGGAAAGTTACCCAAAATGAATCCTTGGAAAGCTCATTTGTGTGCTCTCTTTGTGGATTATTCCATAATCAGGAGAAAAATGACTTCCGTTGAGGAGGGTATTGTAGATGTGAAAAATACCCCAGCCCTGTAGGCTGGGTTTGTTCGTTTTCTTCTTCTTCTTCAAACCATTGAATTTTGTTTATTGAATTCAATGGTTGAATTAAACAAGCCCCCAGCCTTGTAGGCTGGGGTGGCTCTTGAACTTCTATAGCTGCAATTTTCATAGCTTCCATTTGTATTTTTCAAATGTTTGGTTTGGACATTATCTAGGTGCATTATATAACAACCACTCAAATCACTAGTTTCAGAATATTGTGGGGATATTTTTGGAATTTTCATTATCTGACAGCTGACATCCACTAAGTGGGAGGAAAACTGAAGATTCTTAGATGCTTGATAAAAAAGTATCTCAACAACTAGATTTCTTTGGACCTGGCTCTGATGAGAGATAGTTGAGGCCTGTTCTTGAGCGTACATTTGATTACATACAAAATATGTAGATTGTAGCCGACCATGGACAATAACATTTCATGATACCACTTTTGGTGGGATTTACTGAATCTACAGTGTAGTGAAATACTATGCTCTATGTGCACTCCATCTTCTGATATAAACACCATATGGGGTATCCGAAATTAATGGGTGTAGCCTCTTTAAAGTATTGAGGCATGCACTTTGAAGGGTTTTCTTCTACTTTTCAACCTTTGAATATTGTGAAATTGAGAGAGATTCCAAGTTAATTTGGCATTGCAACCTTTCTATTACCTTTACATGATTTTGATATTCATTATATGGTAATACTTTAGTTTTCGAATGATGAATAGTCTTCCATAAGTTTAGACAGACATCATAAATGCAATCTTCTACCATCACTTCCAGAATGTTATATTGAGAATATTCTAAAGGCCAGAACATGACTGGTACTTCTCATTTAGCCAATTGTTTTATCATGTTTTAACACATCTTCATCATCTTTCACTATAGGTTTCTCCACTTGGTCTGACCAAAGTGAAATCTTCTCAATTTTTTTATTAAAAAAAATGGAATCAATAATTTTTTCCTCTGCTTCACTAGATGAAAAATGAACCAAGGGAGGTTCAGAGAATAACAATTCCCTTAATATGTCTTTTGGTTGAGAAAGTATTTCACCTGTTAATGACAAGGCATCAGACATGAATGGCCTTGTGTTAGCAAGTGCCTCAATATAAGAGGGCTTTCTCATTACTACATTGTCAATTATAGAATTATCTTGACAATGTGAAATACTATTACGGAGGGAACTTTCACAGAAAATTCCATCATGAGGAGGACCTCCATGGTGGATTACAGAAAGGGATAAATGCTCTTTCTCCTAGGTCTTCTTTCCACATAGAGGGTTGTCATGGCTCTCATCTGGAGATAGGCTCTCTAGATTGATCTAATTTTTATAAATCAAGCCTTCATGATGATTTGTCCGATGGAGAACTTCATAATTACTACCACTACTCCCATTATTTGGTAATTAGAGGGTCAGATCTTGAGCTGAAATATATAAATGCCTGAGGGTTTCAAGAAATCTAGCATTACAAGGATCCAAATTTTATCTTGAATCTTGATTTTCCAACTGTGTTTAGAGAGCTTTCTTCTTGGATGATATCTTATTCTTAGTTGGGGCCACTTTCTGGGATAACTGGTTATCATGGGATGGTGTATGTTTCTGCCTATGAGTGGTTATTGGAACAGGACAATTACCTCCAATTAGAAAGGGTGTATGTTCTTGATCCAGTTGTCCATATGATATGGTGGAGTTTTCCCCATGACCCTCTTGGACTAGAAGAGAGGTATGCATTTTCTCTGGGATGCCATGCCGATGTGTCAATCCAGGTGTAGAGAAATATTTATGTGTATGTTCCCCTAGTTCTGTTGAAGTTGTTATTATGATATCCCGGCATGCTTCCAGAATATGGGTAATAATTTTTGTCTGCCCTTTCACCATTGATATGATTTGGTTGGTGACTTCAGCGGCCGAAATGGGAATATACGTCTATTCAATATACGGAATAGGTGTATGTGCCTGCTTCTTACCTTATTTTCCTATCAATGGGTATTGATCGTACTCATGTATGGGGGAAGAGAGTTGGGTCTGCCCCAGATTTGTCATTAGAGATTTTCGACTGACTTCTTCGAGTGCTTCCAAATGAGACTACTAGTGGGATTGATGAACGCCGGCTGGTGTATGTGGCTTCTGGTTGTTTTCCATCAAGAAAGGTTGAAAAACTTCCTTTAATACTGATAGAAGAGACTATTGGAAGAATTGAAGACTCTAAGAAGGTGTATGTTCTTGTTTACTAGTTGCCACCACATTTGATTGGCATGATTCTATAAAAATAGTCAGACAAGCCTGTTGACTGGCTGATAATTTTCAAACAGGTATATGTGCCTATTCATGGTACTCCACCTTATTTTCATTGCAGGATTGGTGGGTTTCTTCCAGACGAGTCTGTAGGGTAGTGGAATTAGGACATATAGGTGTATGTGTCCTCTCATTGTTCACCATCAAGTTAGGTTGATAGAGTTATCCGAAGGGGGAAAAGGTAATAAATTTCTCCCTGTTGACCGGATGTTGTCCCTGATGGTTCATCTTGTGCGCCCAGGTCTGAGAGACGTGGGCCGAACGTCCAGAGGCAACAACCCCATAATGTTGGGGGTTCACTACCACGCGATTCTTCTGGAAGTGATTGTTGATGGGAACCCTCAGGAAGGACCCCTGCATTCTTGAACTGAGGCCCTAAGTGACCTCTTGATCCATCCCCCTTTAGTATGGGAGGGACTGGTTATTGCGTTTCAGGGATAAGGACCCAAAATGGTTGAAGACGGTGGTTGGAACCATCTTCTTCTTGATCATCAGTAATTGTTGGTCAGACAATCGAGGATTATTATTGACCTAGAGAGCCTTTTAGGTAGCCTCCAATGTGGGGATTGTACCATGATGATGGTAATCCCATACCAATACATTGGAGACCCAAATTTGAAGAAACTGGGTGGGTGATGATGTATTTCCTGTCGATGAGGATCCAGATTGAGCAGCGATCGAGAAGTTCCCATATTTCATCTTGAAGAAATCCATTTTTGACTGAAGGGAGTTCTGAGAAAAAACATGAAAACAACAATAAAATCCATTAAAGTGACATATTTTAGATGGATACATGCATGATTGATTCCTTTTTCTAGCCTTACATTCTAAATTGATAGGGGTATGACAGGTGCTTAACATTATTTACTTGGTTAAGGATTCAGGTTTGGTTCACCATTTTTTTTCTTAGTTCCTTGAAATGTGTGTTCTAGTTTTAAGAATCACTACTTTAGGCAGTTTCAATTAGATTTATTCATGTAACCAGAAACACCCAACAACTCATTATCCAAAAGGAACCTGCTTTCCAAAGGCAGGAATTCGTTAAGTTTTAACTTTTCGATACTTATTAAGGTGCATTGGTTGAGAGGATGGGAGGTCAGACTCATCACACCATTTTGGGTTGAATTATTGTCTAATCCGAGACTCTAATTATAAATTTAAAAAAATTTCATGAATCCTTTTTAATTTACCAAGTATAACATAAGTTTCCCTTTGAATTTTCCATCACTTACTAACATGTGTGAAATTTAGAATAATCTGTATGTATTATAGGTTCTTCATTAATGGAGATATCCGTATGTATTCGAGGTTCTCCATAAATGGTATCCTCTCATATATTATTTATAGATTCTTTTAATCATCATTATGATGATACTAGTTTTTTAATCCACTCAGTGGGGCACTCTAGAATTTATTATCATACAAAGATATGAAGGTTTGTTTTGATATTGGAATCGCACCCATAAAATGGGCTTCCTACGTATCCCTGTGAAATGAATCAGAACCCTCATAGTTCGGTGCTGCTTAATTGAACACATTATACCTTTTAAGTTCATATGATAAGGACCTGACCATACTGTTTAATTTCATGTGTAAAGGATATCTAATATAAAGTTTCTTAGTCAAATTTTGGTGTGGGACTTATGTCAAAGCAGCCCAAGGAACATGGAAAGGATATGGGCTTAGAAGTAAGATTATAACATGTTGGAAATATGGCCTAAGGAGAACATGGTTAATTTGAAGTGTTAGGTTTGAACCTCAAGGAGGCTTCCAATGTATCCCATGTGGATGGGAATCAAATCCCACATAGTTCAATAGGTCTCATAAGAGAGTATAGTCCTTTGAGAGAAATGATTTTGGACTTACTTCTTAAAAAGGATGACATGATGATTTGGGGGTTTAATTTGGTGCTTATTCTTAAATAGGATGCCCAGATTTTGGGAATTAGGGTTGGATTTTTGAAGAGGATATTTAATGAGATCATGCCTTCAGAAGGCTTCTTACGTATCTTGGTTTGAGAAGGAATCAGATTTCTCATAGTTCAAGTCTTTACAAACATTGTAATCATCAAAAATCTTTAAACCCACGTGTGTCATGCTCGGTGTGAGAAACAAGAGGATGTAAAAGATTCCAAAAAGACACCCACACTTTATCTCCTCCACTGGTGGAAGAGGGTGTCCCTATAGCGGTGACGGTGGATGGGGGTGAGGTTACCTGGGAAGAGGGCTAGGTGAAGAGACCTCCCTCTATTCACTTTACATTGGACAAGGGTCCAATGTAAGGAAGCAGTGAAGGTGAAGGATGTAGAGAGGAGAAAGGCTATAACCTCCTTCTTAAAAGGTTAGGTGATTATACCAAGATGGATGTCCTAAAATTGATCCTGGTAGGGGAGGGAGATTTTTCTTTTTCTTGCATTGAAAATAATGCCTGAACCTTACCCTCCTTACTAGAGACTTGAGGTTCCGAGTTTTAGAGATGAGAAGGGGAGATCAGAACCCAAACCCTAATACTCAAAACCAGGGAATTCCCAAAAATATTCCTAGGAGAAAGGTCCATGTGACTACAGATATACAAACCCACAGACACTCCATGAAACCTAAACCCATTCTGAGAGAAATGTGGGAAACCTATGACTACGGATATACAAACCCAAATAGGAAATCTGTTGATGTGCCTTTCCCAAAGGTTTAATAAGTCAAGTTGTTTTAGTGGAGGTCTCAATAGAATCCCTTTGAGACAAGGGAGAAAATAAAGAATAATCCTTGCTATGAATGGATTTTTGGAGGGCTTTATGGAATGTAGACTGAGGAGAGTAGGTGAATCAAATAGGGGAGCCCATATAGGTACTAGCGCGCAAGTTTGGGTGCGCAAGTAGTCTTGGTTGACCTAATGTTAACTTAAGTGACAAAAAACCTAGATGATAATACTTGGGTGAGACTTGAATCAAGCCTTAAAGTGTATTCATTAGTATTCCCAGAAGTGAGGTGCTCAAGTTCCTTTGAAAGGAATAGGTGGCACACAAGTGCTTCTGATTTAGGGAGGTTGGGCGCTTTAGGCGCGCAAGAGTTATGGATTTCAAACACAAAAAGGACTTAAGTTATATGATTATCCTTCAAATTATCTACTCTAGGTGCTAAAGAACTACATTGAAAGTTTTAGAAGACTTGGGAAAAGCAATAGGGTGACCAGAGAAACAACTGGGATTCAGGAAAATTCATCCATACAAATGAAGGACCGAAGGGTCTATTTATAGGAAAAAATAGGACCCTAGGTGAAATGAAATTGGGCGTTCAAGTAGGCTACATTCCATATGGGGGAACATAAGTAGGTTGCGCTTCGACGACCCTTTGGTCCTACTAGGGTGATTCAAAGCTCATGCCTTTGTAAATCTCAATTTTCTTCATGTGTTTTTCGTCTTTTTTCTAAGGAATTTCCCATTGTCATTTTTTAGACTCTGTGATGCAACATAGTGTCAACAATTTTACTTAATAAAATTTATTTATCACTTTACTAACTTATTTTTTCCATCTAAGGACAAAAAATATTTTAGATATTTCTTTATATATCTTCATACATAGTATGAATGTTATGATTCTTTTTTGATAATAAATTGATAACCAATTTTTCATAGATTATACCATTATGATGTCATTTCCAATACGAAGTATGTCATCATCATAAAATATCATAAATAAAATTATTCTTCCACTATACCATTAGAAAAAGCATGGTTTATTTTCATTTATAATAAATAAAATCAATTTTATATATTAATCAAAATGAATATATCAAAACCAAGATGCTTGTTTCAAATCCTAAATGGATTGTTGTAGCTTACAAATATTAGTAGTTTTTTGGATCCTGAAAACCTTTAGGATGTATTATATATATATATCCTAAAAAATATTCCATTAATGTAAAATGGTTTTGATATCCATTTGATATATTGGATAATCATAATATGTTGTTATAGCTAAAATAATTAAAATGCATTTTCTTATCACCACTAGAGAAATGGATTACTTATTTTTGATACTATGAAATTATTTAAAAATATTAAATACCATGGGGTCTTGTAGATAAATACTCTACCATATATGTCATCTTTATTTTATAAACACCCATTTATACCTGATGGGTTTTCCTATTCAAGTGGATCAACTAGGTTTTAAATGAGATTAATGTGAATGGATTCTCTTTAAGATTCCATTAGTTTAATAATTTAATAATTTCAAAATTGTGAAGGACACTTAATATGATATAAGATCATATGCTATGACTATTACAAAACATTCACCATTAACAAAAAAACTATATACTTCAAGTTACTGTTGGAATCTATCATACTTTATTATTTATTCTATATACATAGTCAATTCATTTTCAAAAACCATTTGTGTTTTCAACTCATTTATAGGAGGAATAAAACCAAATTTTGGTTTTGAAATTCATAAACATGAAATTTATCCCCTCCAATAATTTTTTAAATAAATTTAATTTCCCTAAACACAACATGTTTAGAAACTAACACCTTATGCTATGAGGGATTATAGAAATAATTACTCACTATCGCTTTGGGATAACCAAAAATAGTCATTTATCTAATTTTTGTTTAAGTTTACTTTCAAAAATATGTACCACATATTCCAAAAAAAACAATACATCATTAAATAAAAATTATGATTGTTGACAATCAATGTATCATGTGGTTTCATTTCAATAGCCTTTGATGGAACACAATTTAGTAAAAATGAAGCAGTTTCTATTTCATAACCCCAAAATGAAATAATATCATATTTATGAACCATGTCAAATATACTTTAATTTCTACATGAAAGTACTCTATTTGACTATAGTATACCAGGTGAATGGATTTTTGATACTATACCACAATCTATATGATAGTCCCAAAATTCTTAAATCATATATTCCTATCATCAATCAGATTGAAGTATTTTAATATATATTCCAACATGATTTTTTAAATCATTTTTCAAAACATTGAATATTTTATGGGATTCATTCTTATGTATCATAAGATACGTAGACCCACACATAGTGAAGTTATCAATAAAGCTAATGAATTACCGAAATCCACCTTGAGATATTTTACTTATAGGATCACATACATCTATATACACAAGTTATAATAAATTATATCCTCATTTAATTTTACCATTAAAAGTATATTTGGTAATTTATTCTAATAAAAAAGTTTCACATATGTCAAATGGTTCATAATCATTTTAATCACATAATTAAAAATTATAGAGATGTTGGATTCTATACTTATTTATATGGTCTATGTGAAAATTCATAAGATTTTTGGAATTACAATAATAATTTTTTTTCTAATAATATATATAATAGATAGTATTTTCAATATAGAATACATAAATTCCATTAAATAGGTTTGAAATACCATAAAATAATTCATTCATACAAATAAAATAATAGATGTACATTTTAAAAAATATAAATCTACCCTATCTAAGAAAAATATAGAAATAAATGTTCTATTTATTGATGGAACAAGATATTATTCTTATAGAAACCATGAAAATCCACCAGAAAACCTCTTATATTATACAAACTAGGGAACTATCTCTGGTGAATAACACAAGAGAACACTAAGAACCACCTCATATTTCTCTTAATGGAATGGATTATACAACCACTATCCTTGATTTTTTTAGTAAGATGGGGTATTTAGTAGAATCTAATGAATCTAAATTAATAGAAAACTAAATTATGTGAAATAAATAATCATAAATAGTCATTTTGAGCATTCAGTAGCCTCAAAAGGCGACTTAAGTCCCAAACACCTTAGGATGTGCATTAAGGAGCATCAAAATTGGTTAAATCTCACAAATTTGGTGATTAAATGGTCTATTAAAGTTGGTATATGGATATTCCTCAAGAAATGGTACTTGGAATCACATTACACCATGATGAATACCAAATCCCATTCAGGATTTTCCATTTACACATGTTTATGTTTTAATAATATAAATAGCTTATGATTTATTTTATATTGAGACATTAATTAATTAACTAAATAAAACTAATTTTTTGAAATATTTAAAATGTGAAAAAATACCATATTTTTTATAATAAACAAAAACATTTTTACACAAGAACTAGTCACATTATTCGATAAAATATCATTTAACACTGCCTTATGTGAAACACTAAATTTCCATTGTAAAGTTGGAAATAATTTTGAATATCATTAAAAATTAAAATCTAAGATACGTGTCTAGAATGACTTCATATATACCCAAATTAAAATATTGTTTGGTGAGAGTTATTCTACCATATGAACATTAGATAGGTTCCATTTTCCTTGATTTCAAGACTAAGCATAAGATGTGGATAATGTTAGTCCTCTATAGCTTATCTATTTTTCTCAATTATTGAGTTGATTAAATATTATATAATTACATAACTTCTAAATATCTTAGCATGACCAGGAACTTAATTAGTCAAAAAAAAAACAATTTAGGGTCATGATTTCATAACAAGTCACACGTGTTGCATCATTCTGTCTTGGTTAATCAAATCCCTCCAACTAAATAGTGTCATATCAAATTACCTAATATTAATAAAAATTCTCAAATGACATTATATCATTATCAAAGTATGGAACCACACAAGTGGTGAAACTATTTTATAGCCTTTAGTCTAAGGATTCATATTTAATATTCAATTAATTGACACCACCAACGATCCATGTGATACACATTAAGTGGAATAATCCATGTACATATCAAAAAACATACACCATTTGAGTGAAAAATTATATCTCTATAAAAGTGATCCTACTCATACAGCTATTAATATATCATCATATCCAATTAAGACGATCATTTATATTAGATAACCTGGTAATAAATAAATTTTATGAGGTTGTTATCATATTATCAAACATTTTCTATTCGGAAAACATAAATGAATTATATAGTACTTCCATTAATATACATTAGATGGAACAACATGTCCCCAAGATAATAAAAATTGGATAAAATTAGGGAATTACTCAAATAATATACAAGTTTTACAAAATATTATCACCTATGTACCTAATACCAAGAGAACTAGTGTAGATTTTATTCTTTTTTAAACAAGGGGCTTTGTTAGGGGATATAGAATATTATCCTTTGTGGGAACATGACACATCTAAAAATTAAAATTATTAATTATCGCTCTAATGTGAATAAATTAAAATTTAGTATGTTTGGATACTTGGTGAGACCTAAGTTTCTATAATAAGTTAAAATTCACTACTATCATCACAATAAAGTTCAGTATAATGCATGATACATGGGAAAAATCATATTTTAATAATGAAATTACTCATCCAATAGATACTTTTGATTAATTAGATTCTATGATATATTAGAAAAAATTAGAGTTTGTGTCATATGAAAAACCAATTGTACTTTGATTACATGAATATTTGATGTATTGAATATTAATGTACCATCCTGTTACCTTGGTCGGGTAAGTTTATTTTTTTTTCTAAGTCCCCTTTTTAGATAAAATTCCTTAAAAGTCTTTAGAGGTTTTTTTTGGATTTAGTGAAGGTTTCATAACAGGTACACATTATTTACCTGAGGTACATGTCATGTACTAGGTGATGGAATCAATTCATGACCGGGGAGATCACACTGTGAGCTGGTACACATTGTGTACGGTGGCTACACGTTGTGTATGGGTTAAATATCATCTTTTTTAACCCAAGGTGATAGATTTTTTTAGTGTAACTTATCCCGAAAAGCCTTCACATTGTGATCAAGGGATACACGTCGTGACCTGGCCTGTGATGAGGTATAAGTTACGTGTTTTTATGTTCTTCTTAGACTTTTCCCTCCCGAACCACATGGCTCTCAACCCTAAACAGTTCCTAGGCATGTTACAGAGGCATATCACCTTCCAGATCGATCTGATCATCTTTGATTCATGATTGCATCTATGGTGCATATCTCTAGGTAAGTTTTATCTCGAATGATTCCTTATTATTGATCGCAATAGCACCCTAGCATTGCATTATCAGATCCACTGACCTATGATAGATGTTTCTTTTTTGTCCTCATATAGATCCTTTGTGAGATCTTGTCTCCAAGGCAGTTCATTGGCTATTTGTATGGAAGTGTACATTCATTCTTGAGGTACATGGTCTTTATTCTATCTTTCAACCCCTTATATTCTATTTTGAATCAATCCTTTGAGGTGCGGGATTTATTCTAGGGCCTTCGTTGATGGTGTAGTTGGGTTTCATTACTTTTGGATTCCATTGTGGGAATGTGCGACCCAGAATTTGAGGTAGGTGGTTCTGTCTCTAGCATATGATAATGATTATAATTTTTATTGATTTATAAATTGATTTATGAAATTGGCATGATTATTTGTGTGTGTTGAAAAAGAGTTTTGAAAGAAAAATGGTTTTCCCTGTCTTTTGATAAATGGATTTGTGAAATGGTTTTGAATGGTTTTCAAAGAATTGAAATTTAATTGTGAAAAAGAGAACATGGGTTACCTTGGGTACTTAGGTGGAAGGTTTAGCTTTAGGCCATTATCCACTATTTTTTATTATCAAGGAGGTTAGTCCTAGGGATTCCCTCTATTTCCAAGGCTAGTTGTTCTAGGGGACCGATATTGACATTTTAGGGGGATCACTCATGGGGTTTTTCTCTACTTCCTAGTCATGTTGTTCTAGGATCTTTGTTTGTGCACTAGATTATTTTGGTATGAGTAGTATGATGCCTCGAACTATAATATTCCTTAGTGTTGTGATTCTTATGATTCTGTTTTTTACTACATAGATTTATGAGTTAGCCTTGATATGCATGTTTATGCGTATGAAAAATGATATGCAAAATATTCTTTGAAACTAATATACCTATTTTTGTTTATAACTGTGGAAAATGGAAAATTTTACCATATTTTCTATAAAACTACTTTACTACTTATCATTCCACGTTTTATTTTAAAATGAGAATACATGATTTGTTATACAGAGACTACTTATGGAACACCTGGGTGGGATCCTAATGATCTTGTTAGCTCACACCCTGCGCACTTATTTTATGGTGAGTATATATTTATTTTTCTCTAAGTGTAGGGAAAGGAAAGGCACTGTAGTGAGGTGGTGAGGTTCATGTTAGCTAGTATGGGTAGCTGGTGGTGAGATGGTTGGAGTTTGTCCATGCCATCATTGGAGTAGCTGTTTGGTTTTGAGTCCTTTGTAGTTAGAATTGTCTTTGAGATTTTTGATACTATTACAGTGGTTCCATTTCTTATTTTTTCATTACAGTTATGGAATATATATTTTTTATTCTTATTTTGTTTCTAATTTTCTCTATATATATGTTGTGTGATTGTTCAAGTTGGGTGAATCCATTCCCTCGGTTTTGTTATTCGATGCCCGGGTGATTATTTCCAGCCCGTGGGGATCAGGAATGTCCTTTGGGTATCTGATGGATCGGGTAGGGTGTCAGATTTCATGGAAACCCAAGTCTTTTTTGTTACAGATTGGTATCAGAGGGTGGTATATCCTCAAAAATCATTTTCTTGGGATGTCTGTTAGACTGGAGATAGGATTTTAGGGACTTGATAGTTATGTTGCGATAAGTGCATGGCCAACTCTTTTCATAATGAGACTCAAGTTATGATGGTATATTGGGATATGTGTCTCTAGTGTTGGCTTATTCTTTTGAAATCCAAGTTTATAATTATGGGATTTCTTATTTGAACTGATATTTGTTCTGTGTCTAATCGTTCTTATGTTTCTATGTGCAGTAGTATTCCTCTGAGACGTCTTCCACATGTTCTTCAAGAAGGTGTAGCTAATGATCCTCTTGGAAATCCACATATGGACCTAAATCTCATTGAGACTGTAGTATGAGCAGTATTTTCTATTGATCAAGATGATCCATGAGTTTATAATGCAATGGTTGAGGTAAAACTAGGAGCTTGAGGAGAAAGAGATCGATCACAGAAGTTCTTACACGAGAATCCACCATCCTTTAAAGGGACTACTGAACCTTAATAGGCATACGATTGTTTGGAAAAGATCAATAAAATCTTATAATTCCTAGAGATACCTAATAATATTAGGGTAAAGTATGCATCATTCAGACTTGAGGTTTCCTAAAATAATTGGTGGGGTTCTATGGTCTAGTTATTCAGACATGTGGGCTGGGATTGGAATGGTTTAAAGACCCTGTTCTTTCTGTAGTTTTTTCTAGAGTATCTAATTTTGGAAAATTCTCTAGAGTTCCTATCATTGTATCAGGGATAGAGATTGATGTTATCCTACACCAAATGGTTTTCTGAGCTCGTTCATTTTTCTCCAGAGGTGGTAAAGAAAGACTAGATGAAGGCTCAGAAATACCTTCATGGTTTTCGACCAAACATCATATCGTTGGTGTTCACGTTAAAGCTTTTTACATCTGTGGAGATGGTAGTCATGTCTATGATGGAAGATATGGACATGTAAGGCAAGGTAAGCACTATTTCCTCTTCTCTTCCAACTGGTGATAGCTTCAACAATGTGCATGGGTAGAAGAGAAAGTGACTGGACTGTCACATAAGTGGTGAAGGAGGCTCTCACCAGTGAGACTCTTATGCACCATTATTTGCAGCTAGCACTGTGTCTATGAATTTTTATTAGTGAATCATGGGAGGTCACACCAGTTGTTCTTTCCTTATGCCCATAAAGATGTTCAAAAACTGTGGACGCATTGATCAATTACAGTGTTTCTGTCAGGAGATGAATACGCCTCGTTATGGTCAAGGTTCGTTGAATCCAAAGGCTACTACGGTGAATTTGAGAGCTTCAAAGAATATAGTGCTTTGATCATAGGCCTCAGGAGTGAAGCATTTAAACACACCAGATGGGTGTCCAATAGAATTTGATTCCGGTCTAGTAAAAATGTGAGGTACGCTCCTTATTACAGTTTCAATTAAAATGTATTTGTTTGATACAGGTGCCTCCCACTCATATATATCTGCACATTTTGTTGATATGATTAAACTTTCAATAGAACTTATTCCCCTTGAAATGGATTTAGCGACACCTCTTTGTAAGAGGAAAGATCATGGGTTTCAGTTTCCTTCCGGTTTGTTAATGATAGCTGATTTGGAGCTAGTCTGGGATTTTATTGTTCTTTGTATAGATCTATTTGACATCATCATTGGCATGGATGGACTTGTCACTCATCGAGATGAGGTTTATTTTTATCATCAGTGTGTTTCATTTCTTGCTGCCGATGGGAGATTTCACGTTTTTCAGGGAGAGTGGGACCTGAGGCCAGGTCGTGCATGACATTCATGTCCAGAGCTTATGAGTTTGTTGGTTGATATTTTGTTTTCTCCTGATGACGTTTCTTTTGTGGGTGATATTACTATTTGCATTCGATATTTTTCCAATTTTTTCCCATACGACTTATCCAGTCTTCTTCCATAGAATTAGGTATAGGTTATGATTCATCTGGTGCCAGGTTCACAACCTATATCGATGCCTTCTTATTCTATGTCACCAGCAGATTTGAAAGTGATCAAGATTCAGTTGAACGACCTATTAGAGATAGTTTTCATTCACCCTAGTGTTTCTCCTTGGGTATCCCTTGTGCTATTTTCCAATAAATTTGATGGTTGTGTATGGACTATCAGATATTGAACCGAGTAACAGTTAAGAAAAAATACACTTTGCCTCATGTGAATGATTTGTTTGATCAGTTAAAGTGGAAAGGTGGTTATTGAGGATTGATCTTTAGTAGAGTTATCATCAAATCAGATTCTAAGTGTATGATACAACAAATATGGCCTTAAGGAGTAGGTATGGACATTATGAATATCTTGTGATGCCTTTTGGTCTGACTAACACTCCTATAGTTTTCATGGAATTGATGAATCTGATATTCCATAAATATCTTGACACTTTTATGGTAGTGTTTGTGGATGATATTATAGTTTATTCAAAATCTGAGCGTAAGCAAGAGCACCATCTGAGTATGGTTCTGGATGTTATGTGAAATCACTATATGTATGGAAAGCTTTTGAGGTGTAGTTTATGGATGCGAGAAGTGAATGTTTTGGGTGCAAAAAATGTCAGATCGTGGATTATCAGTTTATCCATAGAAGGTAAAAGATGTTTTTTCTTGGAATGAACCATGAAATGTCTTTTATATCAAATGAATCCTTGGTCTTAATATATATTACCGACAATTTTTCATGGATTTCTCTAAGCCAGCAACACCTTTTACTGCACTTACCAAGAAAGCAGTAAGATTCTCCTGAGATGCAATGTGTTAGTCTTCTTTCGATGAACTGAAGTGCCTTCTGACATCATCACCTGTTCTGACCTTACCGGAGCCTGGTAAGGGGTACATGGTGTTTTGTGATGATTCTGGTGTGGGTTTGGGGTGCGTGCTTATGCAGGATGATCATGTGGCAGCTTACGGCTCTCGTCATCTTTGACCGCATGAGAAGAATTACCCCACTCATGATCTAGATCATGCTACGCTGATGCATGCACTTAAATGTTTGTGGCACTATATCGTTGGGGATACAATTTCAGGTTGGTAACTTTCTTTAGATGGAATAATTCACTTAGGAAAAAGAGGTGCCATCCCATTATATTTGAGAAGTTCAGTCTTGTTTGATTGTCATAACTGTTCATGGTACGTTCATCTTGGAGCTATGAAGATGTATTATGACATGAGAAGGCGATTCTGGTGTCTGGGTATGAAGCATGACATTGCAGATTATGTGTCCCACTGTTACACCTGCCAACAGATAAAGGCAGATCACTTAAAACCCTCTAGTCTTCTTCAGCCTCTACCGGTGTTGGTTTGAAAGTGGGACGATGTCCATGGATTTTTTTTTGGGTTTTCATGGACACCATGAGGAAAAAATTATAACTCAGTGGTGGTTGATTAGTTGATGAAGTTTGATCATTTCATTCTGATCAAAGACACAACTAATGTTGAAGATCTAGGTATGTTCTCTATGAAAAATATTGTGTGGTTTTATGCGAGTCCTTCAGCGATTGTTTTAGATAGGGATCCTAGGTTCACCTAAAGGTTCTGGAAGAGTCTTCAAGAGGAAATGGGGACTCAAATAAAGTTTAGGAAAACTTACCATCCATAGAAAGATGGTTAGACATAGTATGTAATTCATATCCAAGAGGATATGCATTGTGCCTGTGTATTTTATTTTGAGGGATCATGGGATAACCATCTGTGACTACTTGAGTTTGTTTACAAAAACAGTTATCATTCATTGATCAGAATTTCCCCCTTTGAATCATTTTCTGGCCACCAGTGATGATCACCTCTTTTCTAGGAATAGGTGGGTAAAGTATCTTTGGTTAGACCAAGTCTAGTTCAAGATACATCAGAAAAGATCCAAGAAGTGAGACGACATCTGGTTACAGCCCAGAGTTGACAGAAATCATTTGCAGATTGGTGGTGTTGCCCTTTAGATTTTTCTAAAGGTGACTGGGTTTTCTTGAAAGTTTATCCTCATTTGGGTCACCATTAAATTGGGAAATAGGGAAAGTTGGATCCAAGATATTTTGGATCATTTGAGATCACTAAATGGCTCGGGCAGGATTCTTATCGGTTAGCACTTCCGATTTAGTTAATGGGAATTCATGATGTTTTCCACATATCACAGATCAAAAAGTACCATCCTAATCGCACTCATGTTTTGAGTTATGAAAAAATTGAGTTACAACCAGATGCATCTATTTTAGATAAAACAGTTGAGATTATTGATTCTCAAGTGAAATTCTTGTGTGGGAAGTCAATTCCGTTTTTCAGAGTTATATGGAAACAAGGATTGGATTCTCATGAGACTTGGGAGCACGAGCCATTGATTAAGGAGTAGTGGCGTCATTTATTTCCAAGGATTACATCTTCCACATGACTTATCGAGGGCGAAAAGTCTTTATCGTGTAGAGTTTGTAACATCCCATTACCTTTTCTGGGTGAGTTTTGTTTCTAGGTCACATTTTTGGTTAAAATTCCTTAGATGTAATTAGAGGTGTTTTTTGGACTTAGTACAGGTTGCAAAAAAGGTAGACATTGTATACCTGAGGTACACATCGTGTACTGGGTGCTAAAATGAAGTCGTGACTTGGGAGATCATGATGTGAGCTGGTACATGTCATGTATGGTGGCTACACATCTTGTAGGGGTTAAATACAATATTTTTAATTTGAGGTGATGGATTTTTTTGCATAAATTGTCCAGCACAGCCTACATGTCGTGATGAAGAGGTACATGCCATGAATCGACCCACTCCCAGGTTTAAGTCACACATATTTCTATTCCCCTCATCCTTTGTCAACATTAACCTGTTATAACCTAACCCTAACCTTATCTTGTGTGTTTTTCATAGGTGTATAACCTTCCAGATCAATCCGATCAGCTTCGATTCATCGTTTCATCTACGGTGCATCTCTCTGGGTTAGTGTTCTCTATGATTCTTCCTTGTGATTGATCATGATAGCACCCTAACTTTGTGTTATCTAATATTATTACCTAATATAGATGTTTCTTATTGTCCTCATATAGATCTATTGTGATATATTTTCTCGAAGGATGTTCCTTGTCTTGTTGTGGTGCAGTGGACATCCATTCTTGAGGTACATGTGCTTTCTTCTATTTTCCAACCCCTTGTATTCAATTTTTAATCAATCATTTAAGGTGCAGATTTGTTTCTAGGTCCTTCCTTGATGGAGTTTTTGGGTTTTGTTTCTTTGGTATTCCATTTTGGGCATGTCCAACCCGAACATTGAGGTAGGTGGTTCCATCTCTAGCCTATGATAAGGATCCTATTTTCTATTGCTTTTATAAATTGATTTATGAAATTGGAATGATTGTTTGTGTGTGTTGAAAAAGGGGTTTTGAAATAAATTTTTTCCCAGGATTTTGATAAATGGATTTGTGAAATGGTTTTGAATGGTTTTAAAAGCATTTAAATTTAATTGTGAAAAAGAGAACATGGGTTACCTTGGGTACTTAGGTGGAAGGTTTAGCTTGAGGCCATCATATATTGTTTGTTATTATCAAGGAGGTTTGTCTTGTGGATTTCCTATTTTTCCTAGGCCCATTGTTCTAGGGGATAAATATTTACATTTTTGGGTGATTACTCTTGGGGTTTTCTTATGATTCCTAGGCCCATTGTTCTAGGATCAGTTTTTGTTACCTCGATTATTTTGGTATGAGTAGTATGTTGCCTAGAACTATAGTATTCCTTGGTGTTGGGATTCATGAACTTATGTTTTTTTACTACTTATCTTTCTAAGTTATCCTTGATATGCATGTTTATTCTTGTGAAAAATGATATTGAAAATATGATTTAAAAATAATATACATGCTTTTATTTAGAACTGTGGAAAAGGGAAATATTTAACATGTTTTCTATAAAACTGCTTTACCGCTTATCATTCCATGTTTTATTTTAAAATGAGAATAAAGGATTTGTTATAAAGACACTTGTTATGGAAAACCTGGGTGGGATACTACTAATCTTCTTAGCTCACACCCTACACATTGCTTCAGTTGTAATGTCCCGACCCGACTTACCCTCAAATCGGTAGCCAGACCGATCGCCACACAACCTCAAGAACATCTCCCCGTATGCCATAGGTTACCGACTAGTAGCAAGGGTCTATGGATAGTAAGTGTGGTGGGGGGGACTATACCCTCATATTCAGAGTGAACAACATAAATAGAATACTCAGACAATAGAAGAATCATATTAAAACAATATTCAACTGAATAATGAAAATAACCAACACTGGTTTATAAAATGCATTCATGTCATGGAGATCCATATCAGAAAGCATCAAACAAAAAAAACATGCTTTACACTCCAATATAGAAATAAATAAAAGTCTCAAATCCACAAGGGCCATGAGCATCCCAAGCTCCCACTAGGTCCTTTTCTCCTAACTCACAAGTATAAGCAACAACCACAAGAAAAGGTCCACATTCCTACAAACAAAAAAGTCTACTCTTGTACCCCAATGAAATGGTGGCCCAAGTAGGGTGTAAGATATACATATCAGTAGTCCGGGACCACCAGTTGTCTATATTAACCTAGAAAATGCAATATAAAAAAATGGTGTACATATATAATAAGGTAATAAAAAAACTGAATAAATAACCAACAACCTGTCCAGGTTATAAAGGGACACTTAATGACGATATATAATTCAGCCTCTAGTCAGAATAAGAATCATATATGCATATTTATCAATCATAAATACCGTTCAACACTGTACCAATTATTCTCTATTTAATCATTTATTATGTCCAAGGTTCCCATTGTATCCCGTACCTCAATGCTAACTTCATCTCGTGCCATAATTCTAATCATTATCAATATTTCTTTATTTAATCACATTTAATTCGAGTTTGATACATATATCTCATTCATTTCATTATTCATTCATATAAAATACTATTGGCGTAGAACTCCATGTATAGCTCCTAAAACCCTAGTTCATATATTTATACTATTGGTGTTAGAGAGACATGTCTAACAACTATTTCTCATTCGGTGTAGATCTCCATTTATAAAACCTTACATATAATCCCTTAGATAACTATTGGGGAGGAACGCCATGTCCAATTACCAACTTCTACATTTGTGTAGAATTCCATGTATAGAACTAAATTATCATTTATTCATTTGATAACTATTGGGGAGGAACGCCCTATCGAAGTCCCAACTTCTATATTGGTCTAGAATTCCATGTCTAGCACCAAGTTCTTATTCATTAATTAATTCAAAAATTAATTAATCCAAACTCAATAATCAATTCCTCAAGAAACATCCACCTTTATTCCCTTACTAATACATCAATTAGTGGAACATACCAAGAACCATGAGTTAACCACATAATTAACTAAGTCCACAATTACATTAATTAATTCATCAATTAATTCATCTATTAACACAAATCTCATTCCATAATTAATTCTCCACAATTAATTATCCAAAACATTACTGCAAGAGCACATAATTAATACACCATTAATCATACTAATTTATCCAAAGCATCATATCAAAATTAATCCACTAATTAATTATCTCAATTATCCAATTAAATATATTATTATTAATCCCCCAATTAATTATTTATATTTAAAAGTCAAGCACATAATTAATTAACAATTTATTATTCCATTCTAAATATTATCCTTCCATAATTAATTATTCACAATTAATTATCTAAATCAAATATTTACTCATCATAATTAATTATCACAATTAATTATCTTTAATTGACATTATGCCATATAATTAATTCACCATTAATTATCTTACATAGCCATAACTCATATCATAATTAATTTACCCCAATTAATTATCTTAGCACAACCAATTAAATATATCAATTACAATTCTCTTGATTCATAATTAATTCACAAATTAATTATCTTAACTTATCCAATTAAAATATCATAATTAATTCCCTGATTAATTATCTCAACATATCCTTCTAAATACTAATAAATTCCACTTAACCGAAGTGCATCAACAAACAAGGGAATAAATATAAATTCACACAATAGGAAGCTGAATGAACATGTCACTCTTAATATTATATTTTTAGCTTAAAGGCAGCGTACCTCCATTGGAGGGGTTTTATTAAAAAATGTGATTTAGTAATCTAACTAATTGTTTTATACCAACATGCAATTTTCTCCAATATTGCAGTCAAATTTTTCAAAAGAAGCAGATTAACAAAAACCTTATTTATCCAAATAAAATCAAAGTTGAGGACTCTACCTCAGGGAATTGGCCGAGGCAATTATTTCTAACTTAAACATCAAACTGCTCACGTACATGCCCCTCCACAAAAGCATGCACACACTCAGAATTCATCACCGAACCTAACGACAATTAACTGTCACTCGTAAATATTGTGGTGGATACCAACTTAAACCCAAATAAATTAACAGTAACACATTTAAAACATAATTACGTTATTTAAGGTGTGAAAAACCCAGGAACGGTTATTGACCCTTACTCGGATTTGATGACAGTGAACTGAATCGAGACAAACCACCTTTCCTTCGTTGACGGTTGTCAAAATATGGACCAACGGGTATCGAGATATCTTTTGTACCACCTAGAATCATAATTGAAGAAGAAACCAAAAAACTCAGGTCTTAGGATTTTGTTCTAATGGAGACCAGGTGAAGAAGAGCCAAAATGACCGATGTGAAGAAAGTAACATATAGAGAATGACTTACCTCGACGAGAAGGATATATTCCGTGAAGGAACCACCAAGATCTGATACACGGAGAGGGATCCGGGTTGGGGAGTGGTGTGCCTCCACCATGGGAGAAAGAGGGGAGGGGGTCGTGCCTCACCCTTATGTGCACCTACCTCTTATTTCCTCCCTCAAATAACTACAATTAGGTTTATAATAATTAATACAATAAAAATAATAATAACAACCACATTATTATTATCATTTTAATTTAAACTCTTGTTTGAAAAACCCCATGACTTCCCTATTACACCTCATTTAATTAAATTCTTCTCCAATAAATTTAATTAAATAAAACTCCTCATTACCTGATTTAATTAAATTAAATTCAACAAATTTAATTAATAACTCTCATACTCATCATTATTTAATAAAATTCTTCCAACCTCAAATTTAACTTAATAATTTTTCCCACTTTTAATTATATAATTAAATTACTCCTATCCTTAAATTTAATTAGGTAAAACCCTAAATCCACATTTATTCTTCATTTAATTAAATTCCATCAACCTGGATCTAATTAAATAAAACTATATCATGTTATCATTTAATTAATTTATCTCAACATTAATTTAATTAAATGAAACCCCATTTTGATCAATTAATTAAATTCATTTTATCTAAGAATTTAATCAATTAAAACCCCCTATATCATGACATTTAATTAAATCCCTCGAAACTGGGAATTTAATTAAATAAATTAATCTAATACCCAAAACATGGTAAGCCGCATGGTTTGGCTCACACGGTCTGGAAAACCATGCACCAACCATGTAGGATGTTCTGTATAAGGAACCTATTTCACATAGTGTTTCCCACACGGTTTTCCTAACCGTGCACAGACTGTGCAAGTGCATATGTCTCATCTTTTGCAAGCTACATGGTTTGACCAACATGGTTTGACTAATCGTGCGCGACTTATGATAATGCCACTGCAAGGTTTAGTGCTCCCGAAACCCATTGAGCCATCCATAGAACTCCAAGAACCTTTACCCAATCCCACTATCAACAATTTTAAATGGTCCAAAATCATGAAACATCAACCTAAATCTTGGTTTTAATACCCACGCATCCATGAAAATAAAAAGGTCAAAAAAATTCATATTTTAACCAGGTTAAAAAACACCAGAATTTACAATTTACCCACCATAAAAACTTATCATCCTCGAGAAGATATCGAGAACTAATAAAACAATAAAAAACCCAACAAGGTCAAAATGTCTCATTTGAACAATTACATCGCATTTTTAAAAACCAAACACACCTTTAACTAAATCACACGCCAAACGACTTAATCCTTTTAAACCCTAGTCAAAGATCCAAATCCAACCCAAAACATCAAAACAAAACATGAACAAGCCCACTAAACTAAATAAATGATCCAATCATCATCTCCTTAATTGATATTTCTAACCCAAAAACCTACATTCACCCTTAACCTGACGACATGCCTTTAAAATGATTCTATCACTAACCACATGTAACCAAATTCCTTCCTAGAAATTCAGTGGCCTTTATAAGTCAATCCATCTCAAGGATAATTTAAAACTATAATTTCAGAGCCCTGATAAAGGGGTAACCAAAATAACTACACATCCTGTATACAACCCAGATAATAAAAGATCAGTCGAACTATCACCGGTCAACTCTTTTCAAAAAGGCTTTCCCTCTCCCATCGACGTGTCATGAACTAAACCTCGATACCTACATCACCTAAGGAATCATTGTTACTTCAATTAATACTACTAAAACTCTTTGAAAAACTTACTAATGTGACATTACCCACCTTAAGATTGTCCATTTCATAGAATAAAAGATCAGTCGCTCAAAAGTGAACTAGTTCAGAAACACCTTAAACGCACGTGTGGCATTCCACGAACCATGATAATCACATCAATATCTCACCTGAAATCCACAACTTAAACCTATAGGTGTGTAAAAACACTTGATTCCCAAAAGTTATAGTAAGTTAAACAACACTATAATGACAGCAACATCAAAAATCTCATAGCAGAAACAAAGCATCTCAAGCTCTAAGGGTGATACCTACCACGAGCTAGTCACTTATGAAGCACACAGGTCAAATCTATCTCTTCATTACAAAAAGTGGAAATCACTAGGCTCAAAATCCCACCTTTCATTTTAGTCATTTCATTGAATTCATTGAAACCTATATAAATTTAAAAGAATTTTAACAAAGCCAAAAGTACTAGTCCCCAACAAGGAACTTGGTTTTTAAAAAATGGTCCTTGGACAAAATAGGAAAGCTTTGTCTTAATCATTTAACATTTAGTTTCATTTCATTTCAAATAGGAAATTTAGTATTTAAATTCCTTTTAATCATAAGGAAACCTTCGAGGGTCCAATTTAATTCAAAACATCTAGGTTCTTCAAAAAGAAACCCTATAAGAGTTCATTTCAATACAAACTCAATAGTTTTACATTTATAACCATTTTCAAACACACTAGGGTTATACTAAGATTAGTCAAATGGGTGGAAATCTACCAATAGATAAACCACCCACAAACCTTAACTCTATAATTTGTCTCCCATTTATCACAATTAATTTCCATTTAATATTTTTAACTTTATTACCTCATTTTTCAATCATTTAATTGAACAGATTACCCTTTTATAGTTATAAGGCGCCCATACACCTTATAAATGAAATTGGATCTCATTGAAAATTTAATAAATCAATTTTTTTATACTCATTCATCCATTTACACCTCATAACTACTCTAGTATGTTATCATTACCAATTGGAAAATAGCATGTTATAACACAGAAGCATGGAACAACATCAAAACATGCTAATAATAGAGGCAACATGGCATATAAAAACCTAAACATGTTATATCTATCCATGAAACATGCTATATAATGGGGCATTCTAAATTAAATCAAAACATGACATTCCACCCAAGGAAATCAATCAAAATTAAAAGGCATCCTACTAATGCAACAACATGGCATGTGATATTCATGGCATTTGAATATCAATTATAACCTCAAATAGTGTAAACATCAATTCCCATCCCTAGCCACGTGGTTATTTCTTGTACATGGGGTGATCAGTCCCAAGAATGGCTATTAAACGAGAGTTGGCACTTTCCTAGTCTCCTATCTACTAACCCAAAACAGAGAGACAAATTAAAAAAGAAAGAAAACCAAAACCTCTTATACCACTTTTTAATGTCCCCACTCGGATTACCCATGAATCGGTAGCCAGACCGGTCCCCACATGACCTCAAGTGAGTATCCCCGTATGCTAGAGGCTTCTAACTAGTAGCTAGGGTCTATGGAGAGTCAGTGGGGAGACTATACCCTCATATTCAGAGTGTACAATGGAAATAGATAAACTCATACAATAATGGGAGCATATTAAAGAAATATTCAACTGAATAATGAAAATGACCAACACCAGTTTATACAATTCTTACATGTCATGGTGATACATATCAGAAATCAGTAAACAAAACAGCATGATTTGCACTCAAATACATAAATAAAGAAAAGGCTCAAATCCCTAAGGGTGATCTCCATGATAATCTCGAGATCCCGGTTGTTCCTTTCCTCTGAACTCCCAAGTACGAGTAACAGCCACAAGAAAAGGTCCACAATCCTGCAAACATGAAAGTTTACTCAGGTACCCCAGTGCAATGGAGAACTGATTAGGGTGTGATATATACATCTCAATAGCCCAGGACCACAAGTTTCCTAGCTCAACCTAGACAATGCAATATAAAAAATGGTGTATAGATATAACAAGGGAATAACAGAACTGAATAAATAACCAACAACTAGTCTAAGTTCCAAAGGGACACCTGACGATGATACCTGCTTCATCCTGTTGCTGGAATAAGAGTCTGTATAAGAATCATACATACATATTTATCAATAATAAATACCTTTCAACACCTTACCAATTGATCTCTATTTAATCATTTATTTTCTCTAAGGTTTCCATGGAATCCCTTACCTCAATGATAACATCGGCTCATGCCAAAATTCTAATCATTATTAGTCTTTCTCTATTTAATCACATTTAATTCGAGTTTGATCCACATCTCTCATTTATTTCATAATTCATTCATATAATATACTATTGGTGTAGAATTCCATGTCTAGCACCTAAAAACCCAGTTAATATATTTATACTATTGGTGTTAGAACGCCATGTCTAGCACCTATTTCTAATTTGGGGTAGATTTCCAAGTTTAACACCCTTACATCTAAGTGATTATATAACTGTTGGGGAGCAATGCCATGTCCACATACCAACTTCTATGTTGGTCTAAAACACGTTGTCTAGCACCACATTCTCATTCGTTCATTTGATTACTATTGGGGAGGAACACTGTTTCCAAGTCCGAACTACTATATTGGTCTAGAACGCCATGTCTAAGACCTAATTCTCATTCATTAATTTATTCTAAAATTAATTAATCCTAGCTAAATAATAAATTCCTCGAGAAATATCCAGTGTGATTCCCTTACTAATCCAATTGTTAGTGAAACATATCAAGAACCATTAGTTAACCTCTTAATTAACTAATTATACAATTCCATTAATTCATTCAGCAATTAATTAATCTATTAACACAAAACACATTGCATAATTAATTCTCCACAATTAATTATCCAAACATTACTACAAGAGCACATAATTAATAAACCATTAATTATATCAGTTTATAAAAATAATCATATCATAATAAATCCACTGATTAATTATCTCAATTATCCAATTAAATATCTTATAATTAATCCCCCATTTAATTATCTATATTCCAAAGTCAAGAACATAATTAATTCATAATTAACTATTACATTCTAAATCTAATCTTTCCATAATTAATTCTTCACAATTAATTATACAAATCAAATATCAACTTATCATAATTTATTCTCACAATTAATTATCTTTAATCAACATCATGACACATAATTAATTCACCATTAATTATCTTACATAGAAAAAAATCATCTCATAATTAATTTCCACCAATTAATTATCTTAGAACAACCAATAAAATATCTCAATTACAATTCTATAGGTTCATAATTAATTCAAAAATTAATAATATTAACTAATAAAATTAAAATATCATAATTAATTCTCGGATTAATTATCTTAACTTATCCCGCCAAATACTGATAAATTCCACTTAACCCAAGTGCGTCTACAAACAAGTGCAGAAATAAAAATTCACATAAAAATAAGGTAAATGAACATGTCACTCTAAAAATTATGTTTTTATCTTGAAGGTAGTGAACCTCAATTGGATGGGTTTTATTACAAAACATGATTTTATAATCTAAAAAATCATTTTATAAGAATATGAAATTTTCTCCGATGTTGCAGTCCACTTTATCAGAAGTGGTATATTAAAAAAATAATATTTTTCAAAAAAAAATCATAGTTGAGGACCCTATCTCATGGAAATGGCCGAGATAATGCTTTCGAACTTAAACTGCAAATTTCTCTCACACACACAACTCTACAAAAGCGTGTTCACACTCAGAATTCATCGTCGCACCTAGAAACAGTTAACCAGCACTCATAAATAGTTCGACAAGGACCAATACACACCCAAATAAATTATTCGTACCACATTTAAACCATATGTAACTTATTTAAGTGGTGAAAACCCACGAACAGTTATTGGTCCTTACTTTTATTTGATGGCGACAAACCAAATTGAGACAAACCACTATACCTTCCAAGATAGTTGTTGAAATATGGACCACGGGTCCCGAGATAGCTTTTTCACCACCTAGAATTAGAAGAGAAGAATAAATTGAAAAAATCATGGGTATTAGGGTTTTAGCCTAATGGAGACTGGGTGAATAATAGCCAAAATTGATGATGTGAAGAATGAAACATGTAGAGAAGGACTTACCTCAATGAGACAGACATTTTCCATGAAGGGAACACTACAATCCGATGTACGATGAGGGATACAGGTTGGGTAGTGGTGCACCTCCACCATGGGAGAACGAGGGGAGGGGGTCATGCCTCACCCTACTATGCGCCTCCCTCTAATTTCCTCCCTTAAATAACCCCAATTATATATTATAATTAATAAAATAATAATAATAATAATAATAACCATGCTATTATTATCATTTTAATTTGAACGATTCTTTGATAAACCCCATAACTCCCCCATTACACCCCATTTAATTAAATTCTTCTCCAATGAATTTAATTA
Organism: Viscum album; assembly: GCA_963277665.1. NCBI lineage: Eukaryota > Viridiplantae > Streptophyta > Magnoliopsida > Santalales > Viscaceae > Viscum > Viscum album. The sequence continues at coordinate 266,669 of CAUJRU010000685.1, read as the reverse complement.
AACAATGAATCCTCATTACCTCATTTAATTAAATTACCTTCAATAAGTTTAATTAATACCACTCCAACTCATCGTTATTTAATTAAATTCTTCCTACCTCAAATTTAATTAAATAATTTACCCCACTTTTCATTAAATAAGTAAATTCATCCTATCCTTGAATTTAATTATGTAAAACCCCAACTTCACATTTATGCCTCTTCTAATTAAATTCCATTTACTTGTATCTAATTAAATAAAACTCCAACTCGTTATCATTTAATTAAATTCTCTCAATATTAATTTAACTAAATGAAACCTAGTTTTTCATCAATTAATTAAATTACTTTTAAAAATGAAATTAATCAATTAAAAAACCCCATTTCACGACATTTAATTAAATCCCTAAAAACTAGGAATTTAATTAAATAAATTAACCAAAAAACCAAAACTGCGTAAGCTGCACGGTTTGGATCACACGGTCTAGAAAACCGTGCACCAACCATGCATGACCTTATATCCAAGGAACCTACTTCACACGATTTTCCATCACAATTTTCCTAACTATTCATAGACCTTGAGAGAACCTTTGTCTCATCTTTACCAATATGCATGGTTTGACCCGCATGGTTTGACCAACCGTGCGTAGCCCGTGCGAACGCCACTGCCAAGTTCGATGCTCCCGAAACCCATTAATCCATCTATAAAACTCCTCGAACCATTAACCAATACCTTTATCAACACATTTAAATGGTCCAAACTCACATAACATCAACCTAAATATTGGTTTTAAGACCAACCCGTCCAAATAACGAAAAAGTTAAAAACAATTTGTAATTTAACCCGGTTAAAAAACACGGGACTTTACATCGGTGGTGTACAAACATTTGTTTTTATTAAAGTGTAGGGAAAGGAATGGTTTTATAGTGTGGTGGTGAGGTTCATGTCAGCTAGGTTGGGTAGCTGGTGGTGAGATGGTTGGAGTTCATCCATGCTATCTTTGGAGTAGATTTTTGGTTTTGAGTCCTTTGTAGTTGGAATTGTCTTTGGGATTTGTGATACTATTATAGTTTTTATGTTTCTTCTATTTTACTTATAGTTATAGAATATATATTTTTTATTCTTCCACTATTTATTATTTGATCAAGATATATGTTGTGTGATCAGGTTGGGCAAAACCGTTCCCTCATTTTTGTTGTTCGATGCCTGGGTGCTTGTTGTCAGCCCATGGGGATCAGGAACGCTATTCAGGTATGTGACATATCAGGTCGTGTGATGGGTTTCAGGGGAACCCATGTCAGTTATTTACAATTAATTTAATGTATTATCAAATATTTTTCATTTTTCTTCATGGATTTAATGTAATAGTATCATTGAGTATTTATCACATTGATAAGCTCATAGTTTTCCCCCACTATGATGAGAACATTGGTGTTCTATGAAAATATTATTAATATAGTTCTGTGGTTTGATAACATACTATAATGAAACAAATATTATTTATACCTTTAGGTGAAAGTGCCTATAAGCATATGAGGCTTCTTCTCAGGATGTATTCACTTGTTAATCTCCATGACATTAGGTTATGAGAATAGACCTTTCTGCATGTTTTCTTATCATCATATATTCCTATCTACGAGCGTATATAATGGGCCTTAGAAATTAAGATGATCATTAATGTATGTCATGACTTGTGCTCTTATATTTACTGACCAAAACCAACATGCCTTATGTTGGGGTGAAGTAGGGTATGTTGGTTACATGACAAATGACATGTCATTAATGGATAATTTGAGAAAGGATTTTCCCCTTCTATATATATAGAATTTGATGTATGAACCCATTTATTGGAAAAGAACTGTCACATTAAATTCCATGGTCATGGTGTAATGACGTGTTTATTTCAGATAGTCAAAGAAATATGTATCAAGTAAATAAGTTGATGACACCATCATGAAACATGCTTAATGAGATACTATGACATAGGGATTATATGATATAGTGATCATTAATATGTGGTTGTTGATGTTGTGACATTAATTTATTTGTATTAGGTTCATTGACCCACTTCTAGACAGTAATATAGGCAACCCACCTAATGCCAATGAGAAAGAATCCTAGAGGGTCACACACTATGTGTTTCTGTTGAAGTCAATTTAATTATATTTGAGTTTAATAAATGAAATAAATATTATCCTCAAGTCTGAGGAATAATTTATTTCAATTCATATTGATCGCATAAATTAAATAAATATTTATCTGTCGGCATATGAATAAGAATATATTTATTTATTTTATTGAATTTCTAATAAATAATTATTCACCATAATGTGAATTAAATATTTATTCATGAATAAAATTTTTAGTTAGGTGTTCAATAAATGTGATAGGAGTTCAAATAGACCAAGATCGTTTCAGGTGACAAATATAAATTCACAAGCTATTTAAATAATATTTTTTATTGTACAAGTTAGAGAACACCAAAAAATAATAAAATTATTATTATTATTATGAGGCATGGGGTTTATTAAAGGTAATAAATTTTATTTAAAGTTCGACATGTAATTAAATAATATTTTAACCTAAATTCTAACTCTATAAATTGATGGATATTTCTATTGTTTAGAGAATCAAAAAATTCATAATAGTGAATTGTTGCGTAGAACGAATTCTCTCTTAAATCTTTCTTTTCTCACCCTCTTGAGAACGAGAAGTGTAAGAGATATTTCTTTATGACTGAAGAATGAGCGATCAAGAATGAATAATGCAATACATTAGACTCATCATGCTAGCGCCTGGAGATCGAATGGTGTTTCTCTGAGATTATGGGAGCATGTGTGGATCACTACCGGAGTGATTCTATCATTTGATCCTCATAGCGCAACAAAGGTAATCTGAAACAGACTTTTTGAGCGATCAAAATTTTCCAATAAGTTCCAAAGACCAAGTATTTATTTCTTCAAAAAATAAATAATTTAATTATAAATTTCATGTCCAAGATCCTTTCCCTTAGTTTTAGGAAATAACTATTAAAGTAAATTTTAATATAATGCCCACTATCATAATCTTCTATTTCACTTAGAACCAACAAGCAGTTCCAAAGGGATCACGTTTAAATTTATAATTATTTATTTTATTATTGATCTATATGAAACGTGGTTAGAAATTCATTTCATGATATTCATTCTTTAATCAAATTTGAATTAACATGTTATCGACATATTAATATTATTCATTTAGTGTTTCATTTTCATAAATATCTATGAACATAAGAAGAATGACTAGAGATGCCTTTGGGAAGTGACAATTTTTTTCCAGCAAAGTAGGGTTACCTAACGTGTATCCGTATTAAACGTAGTGTACCCTTGAAAACTACTCTTGGATCCGGTGAGTAGTTAATTACATGTGGTGAATTTAATGCACATCATGTCTTGACCGAGCCAAACGACATGTGAGATGTCAGATTATACAACATGTAGCTGACATAAACGTCGTGTAGTCAACATGGGTTAGTATTGTAACTCACCTAATCCATGAGTTATTTACATGGTCAAACCATGTGAGACTATAATGAACCATTATTTTATCAATGTAATTTAATTCTTATAATTATTTCATAAAGCACATACATCACAAAGAGAACCCAATAAAAACATTATTCTCATTAACGAAGAATGAAAAATTATTCGTTAAATAAACCAATAATAATTCCCAATATTACAACAAGGCAATAAATAGAAAATAAGTTAAGAAGAATGGGGGAATTTGGATATACTCAATCCACTGGAATGACCGAACTTATTAACAAAGATGTAGAAATAAAACATAATGTTCGTAATAAAATATTCATTTTAAAGATGAAATTATAAATAACCTTAAGAGAAAATATAAGTGAATGAATATTGAATGAAATACGAGGTATTTATAGAAATTAAGGAATATATACCATTGGAATAATCACATGACCATTGGGCTAGTAATGTGACCGATAAGAATAGTAATCTGGATGTAGAATGGTAACCTCACCTATGAAAGTATAAATAAAATTTTGGTATCATATAAATGAAAATATAATTTATTTATATCATGGAATAAGTAAAAAAATATTTTAAAATGATAAATTAAGTATTAGTATTTTTGTGAAACATAAATGTTTATTAACAATTTTATAACAAATATAACGATTTAAAATAAAAGTTATTTTCATAAAATAGATTCATTAGTTAATATTTTTTTATATTATAATTATAAGACAATTTTATGAGACCTTAATTAATTCTTCAATGTGTCATAAAATATGATATAATATTAAAATTAGTATTTTTTTAATAAATGATGATTTTAATTAAAAATTACAATTTTCATACTAAGAAATTATATTTATAAAATTGAGTCTATTTTTTAAATATACGCATTTTGAAATGGTTTGGGTGAGTTTTTGGGATTTTTCTAAATTGTTGAATTTTTGGTAAATAGTGAAATATGGTAATTTACAGTATTTAACAAATACATGAATTTTTGATTCATGGCTGATGAATGGATTTTGTAATCACCCATTGGTATAAACTATACCAAAATATTTAATTTATTTAGTCATTACAATCAATGGTTTTGATAGTTTTAAGACAAAATAATAAACTAATGAATATAATAATAAAAAACACTCCTCTCCTCCCCTATAAATACCACCCTCACTACCTCTTCTCCTCACACATCCTAATACTTAAAGATTGCCTAAATTCTACCTAGTTATTTTTCCAATCCTATTCCAAACATCGAAAAGTTTTTTTTCTCAACAAAATACCTAACCCAAGTTCCTTAAGGATGTTCTCAAGGAGACGGTATTCAAGAGGTAAAACCCTAAATCCTTCTCTTTTAATTTATTTTATTTTCTTATCTTCTCCTAACCTCATATATCCAAAGTGACATGGTAACTATAATATAATAAATATACTATAATGATATAGTGTTAATGGAAAATCCATCATCAAATTTATTTCTTTATCCTTTTATCTTAAAAATGAAAACATCATTTGCGATATGTCGATACACTATATTCATGGACGATTTCATTTTCCCTTAATGCCTTATAGGGTGGTCATAAAAACATATTGTAAAATGTATATTATAACTTTTTTAATGTTCTATAACAAATATATATACATAATATTTAAAAATAAAACAAAATTAGTATGTGGTGATCAAAAAACCACAAAATAAACTAAGTGTTTGTCATTAACATTTTATCAAATGAATCACCCTAATAAAATAAAAATATATTATATATGGGATAATATAAAATTATGGATGTATTTTAATACCATTTAATTATAATTTGGTAGTTTTTATTCCATTTGACAATAGCTACCATAATTATACTCAAGGGAACCGATCATAAAACCAAAAAATGAAAGTTCCCAGAACAATGAAATTAAACAATATAACTCATTAAAATGTAAATAAATGAACTTAATAAAATTATAATAACTAAAATATATTTTTAATAGGTTATTAATTAAATTATTAATTAATCTATTTTGATTATCCATGACATTAAGTGAAATTTTAGAACACATTTGTACATAAGGTATGAGATTTCTCTAAACTTCCATTTTTTCCTTTGGGATACACTTTCTCTCACTTTACCCCAATGTAATTCTTAATTAAGATTATTTATACACCCTATATTTTGTTTTTATGTTCCAAACACATGTCCTTTTCTCAATTCATATTTCTTTTATGGGGAAATACATGTTTATAAGGTTCCCATATCAATTCCGTTCGATAAGAAAGCCCGATTAAAGAGAACTTCCCCATTTCTTACCCATTTTCTAGTACACTACATAATCTATTTTAAGACACTATTTTTTCAATAAAATTAGTCATTTAATCCTTAAAAAATATCTTATTTAATTTTTTGTTTTATACAAAGAATTATCCATTTTTCCTCTTTAAGGCTCTTTAATATTTTCCCTTAAATTTCACTAAAGTTGCTCATTTTTAAAGCTTCTTAAACACTCTTTATATGTATTTACTTCAGTTGGACATAATTTATCAAGATCTATGCCTATTTTACCTTATTAATGTCCAAGTATAATTTAAATCCATTCTTTCATAGAAACCATTATGATATTCCCTTTGGTTATGCCTTATGACATGACTGTGATACATATTTCATTCTATGGGTATCCCTTATGTTTATTCCTTATGATTGTTTATTTCTGTGGTAGACACATACATGAACATGTTATTTTGGGTGCGTCTAAATAGTGATCCAATTCATTTGGTGATGTATAGTCTCATGAGACATCTTGTATGGGATTTGGGAGTAAACCTAATCCATTATCAGTCTTTGTCCACCATGTGATATAGTCTAAATAGTTAGCCTCGACTCATTTTTATCTCATGCTATATGTTTCCTCCATATTCCAATGTATCCATGGACACATTATCCTAGGTTCTATATGTTATACATCAATATGTTTATTGATGTTCTATGCCTTTTTATGTCATCATGTTACTCCTTTTAACTCATGTGTTATGATTTATTCCTATGATTATTCCCTTACTGGGATTTTTTAGCTCATCCCTTTTGTCGATGTATTCCACATGTTATCCTATGAAGATATTGGATCTCAATGGAAGTTAGGAAGTCATTATAGAAGATTAATATAGATATGTTTTTTTAGTTCATGTTTTAATGTTTATTTACCTAATTTTCCAAAGATAATAAACTTTACGATCCTTTATTTGTATTTATTGGATAATTATGCTTTCAATCATGAAATAATATGTGTAAAATGATAGAGTCTCTATAGAGATAGAAAACATATATCAATTATGATATACACATTATGTATGTGGTGTATACAGAATATTTTTCATCAAATCCTACATCCAAAGAACATGATGAACTTCTCAGTGAGGAAATAGGACGCAAAGCATAAAGAACAAATAGTGTATAGCTGACTTATACCAATCATGTGATCCCAAAGAGATACATGTTGAAGACCCATATGAGAATCTATAACATATGAAAAATGGATACATGGCACGCATCTGTCAAATACACTTCATGTAGTCTCCCAATTAATTGAAGAATTAAATTATATTAAAATTGAATATTTCCACATTAAAACCTTATTTTATTAATTGGAACTAGTTCTGTTTGATAATTTAATAATGGGTTTAAATAAAATTAAATGATTAATCAAATTATTGTAATAAGTCTATATTAATTGGTTCTTATAACTATTATCCATGAATTCCATAAACGATGGCTATCTAAAATTAAATTCAGATGATCATTAAGATAAAATAGAATTAATTATGACATTAATTAAATTAAAGTTTGTTGATCATAATAATAAAGAGTGAATAAATAAATTAATTATAGCTAGTTACTTTTTCATATTTGTTACATGTATTACCGATTGTGATCTTAACCAATACCTATGTATGAGTTAGAAATTATTTAATTTAATTTGTTTCATGGTTTTCCAATTATTTAATATTAAATAAAATGATGGCCTATGTGTCATTCCTCCCTCTATTATTATGTAGAATATACATGTTTATGGATATTTATGTAGCCCCCTTTAACCAATCCTTTGGTTCCCCTCCCTTGCGTGGGAGTAATAAATAATTATAATTAATGAATCATCCCATGGCACCTGGAGGTGGTTCAATATGAAACCATTATGATTACAACTCAGCTGATACATAGGTGGACAGGTGGAATGTTGCAACTCATGTCATGACCAGAAAATGGAGTTATTCCCATAAACCAATGGTTGATTTAATGTACGCTCATTAAATAAATCGTTAGATAATATAATGGTCGATTCATTTCCTTTATTTATTTATTTCCATATATGTGATTATTTATTTTATAGATGAAAGCCTATAATTACACAAATAAATGAATTAATTTGAAAATATGGAAATTAAATAAATAAAATCTATGTAAATGTTTTAGATAATATGGTTATTTAATTAAGTAACATTCACTAAATATTATAAATACATATAAATTATAAAACAAGGTAAAATTTATGCATAATAAATTAAAATCCATCAATTAAAAATGTAAGCAGACTTGGAATTCCATTACTTGATTATGAATAGAACACAACAAAACTATGTGTCTAACCAAACCTTGTTGGGACACTTACTTTTATATGAGGAGTTCTTAAGAATGTTTTGGGTAGAATTTAAAATTTTACATCAAGCCTAGTATCCCTTTCCAGACTTGGTATAATTTGGAGGCAAGTGTTGAGGTAATAAATGTTAGGATTTCAGGATTTGGGAATCCACTCAATGGTTCAAGGAGATGCATGCCAGTAGTTGTCAAAGACCTTCCTACCTAAATACAATAAAGTATCTTGACCAACCCTTGTTGGTGATATGTGAAGGGTAATATGGATCCTTTCCAATAGAATGTTAAATAAATTGGACATTCTGAGTTCAATGGTGATGGATATCGAGTCTTGATAAAAATAGTGGGACATTTGATAAAAACAATTAATTTAATATTTATCACATAATTTTTAACCATGAAATAATAATAATAATTCACTCTTTTAATTGTAAAAAAATGAAAAGTTCTTCATCCACATTATCCCTATGATAAATATTGGAGAAAGTCAACCTCCAAACTGGCAGTATCAACTAGGAGTGTTTTATATGCCTTTAGGTTGTTCTACTCCATGAATAGAAATCTTATGTTCTAGAATCCTCAATTCCAGATCCTCCTACAAAGGAGGTAAGTTATGAAGGGTTCTTTGTCTATGAAAACTATTTGAGCGATGCGGTAAATGTTCAATGTTTTATTCTTTCATCAATGTCTATTGAACTCATTATTTCCCACAAAAACATGGATGTGTATAGAATGATTAAGCACCTCTATGGTCATTACCATGAGGGGGATATATGGGGATGACTTGATATTTTGAAGGGTTTATTTTAGATATATAATGGAGTGGGTTCCCTAGTTTGGACTCATGTATTCAAGCCCATTGTCTATATTGATCACCTAGAGGTTATAGGGTTTGAACTCCATGAATAATTGGGAACCAATCTCATTATATCATCACTCCCTTATATCTTCTCTAACATTATTTTAAATTTTAATATGAATGACACCATATCTTCTCACTCTTCACCACTGAGTAGATAATGATACGAAGCACAAAGATCATTCTATCCTTATGGTGAACAAATGGAAAGGGAAATAAAATATCTTTAAACCCAAATATTCTTCATGCCCTCTCAATCATAGGAAGATCAAGGGTTAAGTAAGAGAATATAATGTTTTTTATTTCACATGTGGAAATAAGGACCGTAGGAAGAAAAAATGCACCCATCTAAAGAAGAAAGGGGAAGCTTCAGGTGCATTTGTTATCGAGTGAAATTTTTCTATTTTTAAAAATTGGGTTTTAGATAATGATTTTGGTTCTCACATATGCATTCAAATATATGATCCAAGTTGATTTAGAAAGATTGAACGAGGTGAGGTATATCTATGAGCTACTAATGAATCTAAACTCACTGGTGTAGCTATTGGGGACTGCCACCTCACATTGATGACAAAAATTATAATGATTCTGAAAGGTTTTTATTTTGTGCCATATGTTACCAAAGACAATATATCTATATCTAGACTTTATACTAATTTATTTGTTTTCAAATTTAGAAATTAATGTTTCTTGTTTTATAAAGATCAAATTTTTTATGTTAAGGCGCATTTAAATAACAGTCTTCATGTGTTGGACTACATGAACCAAGTAATGTAAATCGAAAATAAAGTTAATTCACATTAATCATACCACAACCAAATATGGCGTCACTGGCTAGGTCATATAAATGAAAAGTGATTTCCAAAATTACATCCACATTGATATTTATATTCTTTTGAACTAAAACCATTTGGTGTATGTCATGCATGTTTACAAGGAAAATGGCCAAATCCCCATTTAGTGGGAAAATGTGAAAGAGATAAAGAGATTCTTGAATTAGTTCATACAGATGTGTGTGGACCATTACAATATGTTATGTACTAGGATAGACGTTTCCTACACATTGATTGTGGTAGGAAGATATCAAGCCGATCCAGGTGACTACAATTGGATGATAGTCAAGGATATTCTGAAGTATCTAAGGAAAAATAAATATGTATTCATAGTCTATGAAGGATATGAAGAAAAAGTCATTAGAGGATATACAGATGCAAGATTACAAACTGATCATGTTGACATGAAGTCACATATGGGATACAACTTCACTTTGGATGGAGGCATTGTGAGATGGTAGTGATTAAAGAAGGTCAAGTTCATATATTGTACAACAAATTTCGAGCATATAATGGATTCTAATGCTTCTAAGGAAGTATTATGGATTCAAAAAAAATTCTAAGGGCTTGATGTTGTACTTAGATGTAATTATAATATCACGGTCTATTATGATAATACTGTAGCACTGGCTCTCATAAAAGAATCAAGGTCACATAAACAGATAAATAATAACTTCATAAGTTTCATCTCTTGAAGAATTTTTCTCAGATAGGTGTGGTTATAGTGAATGGTATTTCCATAAAAGAGAATGGGGTGGACCCCTTGACTAAAGCCTTGACTCAGCAGAAACATGACTATCATGTGATATTTAGCAGACTGAAATTCATGGGAAGTTAACTCTTATCCAAGTGGGAGTTTTTAGAGTGGTTGTAATAGGAGAAACTGATTGTACTTGGATCACATGTATATTAGATGTATTGAATATTAATTTAATTTCTTATTAAATATTTTTAATTGTTTCTTCATGGCATTAATGTAATAATGACCTAGAGTATTTATCGCATTTATAATGTCATAGCAGTTCTCTGCTATGATGAGAACCTTGAAGTTCTATGAGAATATTCTTAATATAGTTCTGTGGTTGGATAATGATCTATGACGGGACAGATAATATTTATACTGTCTGGTGTGAGTTCTCGTAATCAAATGAGGCTTCTTCTCATGATTTTTGAGCTTTATAATCTTTAATATTAGAGATTATTATAATAGACCCATCAGTAGAAATTCTACATGATTTTACGTCATCGGGTATAACTATCTGTGAGCATGTATAATGGTTCTTAGACTTAAATATTATCATTATGGTATGCCATGACTTGCAGACTTATATTTATTGACCAAACCATGACACCATATACTGGGGGAAAGTAGGGCACATTGGGTGCCTCACGATTGACATTTAATTAATGGATAAGTTGAGGAAGTATTTTTCCCTTACATCAGTAAAGAATATGATATCTCAACCCTTTGATTGGAATATAATCATAACATAAAATTCCATGTCCATGGTCTAACAATGTGTTTATTCATATAGAAAAAAATAGTTGTATCAAGTAAATAGGTTGATGAAACCTTTGTGCAACCTACTTGAGGATATATTGCGACAAAGGGAATATATTATATAGTGAGCAGTCATATGTGATTTTCAATGTTGCGACATTAAGTTATTTCACTTGGGTTCCTTAACCCACTACTAGAAAGTAATATTGGACTTTAAAAAAGCCCCCTAATGCTAATGAGAAGGAATACTAGAGGTCCAAACACTATGACTTTCCATTTATTTTGATTAAATTATATTTGAGTTTAATTAGTTAAATAAATATTATTCTCAATTCTGAGGAATAATTTTTTTCAAGTTACATTGATCACATAAATTAAAGAAACAATTATTCATTTACATGTGAATAAAAATATATTGAATGATTTTATTTTCTATTTAGTAAATATTTATTCTCTGGTATGTGAATGAAATATTTATTTGTGAATAAATTTTTTATTTAAGTTCTCAATAAATCCAATAAGAATTCGAATGGACTAAGAGCAAGTCTGATACAAATATTAATTAACAATCAAATTAAATAATATTTTCTATTGCACATGTTTCCACACACCACAAAATAATAAAATTATCATTATTATTATGAGGGATGGGGTTTATTAAAGGTAATAAATGTTATTTGATGGTCATTATGCAATTAAATAATATTTTAACCTAAATCCTAGCTCAATAAATAGAGGGATATGTTTATTGTGTAGCGCATAAAAAATTGAGAATAGAGGATTTTTGAACACAACAAATTTTCTCTTGACTCATCCTTCTCTCTCCCTCTAAATAATGAGAAGAATAAGAGATTTTTGTTCAATACTAAAGAATGACTGATCAAGAATGAAAAATGTATGGAATTTCACCCATAGTGCTAGAACTTGGAGATCAAGTGGTGTTTTTAAAATATCAAAAGAGAATGTGTGGATCACCACTAGAGAGATTATATCCTTGGATCCTCATAGTGAAATGAAGGTAATACAAATAGTACTTTTTAGATGGTCAACATTCACCAATGAATAAATATTTTAATCCCAAGTATTTATTTCTTAAAATATTATATAAATTAATTATAAATTTTATGTGTAATATCCTCTCTCTTGATTTCAGGAAATGATTATTAAAATAAATTTTAACATATTTTCCACCAAGACACACTTCTACTACACTCAAAACCATAAAACATCTATTATAAAACAAGTATCTATTGGTTTCTTGGAACTTTTCCATCTCACCACTCTAGTATTTAAGTAAAACAGTACTCCTATTTGAGATCTAAAGTCAAATTTGTCAGTTTGAGTTTGTGTTTGATTCCATGAATATCTATAATAAAATATTTGTCTTTATTACCATCATGAATGTTTTTATTCAATATGGTATTTACTTGAATAAGATACCACTAAAATATTAACCCTAATTATTATAAATTTATTGGTTCATTGTTCATATTTCTACATGTCATAACAAAGATAGAATCATATCTTAAGTAATGTATATTTAGATAAAAAGTATTTTAATAAGTGTATCTAATATTAATCTTATATTTTTGAGTTAAAAACATCTTTCCCAATTAATATCATGAATATACTCAATATTATTACAGTAGGTTCCAATCTAATTAGATTACCTATTTAGGTGCCTCCAAACATTCACATTTGTATAACTATTACCCTTTTCACCTAACACAAGATAGATTATTGATGCTATTATAAGAATTATCCATATCTTTGGTCGATAAAGATCTTAATTAATGCAATTATTATTGGATTAATGAAGGATTTTATTTTTAGTCTCACCATTAAGATTTCATGTATAAAAATATATACCCTGGCATGATTATATTCACATTAACATAATAGTGTGTTTTTTATAAATTCCAAATTCATTTTATATATATTAATCACAATATTAATTTCATTTTTATCTCACATAATGGTTAATATCTGCATCACATTCCATGGAATAATTTTACATCTCCTCATCAACATTAGTAAGACATAATTTCCAAAATTCTTAAGGGGATGGGTGGAATAGAGAGTAGGGTATGTGATATTTTACACAAGGATCAAGGGAAAACCAACAACTCAAAACATCAGTTAACTTGACATATAATATCAGAAAACATTATACCAAATTTTAATGTGATTTATAAATAAATATTTACATTTTGTTAAAATATCATTAGACTTTAACACATTCTAAAATTTATATTATACTGCTTTCATTTATCGAGTGTGGCTTTGATGCCACAGAAGAAGTTGTGGGATCATAACTATCGTATGAAAAATTTAAACATGACATCCATATAAACCTATCAAAGCACTCCTTTTCCCAAAATCCATGATTAATTAAAGTCTTTTCATCATTGATGGATCTCAAGAGAAAAGTGAAAAACATCATCAAATGTTCATGTTTGAGAGTTCTTAGGAATTAATTAATACTTAAACCTCTACTATAATACCAGAAAATGATTTTTAAGATGTTACTGACAATAGGTACATAATATAAGAATCAATAATACCCAACCAGGCTCATTGAAAGTAAATAGAAACCATAATATTAGAACAATTAAATAAAAAAAACCTTTTTATAATGATTTGGAATCTTTAAATCAAGACTAAATCATCATCTCCAAACCTCATTCAATATCCCTTGATAATAAAAATCATCAATGTCTTAGTGGGATTATCTACCTATCCATGTTATCAAAATCACTATTGTAAGAAAAACTATAGATGAAGGATAAATAAAGACATTATATAACCTCTCAGATTTAGAAAACTAGGGAACTATATCTAATAAGTAATGCTCTAGAACACTAAGAACTACCTTTTCTTCCTCTCAATGGAATGAATTCCACACCCCTCTTTCTTACTATTTATATCAATAGGGGAATTATACATTCTCAATGGAATCTAAATTCTAATAAAACTAGAAAAGGATAAATAAATATCCTATGAGGGTGATTTAGAGCATTAAATATCCTCAAAATGTGGCTGAAGTCCCAAACCACACAAGATGGTGCTTCAATATATCTCAATATTGGATAAATCTATCAAAGGAGGAACTAAAATGATCTGTTTTGGTGGGATTAAATATTATAAACTTCTAATGTACCTTGAAACCCCTTACTCTAAACCCAAGCCTAAATCCCTTTTGGGATTTGTTATTTACTCATGTTTATATTAATATTGTAACTAACCCATTATTTATATTATAAATCCACATTTATTATTTAATTAAATAACTATAATTTAATAAAATATTTCTAATTTGTGAAACATAAATCTTAATTTTTTTATAATGAACATATACATATTAACACATGAACTAATCATATTGGTAAAAAAATCCTAATTATAATTATCTTATGTTGCTGACCCATGAGACCATTTAAAAGTTGGAAATGACTATTAATGTTATTATTAATAATAAAATAGGTGAGGTATCTAAGAACATGGAATAGATACCCATATTATAAAATGGTATTGTGTGATCTAATCCACCACATGAACATTAGAAAAGTTTCTTTATCATTTACATTAATATTAAGCATTATATATGGATAATGTTAATCCCATAGATATTATCAATTTTTCTCAATTCCCACACTAAATGAATTTTATATAATTATATGAAATTTAATTATATTCTAATTAACATGAACTTTTATAGTCAGAATTAAATTAAGGTCTATAAATTTATAGCCCATCATATGGGACACACATTATTTATTAGTTAATCAAATCCATTTACATGATTAGCATCATACAAGATGTTATTATATCAATCCAATAATGAAATGAATTTATATTGGTATCAAAGTATGAATCCTCACAAGTAGGGAACCTATTTGATAAACTCTTTTTAATTGATACACAGATAATGATCACTTTCATAACACCAATAAAATATATATGACAATACATGTGGTGTATATTAATAATATCAATCTGAATATATATTCCCCAACTTATATCCTACGAGTGATTTATTCTATCTCTATATAAGTGATAGTACTCATATTGATATAAGAAATCATCACAACCCAATATAATGATCATTAATTAGGGATAACATTAATTAATGTTAACCATGTAATAAATATATTCCAAGGGGTTCTTATCAAATCATCTCCCTTGTTATACTTTTTCTTATAAAAAAGGGAATCCCCATGAGTGGGATTTTCTAAACCTCCACCACAGGAACCCCCCTCCCTATGAAGGGATCACTCCAGTCCCCCTTTTAGGAAATAGTTTTTTTCCAATCGAGATGGAAGAGCATCCAATGGGGTAATAACACGGTCAATGATGGTTTTACATAAAAATACTTCAACTAGGTGGGTTTCACCCTTCTACCCACCTAATGCAGCACTCGGTGACCTTGAAATGTGAGTGGGCCAGGGAGGTGTAAATTCCCCCAAGAGTGGACTCCTAAGATTAGAGCCTCATTCCTCTAAAGAAGAAACATTATTATGACCCCTCTCCCTTACCACTGTGCCACCACTAAAGTGGAAGAAAGAAGATATCCCATTTTCTATTTAATAAATAAGTAAATAAATTTCAATTTATTTCCATTAACATACATGGAATGATATATTAAGTTCATATTCCAAAGAAACATAATATAAATTAGGGTATAAACTCAAACATAAAAAATCCATAACATATTAACAAAAAAAATTAATTATTGAGAAATTTTTACATACAAATGATAAAAATTAAATCAGTTATAGGAACAAATAAATTACATTAGAGTAATATTTTTTATTATTCACATCATTTTACCTCTTTTGTAATATAAAAAGGAAATGGTTAGAGAAAAATAATTCAAGCAATGTATTACAGTAAAATAAAAATTGGAAGAATAAAAGACCGAATTGGAGTTTGAATATACCATTAAAAATTATTAAAGTTATTAAAATAAAATAAAATCAATAAAATATTTTAATATAGAAATAAATATATAAAATTACCAAATAAAAATTAGATTGATTTTCGATCTGAAATAGATATTTTAGGTTTCTTGGGTCAGTGGGATTAATATTATGATATTATTTTATAGGAATAATTGGAAGTAGTTGTAGATTTTGAATGTGTCATGTATGTAAATTTAGTGAGGGTCTCAAAGGAACATCAAATATTTATATAAAATAAGGATATTGGTTTACCTACTCATATAAAATTACACATGGAATGAAATCTTAATTCAACTGATGTTTGGTAGAAAATAAGGTATCTCTTATTGGAGGTCTAAGATCTTGTTCTCCTCCCAACTCATAAAGAGTAATTCCAAAATAGACAATCCTTTTAATGATATGATCATTTTATAATTATATAATAATATCATAGCCCCACCTAAATTAATAAAAATAAAATAATTCATTTCCTATCATCTTCATCTTGTCCAGAAATTAAATAGAATTATTATCCATTATCCTTTTCCATTTTATCTGACTAATTTTTTAACATGTTTGTTAGTATTTCCTTATAAACTCCTTTAATTATAACAAAAATATAGTGTATCTAACCCATTGTAAAAAATAATTTTATCTCCTTTAGTAAATTCTCTTTCACCTAATGATTTACCAAATTAAATTTTATTATATTATTTTAAATTATTATGTATATGTTAAATATTATGTCTTATGTCCATCATGACTTGATGATAGTTTGTTAGAAATGTTTTTATATCATGAAAATTTTGTTAGTTTATTTATTAATAACCATCGTGGCCACTATATAATCAATTTCATCATTAGTGAAAGATTTGGATTAATATAAAATAGAATATTTAATATCATCATGAAAAATTTATTTTCTATCCTCGGGATATTTTAAATTATACTATATTCAATCCCTAATATTTAAGGAAACTTTATTCATGTTTTACCTATGTTTTATAATACTATTAACATCACTAATTATTATATCCTAAATATATGATAATTATTCAACATATTTTTCTAGTAGATCCATTTTTCACTTAAGTGAGACCTTTTTCATTAAAATATTCATAAATTAATTAATTTAATTAATAATTGTTTTTCTAATATCTAATAGATTTTATTATGTAACAACATCAAAATGTAATTAAGTCTTTTTCAGACCAAAAAAATCATTTATCCAAGCTAATTGAGACATTTTAATCTTTATATCCTTTATTTCATTATTATTTATTTCAAACATGCATATCTCAAGTGGTTTATAAATAATTTTCAACTATGGTTGAGTATTAAAAATATATTTTGACTCATTTAAATTAGATTTTTAATTTATAGATGATTTAAAAAATTTAAAATATTCTTTTGAAATTGACATCTCCTTTAGCATATTTAGCTCATTATTTCTCCTCATTTAAAATATCCTTGAAATTAGTAATATAATTCTTAAATGTTAGAAATCTAAGAGAATATCAGTTGAAATATTATATATGTTTTCATAAAAAAATCTCACCCTTCAATAATTAATGGAATTTACTCATATAACACAACTTTGGATCTCATAACAAGGTTATTTTCCAAAATATTTTTCTTACCTTACCCTATAAATATTCAATACTAAACTGGTAATGTTTATCTTTAGCTTCATCATATTATTTATTTTTGATTGGTTTAATAGATTCATTAAAATCTTGTTTATATTTCTTATCAACGACATCTACTAATATAATATACACATTTTCATTCTCAACAAATTATTCTTCTACCTCAACTAAAATTTAAAAATTAGTTACATCAATAATAGTTACATTAGTTTAGTCAATATCAATCTCAATGTAATATGACTAATCTCGAACATCTTCTAATATTTTATTGTCGTTTAATGATAGAGTGTTAACATTCAATGTATTGTTATCCAAATTATCATCTTCAGCAGTATCAATATGATCTTTTTAAACTATATTTAGAAAATATGTTGATTTAATGACTACCTTTCATACTTTTGTTTAAATCACAATTCCCTTTTTATGTTATATTGCTTTATCTTTAAATGATTCTTAATATTTTTTGTATTTGTATATGATTAAAATTATTTATCTAATGTTTCATGTCAGATTAAATGTTACCAAATACAGGAGATCTATAGTGGTGTTGGAGTGTCTTTATTAGAATATATATAGTGATATAGAGTTCCTAAAAATTTGATAAAACTGTTTTTGTTGTAATTATAACTGATCTTATAGAACACATAATTCTAATATTTGAGTTAGTTACATAAACATGTATAAATAGGACCACTTATATGCAGTAAAATATAAGGTTAATTAAATCCCTGAAAGTAGTTCTAGTTGTTTAAATGATTAAAAAATATTTTTTTGAGTGCGCTCTTGATTTTTGTATTTTTTATTTATAAGATTTTAACTTAGAAAATATATTTTTGAGGTTCTCTTTATAAGTGTTTTAATTTATCTTGTTGTAATAATTGTGTTTTTTATCAATTTGTCAAGTATTTTCTATTTTGTGGAAGAGTGATACTACCAACCTTTATGTTGAGGGATTTTGGGGATAGGAAGACAGGGTCGTTTCTGATAATTCTTATTAATGGATTCCATGTATATGATGAAAGAGATACCATTTGATAGGTTTATACTTGAGGGACTACATGGATTATATGTAGGGTACCTTGTATCATGTTAAAGGTCCTCCTTGCACTTTAGATAAAATTTTAGATTTATCATATCACTTAAATGTGTATTTGTGTTTTTTTGTAATGACATGACCTTGAACATTAAATATTCTAGTGACTTTATAATATAATTAAATTTCTTAAATTCTCAAAGATCATTTAGGTTTATACTTTTAGAGAGTTAGGACATAAATCTTACATAAAAACCCCATATATATATAGGTTATTTTTCTAATAAGTATCTATTTTATCCACAAATATAATTTTTTAAAATATAAGATTATTTATTTTCATAAAAAACTTCAAAACTTTTAACTTGACTTATTTGTTTCCCATACCCATCCTTTAAACCTATGAAAGCAATATAAAACAAGAGATGATAAAAAAAATCTCAGTAATGGATATACAAATATGAAATCTGGAATTCCAGTAAAAAACATGAAATCCAATAAAATGTAGAATTGGTTTTCTGAATTATATTCGAGGGAATGAAATAAATCATATCCACATGAAAAAAACACTTGTTTTTTGATCATATAAAACCTTTGAAACCCATTATAAAGTAAATAAAAAAACATGTTTAGGAAAAATATAACATCACATCCATGGTCAATTTCAAACCCCTATTAGAAATAACTGGATCCCAAATAAATCCTTTGGAGAAGCCCTTAGGTAAATACCAATTTATTTCCTCAAAATTTCAGTTACATTACCCAATATATTGTATCTCTATATGGGAACACATATCATATAATCTCTATTAGACTCACCTAACACTATCTTGGCACACCTAATATATAGGTTGTATCGGGATCACCAAGAGCTACCTACATGAAAAAACATATAAGTTGAATTAGGGTCACCTATGAGCTATAATGGCACTCAACCTATCATATAATCTATATAAGGATCACCGGATTTTCATTTATATAGCTGAAGTACCATATCATGAATAAAAAATTTTATTCTTACAACCTTTTATCTTAAAACCATTGAAAAACTCTTTTATACACATAAAAAAATGGATATCAAAATAATGTTTCTTTGATGAATAGTTGAAATATTTTAAGGGAATCCAAAAATTAAATAAAGGTTATAGACATAGGAAAATTCATTTCTTCCATGTAAATTAAAATAGATAATTTCTTTTCCCTTTTTGGGAAAAAGTCAAAAGCTTCCCTAAAAATATTCCATTTGAAAACATTTGTATTAAATATAGAATATACATAAAAATTACTTTATAAATATTTTATTCCCATATAAAAGCACTCATAAAATAATTTTTACAAAAATAGATATGGAAAAAAGAGTGTTTAATGGGAAACATTAATGAAAGATTTTTAAAAGAAAGTTCTTTACCTTTAGTCTGAATCATCACATATGTTCTTTATCTTCCTGAATAATAAACTTATGTTAAATTTTTTCTTATTTTTGAACCTTTTTAAATTTCAGTATTCTTTTTTTTTATTTAATACCAGGTTATATACAATTACATAATCATTTAATTTCACCTCGTAAGATTTAACAACATTTGGCTTGTAAGTCAAAAATGACTTCGGTAGGATCATTATGGTCAAAGAGGAAATCATTCCATCATATTTAGAATAATAATTGTAAAATAATTATCATTTTTAGAAATCAATTATAATTTTAAAACTAGTAATTAATGATGGTTTAAAAAATGAACTACATTTCTATCATGGAGAAGATAGTCCAAATGTACACATGAGTAACATTTCCTTTTTTCAATGATCATTATAGAAATATGTTAAATAGTATTTTATCCTTAAATAATAATTATAATTTTATAAATATCATATCAATTAATTAAATATACTTATATATATCATCTATGTTTTGTGGTGATGAAAAACTAATCACATTGCTTTATGGTGGTGGTGGTCTACATGTACAGATGAACAACATTATCATTTTTCATTGAATGGAATAGTAAGAATAAAAATGATATATTAAATTTTTATAATGATAAATATTTCATGAATATAATATATAAACATTAATTCCATTATTATAGCTTGTATTGAGAGATGATGATGGAAAAAAATTACATCAATTCATAATGTGGTAGTCCTCCTTACACACGAATGATGAATTTATCTTCCATTTAATGGGGTTTGGAGATGGATATTGGTTATTACATTAACATAATAACATATAAATATATTTATTATAATGGTGTTATAATTTTATGATGGTTGAAGAATATTTAAAGGAGGTGGAATAAGAAATAAAACCAAAACATGTGGTTAAAAACCATACTTTTTCTTTAGAAAATATCCTTTTATTAACACATTAAGCACTATAGGGTTGGTATATTTCCTCAACCAAGACTTATTGAATGAGGGTATAGATTCTTTGATGGTATCTGGGTAGGTATTTTCCAAATCAAATGGTTCTTGAATCATGAATTAATGAATAGAAAATATACCATTTATAAGAGAGGGGAGGGGAACTCATGGAATTTATCAAAATATTAAATTAATGTAAATTAATTTTCAATTTGAAATGGCTCCAAAATTATTTATTTTAAATAAAGGATGAGTATATGTATAAATAATTTCATCCAATAAAATAATAAAAAAGTTATAACTATGTTTTTATCCATAACTTTTGGGGTTAATCCCTTGGTAACCCTTTCAAAATATATTGTGATAATAAGGTTTTTACTATTTGAGGGTCAAGATAGTTACTATAAATAGAAAAATAGATCATAATTGGAAAATGGTTGAAATTATAACCATATAATAATCACTAGGTTGAATCAAATGTTTTTATTAATTTTAGGTCAATTAATAAAATGTTAGTATAAAAATATCATTAATGTAAATTTTTAGAGAAATTCATTATATTGACATTAATAACATCATGTAAAAAGTAAAATTATTAAAAAAATGTTTTATTATATCCATAAAATGTAATTCGTAGCTATAAAATTCTTTTTTAGAAAATGATAAGGGTAAGTTCCCCTTTATTGAGCATAAAAAAAGAGAAAACCACTTTGGAAAAGTAGGAAAGGATAGAACCCATTTAAAATAGTGGAAGTAAGACTTAAAAGAACATGATATAATGGTCTTGATGGGTTTGATTTATTAATAAGAAACATGTTTCTATATAATAAATATAAGAAATCTCATTTACCCTAATATAAAAATAAATTGTGAAATCAATCAATGATGAAGCATCTATCCCAGCCCCCATCCAGGAAGTTGTGATGTGGTGGACTAACACAACATTGAAAAGAACTCCTCACATCAAAAAAAACAAGTGTAAGGAGGATCAGATGATAGATACAATCACGCCTATCTCAATTTAGATTCCCCCACCCAATAATGCTTCTATGGAACTCACTATAGTGTTTACCTGATGCCAAGAAAATTCAGGAAGAAAATAATATGTATAAAAATGTTAGGGTACCCATCCATCAAAACCAATAGACAAATGAATGAATAATGGGTATCAGTATAACCATCCCTATTTCAAGTCTACCTAACCAATATTACCAATAAAAAGCTTCCCTGCTATCCAAATTCTATGATCCAAACTCTAATTATCCCAAAGAATTCTATAACCCAATCAAACTACTAGTCCCACAAAACAACATATATTCAACAGAATCATGGAAAAAAATTAGAAGCATAGTGTATATTCTATCTGAATCACACCCACACCGATTGAAACTAGAAAAAAACAATATAGGAATTCAACTATGATTAAGTACCAATGAACCCCATCTTGGAAGCTGCAACACCTCCCGGAATCCAGCCAAGAGGTTGTTGGTGTCCCTGCCCCTTGCACAATCAACCACACCAAACCCTTTATCATAACCATCATGATTGCCACAATCTGATTCACATGACTCTCAATAAACACCCCAATGAACACCACTAATAAGGGAAGATGATCCATCAAAACAATTCATAGGAAAGGGATCAGAACATTGATATCACTGACACACACCCTCTGGCCACCCTACATCCACCTCCCTAATACCTGCACCAAAACGTAGAAGGTACTTCTGATCTGAAACATATCTAGAGACCACTAGTGTTGACTTTGGGTAAATGTATTGTTCCTCCACCACTATCACTGAATGAAGAGGATAGATTTGAGAGATGATGAATAGCCTAGAAAAATGGAACCTAAGGATGATGATGAATGAAAATACATTGAAAAGAGGATGGGGGAAGTCTTAATCTTTTTTCTGGGTGGATTCACTTCCAAATGTGTGAGAGAAAATATGTAGCACATAGTCTCCACCAAAATCATACAAAAAGACAATAAAATGAGGATATTGAACATTATCGTGACGAAATATAAAAAGCCCTAGGAGAGGGGTTCACATCACCTGAAGAGTGAGGTATCATCTTCGCTATAAAATTCTTTGATCACATTAATTAAATAAAATTATATCTCTATTAATATTTTAAATATTATTTATTTTATTTTTCCATTAGTTGAATAATAACTTATTTAGCATTGTCTATGTATTTATGGAAATTATTTCTCCTATAAAAATTTAAGAAAATTACCCTGATGAAGAAAATTGTTTTACATTTGGAAATAAAATTTATAACTAAATATATCCTCTAATTATCCCCATGATAAAAATATTGTAGTTATTAAATATATAATGTAACATTTTTTAATTTTATTGAAAAACAATATTAAAATGTTCAAAATCACAACAAAATGAAAAATATACAATATAACCAAATATTGGATGACTTCGGTTTAAATGGGACCATAAAATAAAATCAAACCAACTGTTTGGTTTATTTTATATTCCTTTCCATTTTATTTTTAACCCTTATTTACATGATTTAACCTTTGTCATAGTAACAAAAATTACTATGGTTACTATTAATTTTGAATAAAAATAAAAGGGAGATATGAAATAAATTTGGACCCAATGATAAAAATATGTAATCTATTTTTCAATATTCATAACACATAAGTCGAAGAATTTAATTTAAAATGAAACTGAAAAAATGTGAAGTAAATCGGTTTAAAAAAATACTATTTTAAAGTAAAAATGTTTTTTTACTAAATTAATGTATAAAATTAATTTCAAAAACCTTAAGTGAATTATTTTATATAAAAATTGACTAATGAAATTATAAAAATAATCCAAAATGGAATTTGGTTTTATGAATTCTGTAAAATAAATAAAAAATTCAATAACAATCAATATTTTTCATTCTTTATTGAAGATTCAATATTTTCATAAAATTATAAAAAAAATAATTCTAATTTAATTTTTACATAATGAATTAAAAAATGAAGTTAATTTTTTAAATAAATTTTCTATAATTTCCAAAAATTAAATATATATTAAATAATAAAAAGAAAGAAAGCCATTTTAGAATAAAACATTATTTTGAATAATAAAATGACTTCACTAAAAACTAAGAGCTAATTTACCTATAATTAATTAATACATTATCGATGTGTAATACCATTTTATATTTATTAATGTAGTTAGTAATATTCATTACCACCAATTTAACGTCTAAGTTATAATAGTCAAATTTAAATAATAATATTTTATTGTTTATTTATACTGGATGTAGCATTTATTTTACGATATCGAACATATTATTTCATTTTATAATTTTAGGATATATACTTATCCCCTATAATAAATTCCATTTGGAAAATTTGAACTCAAGATTAGTATACATGGTCTGACTTTTCAAAATACCTTTATTCAAAACCCATATCATAAACATAGTTAATAGTAGTTCCTCTTGAAACGAGAGAAAGAGAAGTATGAAGGTAATCTATAATGACACATAACTAGGTTTCCATGTAGGAAAATATTGTTCATATTTGAAAACATAAATTTCAAAAAAAACTAAATCCCAATGACTAAAATATAATGATATAGAACATGTTTATGAGATACATTACCATAAAAAACTATAAATTTGTTATGACTTAAAATATCATTGATTTCTATAAAAGAAAAGTAAATTGATAACATTTTTGTTTCAAGGTCTTTTTCCTTGAGTTGGGGAATTAAATAGCTATGTTGACTAACAAAATAAGTAAATATACAAAATTTTAAAGAATAAATTCATCCTTTAATAAATTTCCACCACAAACTATTCTATTTATCTAAATAATGAGTATTCACGATGAACATTTCATGCCTAAAGCACTTGAATCAACTTTTAAATAATCACATAATCTATTTGAGAATAAAAATATATTCCTCCAATCATTATAAATTAAACAAACCAAAATGGTTAAATCAAGGCAAGATAATTCTCAAAATTAATAAAAATTGAAACAAATAAAAAAAATACTATAATCTCCAAAATTCAATAGTAATACACAAAGTTCATCTTAGTTCATTAACTAAATAAAAATCATTAAAATTACTCAAAATATTCTAGACTATGATTTAATCCAAAAAAATAGAAGGATTTAATAATGTGATCATCCAAGATTAATTTAACATTGTTCTCCAAATGATATTAATCATTCTTAGTGTCTTATTCCAAAAATTAGTCCCTAATCATATAATCTCCCATATTTCCATAAATAACTTGAATTAATATAATTATATAATAAAATAATATATTATTCCAAAATATAATTCATCCATTATTCCTCAAATAATATCCCATAATATTCTATTTACTATAATGATATAATGTTCCCAAAATAATGTAGTCCTTCCAAAATAACATTATTCACATAATTAGAAAATCAATTTTCAATAGCATGGTTATCTACATGATAAAAAATATATTCCAAACATGAACTTAGCCATTATTTGTTAGATCATTTAAATAAATCAAAAAAAAATCATACTATCTAGAACATCATATAGGCGAGTGGAAAGAGATACACCCTTTTCACCCATTAGTTGTGGGGGCAAGCCACATATCCTTTCCAGATGTGATGTGTTGTCACCCAGTCTATGGGTATTCCCTTTTTCTAGAACAATATTAATATAAACCATATAAAATTCTAAAAAAAAGTGAAAAAATGTTAAAAAAATAACCTCAATATATTCAATATTAATGAAATGTTCTAACCTCAATGGTTGATCTGTAACATTCATTTTTTATCCCCGAAAATTTAATAACCCATAACTACATCAAAATTAAATATCATTTAAACCCTAAATGTTATCTAATACCTTTGAACATATGTACACAGAATAATAGGTAATTATTCCTCAAATAAAATTTTCACATGATAATCATAAGACTTACATATTCCTCAAAAATCAATCAAAAATAAAAAAAAATCTCTAAATGTACTCCCATCATCAAAAGTATATTGATTATTTTAAACATATGATCGTCTTTAAACCTACCATAACTCTTTATTCCATCATATGTAGACATCTTAATCATTATGTGTTCTTAACAACACATTAACCATTCATTTAAATATCATTCCCAAATATTTATTTCTTACAAAAAAAATATTTATCATATCCTATGTTTCAACAATGTAAAAACAGAAGACAAGAAATAATCAATAAATTTAATATTTCATTTATAGTTTCTTCATCTTCAAATATAAAGAAATTAGGTATTTCTAAACATATATCTATATGGTCTTTCAGATCCCATTCATAAGTCTTACCCATAGGACTTATATTTTCATAATGGCTGGTCTCCATATATTTAAAACATTCAATTAATACCTTGTGAAGAAATTATTTCCCATTCATAGAGTAAATTTAATTCTTCATTTTTTAATGGAATATTATTTCTTCATGAACTCCTTTACAATATATAAAGAATATTCATATTATTTTAAGACACTTTTCTTGGGACTACATTTCAAATTCATAACACATAGGCCGTGGAATATATTTATCCTTATGATCATTATCACATGAACTTCTATAAGGATTCATTTATGTAATATTTGATGCATTAGGAAACTCTCTTAGGTTTATGTTATTAATATTTACTCCTAATATATGGTTAAGAATAACCATAAGAGTTGTCACTATAGTTCCCATTATGTTTAACTCATTATTTGAAAAACTATAACACTTTCCTTCAAATCCTTTATTACTTTGATTCTTACTGGATCTAGACATTATACTAAAACCAAAAAGGTTTTCAGGAACATAAAAATAATATCACAATTAATATTATTAAGAGGATGATAAAAACTAATATATCATGAACCATATTATCTTATATTATGTAAATTTTTCAAAATAACTATAATATTCCTTAACATAGTAAGCGTTTTGGTTATAAATACTTATAAATTATGCTTAAATAACATCCTAACCTAAAAAGTTATATAAAACCTACTCTAATACCAACAGTAAGGACACATCTTTAAAAATTACAAATTCTAGTGACATTATACTAGAATTCACTTTCTTACATCCCCAAAGATATTTTAGTTTTATAGTTTTATAAAGTTAGGTTATCAATCATACATAACAAATCAATATTTATACAAAGTGCTAATTTTTGATCAGTATACATTTTCTCACAATATAAAACATTTAAAATAAATAATGATTTATTTTCATGAAAAAAATTCAAAAATTTCATGTTGAATTATTACTTTCCATTACCCATCCTCAAACCTTATGGTTTTTTTAAAAACCTAGGATGAGAAAAAAATCTCTGTAAGGGACATAAAAATATGAAATATATTAATCGATTGAAAAACATGAAAACCCATGAATGTTTTACCTTTATCTCAATTTACTTTGATAAAATGAAATAAATCACATACACATGAAAAAACACAATTTTCTCTAAAATAAAACCTTTAAAACCCATTAGTATAAAAATAAAAACCTATTTATTCAACTTAGAGCATTCCATTGATATCCCATTTCAAACCCATTTCATAAATAACTTATACCCATTTAAATCCATTAAAGAATCCCATCAGTAAAGACATCCTTATTACTTCAAATTACATGGTACATTACCCAATGAATTGGAGTTCAATTTGGGTGCACCTATCTTATAAGCTATATTGATCTCACCCGACACTATCTAGGTGCTCTTAATATATAAGTTGTATCAGGCTCACCCAACGCTATCTGGCAACACCCATTGTATAAGCTGTATCGGGCTCGCCCATGAGAAATAATGGGACTTAAATAATTGTATAAGCAGTATCTATATCACCCACTTCTCATATATAATTATTAAGTACCATATCGTGAATAAAACATTTTATTCTTTAACCCTTTTATCATAAAACATTTTAAAAAACTGTTAAAACATATAATTTTTTTAGATATAAAACACCATTTCATTGATGAAAGCATATGATCTTGAAAAGGAAACCAATAATAAAATAATGATCATGGAATCAAGAAATTCATTGTCTATGTATATATTAATATAGATAATTCATTTTAACTTTTTATAAACAAAGCCAAAACATTAAATAAAATGATTCCTTTTGAAATAATTTGTAATAAAGTAAAAAAGTGACATAAAAACATCATTATAAAACTTTTATGAAAATATAAAAACACCTATAACATAAATTTTAAAAATATTTATATGGAATAAAAAGAGTTTAAAGTGAAACGTTAAAATATGATTCGTAAAAGAAATCCCCTTACCTTTAGTGTGACTCATCATGTGTGTTCTTTATCTTCCAGAATAACAAAACTTTGTTAATTATTGAATTTATTAATATAGTTTTTCATGTTAATTATTACTTTAATTTTATTTAATATGATCTTACATACACTTACTTAAGCAATTATGTTCACCTCAGAAGATTTTATGATATTTGGTTCATATGTCCAAAATGACTTCGATAGGTTAACTATGGTTAAAGGGGACATTATTTAATCCTATATAGAATAATAATCATGAAAATTTTATCATTTTTATACATTAATTGTAGTTTTAAATCCAATCATGAAATATGTTTAGGAAAAATGAACTATATAATTATCTTGGAGACATTAGTACGTATGTACGCACAAGTAACGTTTCAATTTTTCATTAACAATTATGGAAAGAAAGTAAGTATTATTTTATATTTACATAATTATAATAATATCATAAATAGAATATTACTTCATTAAATATACTTATTTATATCATCCATGTGTTTTGATGATGAAAAACGAATCACATCGCTTAATGGAGGTGGTAGTCTATGCGTACGCATGAATGACGTTATCATTTTTTAATGAATGGAAAGATAATAAAAAAATTTGAGATATTATTTTTTTATAATTATAACTCTTTAATTAATATTATATATAAAAATTTATTACATAATTATATAAATTCTTAAAAAATAGTTATTTAAAATGAATAATATCGATTTGCGAGGCGATAGTCCACCGTACACATGAATGATAAATTCCTCTCCCATTTGATGGATGATAGAGATGGATATAGGTCATTCCATTAATATAATAACATATAATTATATTTATCATAGTTTTTTTATTATTACAACATGGTTGAATAATATATGGATGAGGAGGAAGAACAAATTAAACTAAAACATGCGGTTAAAAAATAAACCTCTTCTTTAGAAAATCTACCTTGATTAACACCTTAATACCTAAGGGTTGGTATTATTCATAAAACATTACCTATAGAATTATGGGATTGATTATAGGAAGGTATTTGGGTAGTTATTGTTTTTACCAAATGGTTCTTAAATTGTGAAGTAAATAAAATAATAGATGACATTTTATAAGAGAGATGAGGAGGGCTCATAGAAATTCTCAAAATTTTAGAAAGATATAAATTAATTTTCAATTAAAAATGGCATATAAGATATGTATTTCTAATATTGGATGATTATGGTAAAAAATAATCTCATATAATAGAACTTATACAAGTTTTTAATGTGTTTTTCTTTCTTTATCGTTTAGTTTCAACCCATCATTTACCCTTTTTAAACATACCATTATAACTAGGTTTTTTTCTTTGAGTAAAGATACTTAATATAAATGGAAAAAAGGGCCACAATTAGACCATGGTTGATATTATAAAACATAACACAATCATTTGGATGAATCTAAGATTTTTAATAATTATATATTATTTAATAAAATAATATTTATTATAAAATATCAATAGTGTAAATTTTGAGAACTATTTATTACTTTTACATTAATAACTTAAATAAATAAATTAAAAAATGAAAAAAATAATTTATTATATCCCTAACATGTACTTTTCATCTATGAAATTATTATATCACATTAATTATCTCAAATTATATATTATTTTGACATTTTAATATCATTTATTATATTTCTCCAATAATTTAATAATTACTCCATCAGCATTGTTTACATATTTATGGAAATTATTTCTTCACTAAATATTAAAAATTAATTAACATTATGAAGATAAATTTTTTATATATTAATATAATATTTGTGACTAAACATATCCTTTCGTTATCTCCCTGTTAAAAATATTATAATTATTAAAAAAATAGAGTGACATTTTTTACTTTTCCTTACAAAGAATATTATAAAGGACATAATTATTACCAAATAGAAAAAAGTATATATAATAAAATATTTCTAGATTACAGAATATATTGACCCATTAAATTAAATTCAGTCATGTTTTGGGGTCATTTTATAGTCCATATCATTTTATTTTTAACCATTAATTACCTGATTTACCAATTACTATGTTAATAAAAATTACTAAGTTCGCTATTAATATAGAATAAAAATAAAATGGACCTGTTTACTAAATTTAGACCCATTAATTAAAAATATTTAATAAAATTTTCAATATTCATAATATTCAATTGGAATAATTTAATTTAAAATTAAACTAGAAAAACATAAAGAAAATCATTTTTTAAAAGCCATTTTTAATGTAAAAATGGGTTTTTACTAAATTCATGTAATAAATAAATCTAAAAACATAAAAGTAATTATATTAAATAAATAGTAACTAATTAACTTTTAAAATAAATCCAAAATATAATTTTTATTTGTAAATACTTTAAAATAAAATACATTTTCTAATAAAAATCAATATTTTTCTATATTCATTGGAAAATAAATATTTTCCAAAAACTGTTAGAAATTCATCATAAGATAATTTGGATGTGATTATTTCAAAAATGATGTTCATTTTATTTAAAATAAAATTTCTAAAATTTCCAAAAAATAATAAATATAATATTCACTCATAAAAATCAAGAAAACATAGTTTTGAAGAAGAAAAATGACTTTGCTAAAAATTGATTTCATAGTTACAAATCATTAATTAATAAGTTAGTAATGAGTGGAAAAATTATATATTTCATAATTTGGTAAATAAATTTCATAACCTCTAATTTAACAACTAGTTTATAATGGTCACATTTAAATAATAATATTTCATTGCTCATTTATGCTTCGTGTTGTGTATCTTATAATTTATCAAACATAGTTTTTATTTTTAAAATCACATGATGTTGAATTATTTTTTAATAATTTATGATTTTTTATATTATTCATTGTGAAAATTCTATACATTTACTATTTTTAAAAGTTTTCTCAAGTTCCATAAAACCAAATTTACAATGTGCTTAATCGGTCTACTTTTTTTTATATTTACTTTACTATGATTCTGAGTTTATCAAATGTTGTATGTACCGATAAATTGAAAACATGAGTGGGTGTGGAAATCATAAGTTTATATTAAAACCAAAACCTGCCCAGATATCTTCTCAACTTCCATAACTTCATCCTAGAGGTCTTCCTTTAGTCATAAATCAAACTTAAGGATCCCTTTTGATCAAATCCAAAGGAAGAACCCGAAGAAGAGGTAATAATTTCACCACCCTCTTTCAAGTTCTTTTCTTATTCCACTTCCTTTTCTCTGTTGTTTACATTCTAAAATAATAATTCCATTATCTTCTATATACTATGATGTTATTATAAATATGATATAACCAAATTCATTATTCTATCCATCCTTTGAATGACATGTCACCATATGTGCGTACGAACGGATTACTATCTCCACGTCGTGGTGTAATTGTTATTCAATAAATTATTATTTGTATGGGTATAATAATGATGTGTAATTTATGTAAATAATAAATATAACATGATAATGATTCTGTATATATGATATTCCATCCAATTATATATTATCTTAATATTGAAAGAATGATATTGTATCTCGTGCATACGTACGGATTACCGTCTCCAAGAACGCGATGAGATTCATTCCTCATCATATCCATTCAAGAATAATTTTCATTAGATGAATGAAAATAATGTTTAAATAATTGATATAATTTTGGATATAAATAATATACATCCCATCCATAACAAATAAGACTCACATAACAAATAATATAAATGAAACCGAATCCATTAACACCAGAAACAACGATAATACAAAGATATTATTAACAAAACAATGTTAAAAGATCATATATGATATCATATTAATGTATATGATTCTTGTATAATTTAATAACAATTATTTCACCATTATACATGAGGTTAACATACCCTCTACCAAGTAAAATTACAACGTAAGGGTTAATTTCACAATCTCTTTATTATCCGAGTTTGTTTTTACTTAAGTATCTACTAGGGCCTCTTTATCATCCACATCAATGTTTCCTAAAAATGAATTTCAAAACATTCTTAATATTTTATAGACTATGTGTTAAAGTCATTTAAACCCTTGTTTTACTTTTTATAATATGTTTATAAAGGAATCTTTTCGTCATTTTCCAAACAAGGTCTTTTTTAACCTTTTCGACAGAATTAAGTTTAGAATGTCTTTTTTAACTTATACGGTGGGTGTGGCTATTTTTCCACCATTATAAAATCGTCGAAGCTTCCCTTACAATCTTATCAGAATATTTTTAAAGGAAATGTTTTCTTTTATAATTATGTGACTTTTAAATGATTTCAAAAAAAAAAGAGATATTTCTCTCAAATAGTTTTGATTTCATATATGTCAACATCCTTTGATGGATTTTAAGCTTATTTGAAGTTGATTTATTAAGATACAAAACTTCTATATTGTATTGAATGTTTTGTGACATGTTTGGCTATGGATGTGTTATTTTTATACCATTCATTGTTTATGAAGAAAGTATTGACATTTCGTATGCTAGTTTTAATACGAATGTTTATGTTATGTTTAAACCTGTTCAAATGAGGAATGCATTGGACTTTGTAAGTGACGGGTGGAGCCCACTATAGCTCCTAGATGCATCGGTAGGTCTCATGAGACAAAATAGTGTCTTGTCACAGGGCCTTGAAAAAATCTTATTTGTAGTCTTGGCACAATGCCTTGACTATGTGGTTATGATAGTCTGTCCTTATGCATTCCATCATTATGAAAGTGGTTATTGATATTGCATGTAATTATTCGACTAGTAGAATATCCATGTGAATAATTAAATATAATTATTTAATTTTATTTTTGCCATATTATGCTTAAGTTAAAGTTTAAAAGGCTTTTGTTTTAGTTATAAATTGCCTTAAATGTTTATGCTTATTTATGAAAGTTCCTGCTATATTGTTATCCTTACTGAGCATTTGAGCTCACCCCTTTCTATGTTTTATTTTTCTCAGTATGTGAAGTAGTATTTTATGACTGACCTGCAGGGATAGTCTGAGGGGAAATGAGTGTGGACTATGGAGACTATGTTTTTGTAGTTTTCCATTTTATCATGAAATGTTAGACTTGTGAATGTATCTAGTGTTTCCAAGACTACTGGACTAATCGGTCTTTCGAGACATGATCTTTTGTGATCATGAAAATGTTATGTAATAATTCACCGACTCTGGGTAACTTGGGTCAAGGCATTACAATGTCGATTAAAGGCTAATGATAAGTTCATTTTGGAAGGATTAGTGACGTTATTTCTAAAGTATTGGATCATAAATTTTCGAAAAGTTAACCATTTATTGATTGTTTTAAGTTGAAATTTGGATGTGGTTTTAGTGAGTGATGTATTACTTCACTCTATGAAGCATCTTGTGGCAAGAGATGAAGTATAAATAGTTCAAAATTTAATCAAAGTAAAATATTGTGTTTATAAAAACATATATTTACTTATATTCTTAGAGTGTGAAAGAATTTCTTAACTCCAGGAAAAGGGTCTTCAAACAAAAATCCTGTCGTATTATCATCATTTTTTATAATATCAATGACCTTTTTCATAACTCTAGTTTATGACTTTATTGTCATCAACATTCAATTGAACATGTTCTCTGTCACTCTATATCAGAACTTGATAGTTGGATTTTTCTTCCATAACCACGATTTCAATAATATTATCCCATTTAAATGCATATTTTTAGGATTAAATTCACATTTAATTTTCCCTCTTATTAAGAATATGTTTCATTAACCCTATTTACGATGTGTGTTTTCCAATAATAGTATTTTTAAATATCAAAACCTCAGTTATTGAAATCATGTTTAAATTGCAAGGATAAAATTTATTTAAGGTGGGGGGAATGTAACACCCAAATACTTTGAAATATTTTCATTTTAGAATACATTTTCTCTTTTTTTCTCAATTTCTTTATACACGACACCATGTTAAGATTACTCTACACACAACACTGAGTTAGTTTGTGTTAGATGCAAGACTGAGTGTTACTGCCTTTTAATGGTGCACCTAGTTTAATACAAAATTTTATAAATTTTATAAATTTTATTTTCCAAAATAAACTTAATTTTTGAATTCATAATTTCAAAATTATATAAGGTATAATTTTTTTTATTTTTATAATAAGATTCATTTTTTTATTAATAGTGAAAATTTTGAATTTTAGTTGAGAATCGGCTTTTCGTTTAAAAAATTATTAATGTTAAATTATATTTATAATTTGTTTTAAAGTTATCGTAGATAAATTATATATATTAATCCAATTTAGTTCCATCGAATCATTTTTATATATAATTTAGATATATATACTTAATGGAATTTTAAACATTTTCACTTTAAAAATCTTCTTCCTCGCCACGTATGTCAGAATAGCTTTAAGCATAATTTTTTCACGTCTGTGAATTGAATTTGTAAAATTTGAAATAAACAGTTTTAATTAGTATAATATTTAAATTATAATAATATCAACTTATTTTTTGAACAAAAATATTAGTAAAAGTAATTAAAATTAATTACAATGATTAAGGTAAATTTATGCTTAACATGGGACTAAATAATAAATTTGAGGGATAAAATGACCTAGAAACTTGTCCAAAATATATTGGATAACAATAGATAGACCATATACCATATTTTCTGTAATTTCATGAGCTACTGGGACACGATTTCATGATATTGGCCCATAAAATAAGTTAAGTAAGGAAATAGATAGAAAATAAACCTTCCTTACATTTAATATTTATAAAGTTTTAGAGTATGGAGGAAGCTACATAGTTTTGGTTATAAAAACAATTTTGAAAGGTAAATAAGTTTTTTTTATCATGGTAATTTAACTTTAATTTTTATATATGATATAATTACATTAAACTCTTAACAAACTCTAACGCATGGATTATTTAGTTAATAATTAAATAAGATAAATGATGCTAAAAACATTAAAAGTAATGTGAATTTAATGAATTATTGTGTTCAATTATTTTGTAGATTAATATATCATGTTACACGTATTTTAACCTAATATATTTGAATGCCAATATTTTTTTATATTTTTTAAATTAAAATTAAATAAATAATTTAAAAATTGACATTAACATTATTTTAAAATAAATGATATTTTATTAAATGATTTAAAACTAATAAAAAATATTATCTTATTCCAAGTAATTTTTAAGTGTTAATAAATACCAAATATGAACCATTAATTTATCTATTGATATTTTATAATTAATATATTGACCCATATATAGTAAAAACATTATTAGTACGATCGAGGTTAAAATAATATTTTTGTGTGTTACATGCGTTTGGTTTAAAATTAGTTTCCAACGCACATGCGATTTTTATTAAATAAATTAGATATCATATTTATGATTCATTAGGTCTATATTTTTTAATTAATCTCACCTTAATTTACTATTAATGGTTAGATTACTTAAGTTAGAAAACTAGTTACTTTAATAAAAACCAAAATGATAAAATTGGGGAAACGTAGAAGTTAATGATCAAAATTATAAAAATGCACTTATTTTTGTGTGGTGGAGGTTTTTATTGACCACACTTCCCCTTTACTCCATTAGGTATCCATTTTTAAGACAAATGAGGTAAGGGATACCTCCCAATAGTGTATACCTTTTGGTATTTACAAGAATTTCACTCCTTCTTCACTATAAAAAGGCATTGAATCACACCATTCCTCACACCTCTCAAGCAACTTTGGCTCATCCAACCTCTAATCAAATAGACTCCCAATAACCCTCCATAAAAATATAATCCTCACCATGTGAATAAATAAAACCAAGTAATCCCTTTAGTGTACACCATAAGGAGTTACTTGAAAAAGAGGAATATAAAGACACACGAGACAAGTCAGACTTGAGGTAAGGGATTCTTGTCTCTCTTTTTATTTTGTGAGGAATACACCATTTTCACCACTTATTTATTTTATAAGGTTTATATACTACCCTTTGACATTTTATATCATGAATCTTCTTATTATCATGATATCCTAACTCTAATATAATATTATACCTTCATGTGGATTATTATTCAAATGTTTCAAAGTGGTATGTGTCACTTTGGAATGTTTAAAGGCTATTTTCCTTAAATTTTTAATGATATTTCAATGTTATTTCCATTAATCAATGTCAACAACCCTTTTTTTACTTATCCTCCACTAATAACTTATTAATAAATCTTTACTATTCATTCAATATTGGTATTTTATGATAAGGAACATTATTTATTAATTAAATTGATTATTTGATATATGAGGAATGAATTGGATAGGTAGGACATGGGTGGGACCTGATTATAGATAGCCCCTCAATGAATTAGTAGTCTCCTGGGATGAAATAAGTCAGAGAAAAAACCTTCTTGTTTGTTTACAAGAAGAATATACCGGTATGAAATAGGTTGGGGTCGGTTAATTTAATCCCCTTGATGTATCGATAGTCGCATGAGACGAATCATTTGGCCAGATGAGATAGGTTTTTACCTGATATTCTAAGTTGTCTTATGAAAGGTATTGATGGTAAAGGTACCATGTACCTAGGAAACACAGTTCCCAATAATTAAGAATTTCATTTTTTGAGTATTCAGTTATTATTTATTATCATCCATGATATTTTTACTTTACATTATCTTTGAATTAATTTCATTCTTAGTTATTTGATTAAATGTCATGTGTTCTACATTATTTACCATACCATGTTCATTATTATTATTGATTCCTTATTTCTCCAGTTGTAATTTACCCTTACTGAGTATTTTAGCTCACCCTTATTTTTTTTCCTTTCCCAAGGATATGAAGATGAAATCTTTGAATGAGATTTCAATGATTCATCTCATTTCATTATGTTATGTATCATATTTTATTTAATTTTCCCTAATTTATTATGGGTATATGATACGTAATCTGGTTTCCCAAAACTTCTAAAATGTTTGGTCCCTTTGGATTTCAAGCTTGTATTTATGCCAATGTAATACATTAATGCATTGTCTTTGGACTTATGGGGTCAGGGTATTATAGTTGATATCAAATCAAGTTTATAAGAAACCTTGGAAACTATATTTACAAATGTTATATTAGGGAACAAGACCCTAATATAGTCTTTGTGGATATGTATAAATAAACATTCCAATGAAACTATGTTTATGATTATGAGATTAGATACACATAAATTTTTCAATTTATGAAAAGTATTTTTCTAGTTTTGGGATTATATATTATATTTCATAATGATATGATAAAACCAAGATTATGTCTTCACTTAGAAATAGTGCCTAGCATAAGAAATGTGAACCTCATCAATGCACATAATATAAAGAGTAAGAAGGATCCTATCCTATATGGTCTTAACATAATCTTTCAAATGGAATTAGTCTCCTAAGAATTCAAATCTTATGAGGACATAGTATCATGTGCTAATGAGATAGTGAAATAATTCTATAATTATTATAGCTTTGAAGGGAAACATGATAATGATAGGATAACTGGAAAAAATATGGACAATGTGAAGAAGGGAAGGAATAATTTTCCCACATGTGATAATTAGGGAAGGAAACACCTTGGTATATACTTAATAGGAAAATGAGTTTTCTTAAAGTGTGGAGAAAAATTCCATCATGATCCTGATTGAAATGTAAATAAATTTTCAATTATTAAACTATAGGGATATGGGGAACTATGAAAATAAATGTCTCATGTATCAAATGGATATTCCCAAAAATAGGTTGATGGATCATGGTCAAGATTATTGTACTACCACAGACAAAGAGGAGTGATTAATGATCTTAATTATTTGGACACTGGAATAATGTTGTAAAATTATTTTATTGATTATATCCTAGTTATAATTATTATGGGATATATAAGAATTTTACTATAGTACTTTTTAATCAAGGATTTAAAATCATGTGTTAATCGATACAGATAACCAAGAAAAGTGATTTAGTTTCAAGTTGAAAAATTTTTGAAAAAAAAATTGTTGATGGAAATATAAGCTTTAATATGATACTAATTTTTAATTAATGACATTTGGATAAAGCATATTGGATATTATATAAGACCTTGGAACTGATTAATGGATTGTTCAAAAAGTGGTTTATATTATCATTTTTGGAGTTTAAAACACTTTTGGATTTAAGTAATATATAAAAATTACATGTGTATTACTTAATAAATAAAGAGGAATTCATGTTTCCAATAAGGTTTTATGATAATTAAATTTATTACCAGATTTCAAGAGAATACGTGATGAAAGTATTCACATGTTTGGAATGTGCCAATTTAGAGATGCTTTAGGTTTATTAAAGGCTAATGATAAGATCATTTTGGAAAATTGAGTGTCCATATTTATAAAGTGTTGGGTCATAATATTTTCGAAAATTTAAACATTTATGGAATGGTTTAATTTGAACTTTGTATGTTCTATTAGTGATTGATATATTACTTCACTATATGTATCATCTTATTCCAAGAGATGAAGTATAAATAGTTTAAGGTGTAATTAAAGGAAAAGATTATGTTTATAGAAATGTATATTTACTTATATTATTAGAGTGAGAAATAATTTTTAACTCCAAGAAATGGGTCTTGAAACAAAAATTGAGTCCTATTATCATCATTTTTTATGATATTAATGACCTTTTCCATAACTCTGGTTTATAACATTGTGGTCATTAACTTTTAATTGAACATGTTCTCTATAAATCTCTATCATAACTTGATAGTTTTATTTCTATTCCGTATCCATGTTTCACTAATTTTATTATATTCAAAATCCTAGTTTTATGGTGAACTTCACATTTCAATTTCCCTATTATTAATAAGATGTTTCATTAACCCTATTTAGGATGTGGGTTTTTCCAACAATTGTATTTTCAAATATCAAACCCTCAATTACTGAGATCAAGTTTAAATTGTGAGGTCGCAATTTAATTAAGGTGGTGATAATGTAACACCCATGGACTATAAAAAATTTTAATTTTAGAATAAATTTTATTTTTTTTATCGATTTATTTAAACACCACACCATGTTAATCTTAGGGTACACACAACCCTTAGTTATCTTGTGTTACATGTAAGACTGGGTTTTACTGGAATTTAATGACACTCCTATTTTAAAACTAATTTTTGATACTTTTATAAATTTTATTTGTAAAAATATATTTAATTTTTTAATTAATAATTTAAAATTTATTGTAGGGTGAATTTTTTGTATTTTTTCTGAGAAGTTTCATTTTTTAATAAATAGTGAAAAATACTGTATTTTAGTTGAGAACTACCTTTTCATTTAAATAATTATTAATGTTTAATTATATTTAATTTTTTTAAAGTAATAATAGATCAAACATATATATATATTAATCCAATTTATTTCATTTAAATCATTTTTATATTTAATTTAGATATAAATAAATAATGAACTTCTGAACATTTTCACTTTAAAAACTTGCTTCCCCGCTACATCTGTGGGATTAGTTTTAAACTTCATTTTTTCAATTATGTGAATTGAATTTGTAAAAATTGACATAAAAGGTTTTAATAATTATAATAATTATATTCTAGTAATATTAACTTAGTTATTTGACCAAAAATATTAATAAAAGTATTTAAAATTAATTACAACAATTGAGGTAAAATTAAGCTTAACAAGAGACAGAACCTTAAACTTAAGGGCCAAAATGACATAAAAAATTGTAAAAAATCTATTTTATTCCAATATTTAGACAATATCCCCTCTTTTTTAGAATTTTATGTGTTATTGGGATACTATTTCATGATATTGACTCATATAATAAGTTAAGTAAGGAAAAGGACAAAAAAGGAACCTTCCTTTCCTTTAACATTTATAAAGCTTTAGAGTATAGAGGAAGCAACATAGTTTCAGTTATAAACATTATTTTAAAAGGTAAATAATTTTTTTTCTATCATGGTAATTTAACTTTAATTTTTAGAGATGATATAATTACATTAAACATTAAACAAACGCTAACCCGAGGATTTTTTAGTTAATAATTAAATAAGATAAATGATGCTAAAAACATTAATAATAAAGTAAATTTAATGAATTATTGTGTTACATTATTTTTGTTGATGAATATATCATGTTACATAGATATGAACTTAATACATTTTGATTATAATATTTTTTTATATTTTTTAAATTAAAATTAGATAATTAATGTAAAAACTTGTCCTTAATGTTATTTTAAAATAAATGATATTTTATTAAATGATTGAAAATTAATAAGAAAACATATCTTATTACAAGTGATTTTTAAGTGTCAATAAATAATAAATATGTTCCACTAATGTAACAATTTATCTTTTATATTTAACATATTTACCCATAGATAGTAAAAACATTGTTATCATTGTTCTGGTTAAAGTAGTGTTTTTGCACGTTACACGCGCTTGGTTTAAAATTAATTTACAACACACCTGGGATTTTTATTTTGTAAATTAGATATCATATTTATAATTCAGAGGGTCTATAGTTTTTAAAAAATATCACCATAATTTTGTATTAATGTTTAAATTACTTAGGTTAGAAAACTGGTTACTTTAATAAAAACCAAAATGATAAAATTGGGGGAAACTTAGAATTTAAGGAACAAGATTATAAAAATGCACTTATTTTTGTGTAGTGGAGGTTTTTCTCGAACATTATTCCCATTTAATCCATTATTTATTCATTTTGGAGGCACATGAGGTATGGGAGACCTCCCAATAGTGTATGATTTTTTGGTATTTACAATAATGTCACTCCTCCTCCACTATAAAAAGGAATTTATTCTTCCCCTTCCTCAAACCTCTCAAGACACTTTGGATCATCCAACATCTACTCAAATAGTTTAATAACACCCATCCCCTCAAAATATAATCCATACATTGTGATGAAAGGAACCCAAAGAATCTCTTTGATGAAAACCAAAATAATTTACCTGGAAAATAGGAATATAAAGGCACACATGGCAAGTCGGACTCAAGGTAAGGGATTCTTGTATAACTTTTTATTCTATGAGGCATACACCATTTTCACCACTTATTTATTTTATATGGTTTATATACTACCCTTTGAAATTTTATATCATGAATCTTCTTATTCTCTTTATATCCTAAGTTTTATTTAATTTTATACCTTCATGGGGATTATAATTCAAATGATTCAAAGTGGTATGGGACACTTTGGAATGTTTAATGATTATTTTCCTAAAGAATGTTTTATGGATATGTTAATGGTATTTCCATTCATCAAAGTCAAAAACCCATGTTGTTAATTATCCTCCACTGGGGAATTATTTATTAATATTTATTATTCATTCAATATTGTTATTTGATGATAAGGTGCAGTTTTTATTAATTAAATCGATTATTTAATATATAAGGAATTCTTTGGATGGGTATGACATGGGTTAGGCCTGGTTATAGATATCCCATAAATATATTGGTAGTCTCATGGGACTAAATTAGTCTATTACAAACCCATTATGATTATTTCCATGCAGAATAGACTGGTTTGACATTGGTTGGGGACCAGTTAATGTAAGACCCTTAATGCATCGATAGTCTCATGAGACAAATAATTTGGAAAAATTAGATGGTTTTCTATCCAATATGTTAAACCATCTTGTTAATGGTATTTATGGTAAAGGTACCATGTACCTAGGAAACATGGCGTCTAATAGTTAAGGATTTACTTTATTGAAAATTCAGTTATTATTTATTATTATCTATGATTT
The DNA here is from genome assembly GCA_963277665.1 of Viscum album. Taxonomy (NCBI): domain Eukaryota; kingdom Viridiplantae; phylum Streptophyta; class Magnoliopsida; order Santalales; family Viscaceae; genus Viscum; species Viscum album. Next base: position 224,307 of record CAUJRU010000685.1, on the reverse strand, counting down.
TTTGAATTGACATTATCTAGGGATGCATTCAATTATCAGTTATTTGACTAAATTACATGTTTTCTCAGTTATTTATCATGCCATGGTCATTATGATAATTGAATCATTATTTATTCTATTGTACTTTACCCTTACTGAGTATTTGATCTCACCCTTATTTTGTTTTCTTTTACCCAGGATATGAAGAATAAATATTTTAATGAGCTTTCAAGGATGCATTTAATTTCATTTTATTATGTATCATGTTTTATTTTATCTTACCCAATATAATATGGGTATAATGTATATGATATGGTTTTACAAAACTACTAAATTTTTTGGTATCTTGGGATCTGAAGCTTGTATATATGCTAATGTAATAAATTAAGACACTATCTCCGGGATTATGGGGTCAGGGCATTATAGCTTGTCTTATTCAGATATATGGATTGTATGATTGGACCATTAAATCTATAGAATATATTTTTATAGATTTCAATATAGATTTCAAATGTGGTTGAGATCAACACCTTCTATTTGTAGAATTTTCTTACAACTAAAAGTTTCATTATAGCATTCAGATGGATCTTTATGAAGCTCTCTATGGTAAGGAGTGAAGAACAGTAACATTATTGACTGAATTTGGGGAAAGAAATATATTAGGACCAGGTATAGAATAGGAGATATCATATAAGGTTAGACCTATTCAATAAAACATAATAGCATCTCATTGTTGAAAAAAAAATTGTGTTGAAAGTTTTAGAGGTTTCTGGAGTTTAAAGTGGGTAAGAAGGTATTTCTATAAATATGTCCCTAGAAGAGAGTGACGGTATTTAGAAATAAGGGAAAACTAATCCCTTAGTGTATCATTCCTTTTGAAATTATTGATTGTATTGGGATGATATCTTACCAATTGGTGCTTCTACTGAATCTCTCCCAAGTTCATGGTGTTTTCCATGTATCTCGCCTGAGGAAGTACATACCTGATCCTTCACGTGTACTAAACTCAGAGTTCGTACCACTAGAGAAATATATCTCTTATGAATAATAAATGATAGAGATTTTTTATTAGGGATATTAAGTTCTATGAACTAAGACCACTCACCTGGTTATGGTTTTTTAGCGAAAACACCAATTTGAGGAAGCTACGTGGGAACCTGCGGATTTGAAGACGTAGAGGTATCCTCATATATTTGTATACAAGTGATTAATTTTGAGGGATAAATTCATTTTACGGGGGTATAATGTAACACCCTATGATTTTCTGGTATGACTCTTTTTAAATAAATTTAATATCTTTAATAGTTTACGTTGCATTAAACATTGAACTTAAATGAACTCCAAAATATGATTATTCTAACACAACCATTATAAAATAGTCATTAAATTAGTAGGTTTGAATAGTATTAACTATATTATAAAATAAATATTAATTTCATGTTTAATAAATATTTAATTATTCTTAGTAAATAAGCACACAATTATTAGTAAAGTTATATTACTCTTCAAATATATTTTTTCTTAATAAATGATATTATTGATTTCTATGAGAGAAAAAATATAAATACATTTTTACCATTTTAGAATATTTATTTTATAAAATAAACTTTATTTTTGGAATTATCATTTCAAAATTATCTTGCGTTAATGTTTTGGGAATTTTATAAAAAAATTATTTTTGGGTTAAAAAGTGAAAATACCATTTTTACGAAATACCATAACTTTTATGAAATAATTAATATATGATCATTATTAAACCTTATTATCAATAAAAATATATTTAATTAATGACATGAAACATAATTTGGTATATTTGGAAACGCATGCTTAGTAATTTTGAAATCCACAGTTTTAACCTTAAAAATAAACTATTTTTATCAGTTATAGGAATAACATATTTAGAATCGATTTTTATCACTTTTATAAATTTAATCAAGTAAAATGGATTCCATATTTGGAATAATGTATTCCAAATTAGGTTACAAGATCATTTTCATTTTTATTCATAACATAATTATCGTGGTAATAGAAATATTTACCACAATATAGGTAAAATAATGAAACGGGTTAAAGTTATAAGTTAAAAGCCTAAAATTTCTAAAAACTAAAACCTTAAATGGGTGTTTGATGTATTTATTAGTTATAACCAGCATTTAGAACATTAATTATCAATATAATTCATTGTAATTAATTACACCCAAATTTATTTGGCTTTAAATATAAAATAATCATTATTTAATCACTTAAAACAACCCCTCATCATGTATAAATACCACTCCTAACTACTAATTTTCTCTCCACAAGCCTTAAAACACTTCAAATATCTATAAAACTCTATATTACCCACTCTCCCTACATATAAGTGATTATATTCTCACCCGGAGACCAATTTCAAGGTCTTTAAGGGATCTCTCAAGGAGATGATATTCAAAAAGAGGTTGAAGTACACAAAACTTATAGGATGTGTGAGGTAAGGGCTTCTCATCTCACTTTTTATTCAATGAGAGATATGACTTATTCACTACTTATTTCTTGTGTGTAGTTTATATACATCCATTTTATATATAATATCATGAATCCTATTATCTTAATGTTATTCAATGTTTCATTTGATAAATATTAATTTTATGGGGAATACGATTCGACTGATTACAAAGTTATAAGGGAATTTATAAACAAATTTCCATTCTTTGGGTTGACCTTCGACTAAATTGATTATGTTTTGGTATGATTATGTGTGTGATGAATTTTAATTATTATATGTTTCATTTCCACTTATTTTATGTATATTTACATCAAATACACATAAGCAATTAATTTTATTAATGATCACTTCAATGATATGATATTTAAACGAGATTTTCTTTTAAAAATTATCTTTTTAAACATTCCATTAAAACTATATTTTTTCCCATGCCCATGTTTTTATAAAAAATTATATAAATTATTTTATTAATCTATTATTATTTCTTAAATTAATTTTACTCAAGTATAAAGTTTTTAAAAATGGTTTGAAAGGATTATTTTGTCATTTTCTATGTAAGGTTTTTTATGACATTTCTGAAGAAAAAAATATAGGAGTGTTTTTTAACTTATAAGTAATGAGTTGATTTTCCCATTATCATGCCTGAATGGCCTGAAGGCCTTCATTTTTATTAATTTTTTGATAACCCCCCTTTAAAGGGATGAAGGGGAACCCTTACAAGGCCCGTAGGCTCAGAGATTACATGGCCCGTAGGCTTAGGAGATTACATGACTTGAAGGTCTTAGGGAATTCAACCAGACTATCTACAAGGAACTGCCCTGCCCCAGCATCTACATCCTAATAGTAGCTCTCAACCTTTTCATGACCGTCTGGCTAGGCTTCCCATGCAAGCAAAAGCTAGTACCGATGGTATAGTCATACCCTCTCATTCTGACAATCCATTTGGTTATGCTCTAGTGAGTGCACATGCTCTGAATCCTCTTCTGGGGCTGCTCCTTTTATGAAGTGTGTCTGGGGCCTTCATTCATGTGGCCTGAAGGCCTTGGGGTGGCCCTAATCCCTTAAGGTGGCCCGAAGGCCTTGAGAATCAACTGGCCCAAAGGCCTTGGGTGGCTCGAGAGCCTTGCAGGACCCGAGGACCAAACCGGTGGCCCGAAGGCCCAGATGGATGAATAGTTCTGGTTGCTACAGTACCAAACAGTGACTACTACAGTGCCTTCTATAGTACTGCTACAGTATCCCAGAAATATGCATCCACCCGGATTTGATCTCAGGTCTCTTGGATGCACCTAGCGAGTCCTCACCAACTGGGTTGAGGCTCTTGTGCTTCCCATTATCTTGACACTTCAATTCCTTAAATATTCCTTTACAATATTATAGAGTTATTTTCAGATATAATTTTTTCTTTTATAATTTCACAACATTTAGAAAAATGTTTTTTCAAAATAGATAGGATATTTTACTCAAAAATTATTTCAAGTGATCATTCAAAATTATTTTCCATCTAAGATGACATTATTTGATGTTAATTATTATTTAATATGGATATTATTCAATAATACCATCCTTATTCTTTTTATGGTAGGTTTATGTTTATGATGGAGTGATATTTATGAAACCTATTTCTTTTCCATGGGTTATGTTATGATGAAATGTTTATGAAACCAAATTTCTTTTCCTGGATTCTAATATGATTTACATTCTCTTTTCATGCATATGTATGGGATCATTATGTGATGGGTAGAACTTATATCTCCCTCCAATGCATCGGTTAATTATTTATATCTAATGAGATAGATAGGACTGTAATGGGAAGTGAAACCAGTTCAGTAAAGGACTTTTTCCACTATGATGGTTTGGGGAGTGAACCTGATACACTATGATAGTATTATGAGTAATCCTTGGCTATTACGATGGTTTTGGGAGTGAACCCAATCAACTATTATACTCTTGGGAGTGAACCTTTTCTACTATTATGGTTTGGGAAGTGAACCCATTCCACTATAATAGTCTTGGAAAATAACCTTGACTACTAAGGAAATGATTTTCTATACTTATGTGTATGAAACATTTCATGTATTATGCTAATATTATTATCTCATGAATCATTATATATTATGATTCATGTATTATTGAATTATATGATTTATTTCATGACTCAATATCATGATATTTGATATGCACGATATAATTTTAAAATGTTATATACATGTTATTATACTTATGTTATGATTGATACCCTTACTAAGAATCTGATATCACCCTTTTCTTATGTTTATTTTCCCAAGGATATAAATTAATGTATTAAGTATGACATGTGAAAAAGGTTTCTAGTTGTGAATAAATATTTAGGAGATGATGTAGATGTTTTATGAACCAATGGTTTATGTTTCCAAGTTTATAAAGACATTAACCCATTTTATTATAGTGTGGTTTTGATATGTTATGCAATGAATATTCATCTATTTAGATTTAATATCTATGTATGAAAATTATGGTTCGTTATACTTCTAGTTATAAAACATCATCTGACCATTATTTACAAGTGGTGGAAAACCCATTATCATTGCACTATGAACTTCCACTCCCGGAGATAAAAAATATAGAACCTTTAGATTCTTTAAACTATAATTTTTCCCTTATAATGCAGGTACATCCATAATATTAATTGAGTTGATACTATTCATGGAACATAGGATAATTTTTTGGATCCTACATGGGTAACATACTCTGATACTAATTGAAGTGCCTATCTATATCAGTTTTCTACACTGGGAAGAGGGGGATGAATCAGTGAAGGGTAGTTTTTATAATTTATTTTCAATATATATAAACCTATGTTACTTTTTAAAGTACAATCTACTCAATATATAAATAAATTAAGCTCACAAAATGATGAAGAAAATTAACGTGAACGGAACACATAATTTTTACAAGGTTTGGATCAAATGTGGAATCCTAATCCTTTTCATGGATGGTTACTTCCCACAACAACATATTCCTTTAATTATATCCCAAAGAGAAAACTTATTACAGGAATTCATGTGGCATCCCACTATATATGTTAATAGTCACACTCAACATCACAACTTCATGTCGTAATACACAATTTGGTTTCAAAATTTATGAAGATTACTAGAAAAAAATAGGTTGATTTGACAAAAAATAGTAAAGATTTACATAAAAAAGGCACAAAAATATACAAGAAGATGTTTTACACATTTAAGTATTAAAATTACTAAAAAATATTCTTTTACTCAAATTTAATCTTTGTAAGACTTAAGTTTCATCAGATGTTGATTGTTGAAGAACCAACCTCATCTTCAGACTCACCTCTTCCCCTTTTTTTATTATCAACTCTCCACTACACATCAATAGATTCCATATATCTTTAATAGATTCAACAAAAAACACTTAATCATTAAAGCCCCATGATCTAGATAACTACAAATTCATCAGGTATTTAGAAACTAAATCTTATAATTCTGGAGGCATTGTGTACCATCAATGCAACATCATTTTTAAAATCACCTTATAATACTTTAATTCTAGAGACTTGTAGAAAATCAATCCATATGTAGTGAAGTCTCTAAATCGACTATGTAGAAAAAGCATTTATGTGGTTCTTAATAAGAACCAGCTATGTAAAATATTTTCCTAAGTGTTTCCGTATTCGACTACATCACAAATCTGTTATGTGATTCCCTGTCAGCTACAACGAAAATTGACTATGTGAATAATTTCTCTATATAGATACCCAAATTGGATACGTTGATCATTTTGGTTGCATGAAATATTCATTTGTTTGGTTGAATTGACTATGTTGTTTACCTATGTATTTGAAACGGATACATGAATCGCCTAAGTAAATTGGTTTTCACCAATTCAGCTACATATCATATTTGGTTATGTGAAACCTCCCTTTATGAAATAAACTTCATAGATCCGTAAATCACTCAAGATCAAACCATATTACATCATATAATCTCCATACCTTCTAAAAAATACGTTCCAGAATCATGAAACGTTATTCTATGATATACAAATCCATACTGACCAAATCAATAAATGTAAGATTCAATGGGTACCTTGGAAACTTTTGTCGAAAAATACAACAACCCATACTCACCAAGAACTATGGAATTCTTATGATTTCATAAACCAAGACACAAATCCATGGGGTTATTCAATGAAATCTTCAAAATCACATCATACATCATAGATCTCTTCATAACAGATCAAATCTAATGTTACATTCAAAGTATAATGAGTGAATCTAGAAAGAAGAGAGAAATAATGAGAGAAAAGGGCTCTTACCTTCAATCATCTAGATACAACACAATTTAATTCATTGAAAATGGGATTTAGAGAGAGAGTAGATTCCATGAGTTCTAAAAGGATTCCTCATCTTAGAGAACTTATGATAAAAAGAGTGAAATGAGAGTTTTCAAGTGAAAATGAAATAAAAATACAATTTTTAAATTCATTAATACATAACTCATGGTTGGAAAATATGGCTTGAAAAACTTTACACCAACCATGTGAGTGTTACTAGATAGTTCCCAGGTGGCCACACAATTTAGAAAACAATATACCAACCATGAAAAAATCATTTATCTCAAATATATCCAGATTTCATGGTTTTCACATATTTTGGCTAAACCATGTGCCTATTATTCACTTACCTAGTAACTCCCATAATATTTTACATTAATTACTAGATATGTTTTATAGTTTCTACATAATTTGTTTCAAGTCATTCACCCTTAAAACCCTTCCAAAATACACCAAAACCATCCAAAAAATCATTGAACTCAATCCAAATATTATACAACTTCAAAATTTATAATAAATTTTTTAATAAACTCAAACTAGGAGTGTTAAATTATATATATCTATAGGATTTATATCCTTGGAAAGCTGGATATTATCGTTTATTTGGAAATGTTTTGGGAAATTTTCTAGAAACTATTTCTCTCATTACATGTCTCCTCTTGAATTTCACTAAGTTACTATAAAACTAAAACCAACTGAATACTTTTTTCATTTAAGACATTATCTTTTCTATCCATTATAGGAATTGGTATATGAGTAAATGTCGCATCAAGGTTAAAATCAATAATACCCCATAGAATCGCATGGCTATGATCAGGTTGGTATTTCCTCAATTGAGATACATGGAAGGCATTATGAACCTAACTAAATTATGGAGGTAAATCCAACTCATAAACAAGATCACCAATTTATTAAAGTATCTAAAAAGGTCCAATATACCAAGGAGATAACTTTCCTTTCAGACCCAATAATCAATGTCCCGGACTTGAATATAATTTCAAGAAAAAATGATCTCCCATAGCAAGGGATATAGACCTATGGTGATTATCCATATAATATTTCTATTTTATTTGAGTCATAACCATCTATTTCTTGATCATCTTAATTTTCTCAGTTAGTTTATGAACAAGGCTAGGTCCCACTAGAATTTTTTCCCCAGTCTCTACCCAACATCTTGAATAGTATCAATGATTTCCATAAAATTCCTCAAACAGTTCCATCTTTATCCTAGCCTAATAGTTGCTATTAAATAAAATCTCTACCAAGGAAAAATAATCCCCCCATTATCCATTGAAATCCATAACATAACATCATATCATATCTTCTAGTGTCTAAATCATTCATTCTCAGTTCCCATATGTTTAAGGACTATACATTGTGCTCATGATCAGTTGGGTACCTAAATCTTCTTGAAGTGATCACCAAATATGTGAGGTAAAACTAGGATCTTTTTCGAAGATGATTGAAACTATTATTCCATGAAATTTTACCACATCCCAAATATATAATTCTTCGAAGTTATCTACCATATTATATTCACAAATCAAAATGTTGTGGGATAACTTTGTGAGTTATTCTATAGTCACCTAGATTTAATCATGCTTTTCAATGGTTATTGGTAAACCTATGAAACATTCCATAGTGATCTTCACCCATCTCTATACCGGTATAGTTAATGATTATAGAATTACAACTGGTTATTAGTTCTTATAATTTTTTTGTTAATGGGTTATTAATTTTGAAACATAATAAACCAAATTCTTTTACATACCAAACAATCAGAATGGGTCTTTAGATCCTTGTAAATAATTTGGGTGTCAAGATTAATCAAAAAAATTTAATGGTGTTAATCCAAAAGATGATTTTCCTGAAAATATGATGGAATGAACATTCAATCATGAAAATACAACCTTAAATTTCTATCTTTTTTCATTTTTGAATGGTCTCTCCACTATTAATTTTTAATGTAATGGTAAGGCTATAGAGATCTAATCTTTGAGAATATTTAACTTTATTAACTAAATGAGGTATGAGTGTCTATAGAATAAATATTTCAACTTCATTATACTCAATTAAATCGAAATTTATGTCCTCAATCATACACATCAATTTCCATTTATCAGAATATTATATGGCTAATTGGTTATATAATTTTATGGTTAAATAATCGACCACATAATTTCTTTTTCTACATTTATAGACCAAGTCAAAGTCAAAAATATATATAAATTACATCCACATAATTTTTATCAGGTTTAAATCCCTCTTATAAAATATGTGTTTCATGATTTTATGGTCAATTTACATAGTGAACTTCTCTCCGAAGAGATAATGATGCCATGTTTTCAAAGAATGAACCGTTGAAGCTAATTCGAATTCGTGGGTAGGATAACTATTTTAATGAATTGGAACATATCATGATATATAATCTAATCCATGATATCCTTTTAGGAGAACGCATCCAAGTCTAGATCAATATGCATCACAAAAAAATACATAACCATTTATAGGTTCTAGAATGATAATAATTTGTGTCGAAGCGAGCCTCACCTTAATCTCCAAAAAGGATTTATGATAATCATAACTCCATTTTAATGGTGTTCCATTTATTATCAGTGATATTATAGGTGATATGAGACATGAGAAGTCCATAATAAAGCAATTATAGTAACATGATAAGTCTAAAAAGCTACATATCTCAAATACATTCTTTAGTAGTTGATAAGAGATGGTAGCATCTGTCTTTTCAGGATCTGCTGATATGCCATTCTCAAAGATGACATGTCCAAAAAAAACTTCCCATATCTATAAATAATATTTAAATTATGATCCACTAATATGCCTTTTTAAGAAATGGCATGGACAAGGAAATTAACTTCTTATATCCATAAATAATATTTAAATCATTCTTCATAAATTTTGTGTTCTCGAAAAGTGCTCAACATGATATCTAAATATTCTTTATGGAACTTTTGAGTTCGATAATACACCAAAATTTCATCCATAAATACCATAATGAAAGTGTCTAGGTAAAATTGAATGATAATATACATCAATTCAATAAAAGCTACTGGTGCATTTTTAAGATCAAAGGGAATTATGAAATATTCATATTGACCATAATGACTCTTGAAAGATCCCTCTAGAATATGATATTTCCAAAACCAGAGTTTGTAATAGTTGGATCATAGATCAATTTTAGGGAATTTTTAGGATCCTTTTATTTGATCAAAAAGATCATCAACTCATGGAATATGATATCTATTCTTTATCATGGATTGAATATGTTTATGACAATCAATATAGATTTATAATGAACCATATTCCTTATGAAAATAAATGGAGTATCCTAAGGTGGCATACTTGGTCTCATGAAACATTTACCTTCCAATTCTTACAATTAGACCATTAATTCCCTTAATTTTTTTGGTTTCATTCTACAAAATGGAAGTGAAATTAGATATTTATCAATAATAAAATCAATAAAAAATTAAACTTCCCATTCAGGTGGAAATATAATGAATCTTATGGGGAATAAATCAGAATACCAATCCATGATGATAGGAAAATCTCTAGTTTCAATTACATCATTAGTCCCCAAAGAGATTGGGGCCAACTGATAAGAAATTATTCCAACAATTGGTGATAAAATCCCTGATTTTATAGACTTCACATCCTAATATCATTTAAAAAGATCCATTGTCCCATCAGGATATGTAAACTTTACTCGTCCTTCATAACAATCGATATGATTCTTGAGTAAACAAACCAATTAATTCCTAGGATTAATTCAAAGATATCTATGTCCAAAATAAAAAATACTCAAACAAACTGAACCCTTTAATGGTTATGGAACAATATAAAAATTCAAATCCCCTACACTCCCACTACTTGATATGTGTATGGATACTCATCACATATGGAATCATCTTGATATGAACCCCCATTTTATAAATGATGCATGAAGAAATAAAATAGTGGGATACACCAGTATCAAACATAACTTGTATAATAATTAAGTAAATAATAATGGAACAATGTATAGTCTAATGACCTAATTGATCCTCCATGATCATTTTCTCATCACCATATAACTTCTTACTTGCTCCACCTTGTTCCTTGATTACCTATTGTGGTTTTATTGTCTTAGGAGTTGATTTATTGTTGTAATTTCCCTGGATTGCTCAATTTTGAAGATGAGAACTATTCTAACATGATAATTTAGTTAAATAATAATATACATTATACACATGATATGATTGGTTCCTAATTAATTTGTAGCATTTGGGAAATAACACTGGATATGTCTCATCTGATTATAGTTTTGATATGATTGAGGTTGTTCCATACAATCTATCTTCTTATAATCTAAGGAACCACATTGTAAACCTATAGTATTGCTACTTGGACATGGAGGAAATTTAATCCATCCAATTGGTTGATTTTTTGATTTTATATCACCTTGGAAGTATGTTTCCATCTTCCTATTATTACTAGAATTAGAGTTCCCACCTATACCCATGTTGAAAAAATTGCTTACCCCAATATAATTATAGGTAATATACCTTTCTTCTAAAATCTCTATATTGACCATATCTGTATAATTAGTAATATAAAACAAAACTATCTTAGAATGAATTTTTGGTTTATCCTTGATGGATAAGTCCCACCATTAGAATGCATGATCCTCCAACATGTGTACTACTAAATTAAACTTTAGATCAGTCAGGGTTCCAAGGATAATAAATGATCCAATTCATCTATTAATAAATTATTATACTTTTTCTGGTTTTGAATACCCTGAAAGATTGATGGATTTTGTTTCTAAAATTTCATAGAATGATTCAATTATCACATTTCAACATTTCTATTTCCCTTATCAAAATCTTGAAAATCTTGAAAAATGATCGGAACAAGATGTTGGTTCATCAGTGGTTCACGTGAAACCACATTTTCTATGACCTATTCTTGTGGGTTTCTAGGTTATCTAAATAGCGTCATTTATCTATAATTTAGAAAAAACACCATTATTCATTACTTACTTATAAACTGAAGGCTTAGGATATTCCAAGTCATAAAAAGAAACAATCATTATAATCAATTTCCAATAATCACAAAATGTAATATAAGAAATGAAATATTATCTGCGTGACTAATTACCAATGCATGATATACGACACTCATCAGCTAGACCCATGACTATGAGATGAATGAAAACCTATAAGTGTTTTATAACACTTTCTATACCTAGACCAACCTGGAAAATTGTTTTTTAGCATAAGGAGGCTAGCTACATCTTTTATGCTATAAATTTTAAGTTTCTCTGTTTCCTATCTAATAGATACCATATTAATATGATGAACTAATAATAGCTAATAGAATTTGTGACATGTTAACTCAAACCATTGTCTTGGAGAGAACTAAGGTTCCACTAACCTTAGGTGTAATCTCCAAGACTCCAAAGGATAATAATAAATTCCAAGCGATTACTAAATCATTGGAAAATATTTTCCCTTTATACAACCACAACCAATCAAGATAAGATAAAAAACAACCAAACCAAAATATATGGTACATGTAGTGTAAAATTTACAACTCAAATTAAATCCCAAGAAAACCAAAATATCATAGTAGTATAAAAACGTAAAACACAACATCCAAAAAAACTAAAATACATCTTGACATAGAAACACCAATGTGGAATCACTACAACCACTCCATGATAGAACTTCAAACTCCAACCACTATCCTCGGAAAGTATCATCATGATGGTCCACTAGATAAATAAGATACATTATCTTTACCTATATCCCGAATAATAATTACTACATATGAACCAAAGTTCATATGTAGGGGATGAGTAATCATTCCTAGTTTTCTTCCTCCAATAGACTTCCCAACTCATGTCATTAAGATAAGAACATGTTAACTCACTGTTCAAAATATAATTTAAAAAAGAGGGGAACGTCGGATGGTTTTATCAATTTAAAATAGTTAAAATTTGAAAGAAGAAATAATTTATTGATTAATTCCACATGGCACACCAAAACCCCATCCTATTACTCATGCTACATAAATTCCAAGTGACAATCCCCTTCCCATGAATGGTTACTCATCAATCCACCAAATCATAACTAGGTAACCATTCTCCAAGTACCTCTAGTCTGGTACCTCATTCAAAATCTATAACAACAAGGCCCCATCCAATGAAATGATGAATACACACCACATATTTATTCCATGTTCTCAAAAAAATTAATTTCTCAAATTAAAAATTCTTTTAAATAATTAAAGAAAACAACTTGTATGCATCATATCAAATTCACAATTTAAATCATGGAATACATTTTTTCTCGAAAAACCCTTCAAATCCATGATTTATTAATTATTAAGAAAATGGGTTTCCAATAATAAATCATGATTATTTTCCTTGAAAATTAAAATAAACTAATTTAAATAATTAAGCCATTGAGTTCTAGAAAAGTGGAGAAGAGAGAGAAGTCATCTGCCTTGTAATGGGTGACAGAACTAAATAACGACATAATGAAACCTCTAAATCCTAGTTTAAAATTCCATTCTTTCAATAGACCCAACAAGGGCCTCATTAAAAATATATCATATATCATAGATATATCAATAATAGATAATATCTAACATTTTTTACAAAGGAAAACTAGATGATATAGAAAGGAGGAAGAAGTGAGGAGAGAAAAGGGATCTTATTTTTAATCTACTAGATCTAACACACTAAGATCCATTGAAAATAGGCTCCAGAGGGAGATGAGATACTATGAATGCTAAGAGGAATCCTTATGTATGATATCCATGAACAATAGAAGATAAATTAGAGTTATCAGGTGAAAAAGGAGTAAAAATACAATTTTTGGATTCATTAATATAGGTCACATGGTTAGAAAACATGATTTAACAAAACGTATACCAACTATATGAGATCTACTAGAAAATTCCTAGGTGTCCAAATGGTTGTACCACATGGTTTGGAAAACTATGAGCCATTTGGGAAAAATGCTTATGTGGTAAAAGTTTCTAGATCCCACAATTTTCTACAAGGTTTTTCCATAATGCACGCTAACTTTGCACCTACCTAGTAACTACAATAATCTTTTTCATGGTTTCCTATAGAAGTATCATGGTTTTTGGAACCATGCTCAAGTCGTACATCCTTAAAAATACTTCCAAAACACTTGAAAACCATCCATAAACTCCTGGAACTCAACCCAAACATTATATGACTTCAAAATATATAAACAAAGGGAGAAGTACCTAAAACTAATGATGTTGCAACAACATTCCCACAAAACAATCAAAATACCCATCCATATAAATGGGGTATGAGAAAAACTCCAAATAATCACATTAAATATGAGACAAATGAAGAGAAACCTAAGAAAGAATGCCCATGTAGAACCATAATGAGATCCAATCATCTAAAAACCCATGATAGGTGACTTTCTAGACCTAAAAACATTTGATAATTTTTTAGGAGGCATACTATAAGTAATGGAGAGAACATGAGACTCTATCAATCACATCCAAAGAAAAAAAAACCTCATCCAAAATCACATCCTGATACAAAATAATAAATCAAAAGAATTAATTGAAATTACCACTCAAGAGAATCAAAACATTGAACAAGTTGAAAACCTCATATTTAACCATTCTAAAATCACAACATTAATCTTTTAAATCCTAAATCTTCATTTGAAAAAATATTTTAAACCATTCATTATCTTCATTGAAAAAAATTACAAATTTCCAAACACTGATTTCCTTTTAATTTATTTAGATAGTCTCTTTAATTATTTCAAAACTATTTTCTTCTACATAAAGTCAATTAACAACACTACTCAAGAAATCTAGAGTGACAAACAAAATTTAAAATCTCCCTTTTAAAACGCTTCTTAAATTCATACATTTTAATTTCCTAAAATCCAAAAGCTTTATTTTAAAATTCATTTCCCATCATAAAAAACCACTCATCATATTTCAACACCCAAATAAGTTTAATTTTTTTAAACTAAACTTCTAGTTACCAAACACGAATGAAAACCCATTAAATAACATCATATAGCACCAAAACATCCTTAGAAGGGGCTAGTGTCTATGCATGACTTAGAAACATAGTTTAACAGACCATGTTCTAATCATAAAATTTCCACTAGAAGTCATATTGAATCATGGAGTCATGAACCGCATGGTTTTATAGGTTGTATGATCTCATAGTGTTATTCTAGTTCATCTCCCAAACATTTAAGTAATTTGAAAAATCCAAAATATCATCTATATGAACCAAAATACATCAAAACCCAATATAGAAAACTCATAATTCAAGAATTGAAACTTGACACCCATGGAAACTTGAGGATTGGGATGAGTAAGAGCTAGCTAGACTCTTCCCACTCCTACCTCTCAATTCCTAACAGTCTTATGTCCAATATACCATTACAAACCAAATAATAAAAGGTGTTTTATAACCTAAAACCTCTTAAGAAACTAGCCTTTGATACTATTTATTCACAAACCAACTCTCGGACACCCCTAATCTTGGCTCCCAAGCCAGCCCATTACATACCCAAGGAACATTCTCAATCACCTTGGGATGGAAACTAGTGTCAAGGAATCATATATAGCACTACAGGAAAAATAATATTCAATGATGGTGTAAACCGCCGCTCAATCCTTTCATGATAGTTTTTCAAAATCACCATGAATAGTTGTTTCGTGAAACATTTCACGGTGATTTTATAAATGATTCATGAAATGGTTGCATGGTCGTTTTGAAAACCACTGTGAAATGTTTAACGAAGTTCTTAAATTTTTTATATTTTCATATTATTTATTTATTATTAATTATTTAATATCATATATATTTATCTTGTCATGTAGAAATTGAGCATATATATGTGAAGGGCGAGATTTGAAACTCTTACCTATTGTATATTCTATAATGATTTTTCCACACCAGCAAGCTCTTCATGTGGGGAGTAAACCAACCATAGTATATGTGTGTGTGTGTGTGTGTGTAAATACATATACATAAATAAATAATAAATAACAAATAAATACTAAATAAATAATAAATACATAATATTAAATAATAAATAATTAATAATTAATATGAATAATAAACAAATTATAAATAATGAATATTAAATAAATATTAATTAGGAATTTAAAATTTAAAAATAAATAAATAATAATGAACAAGTAAACAATAAATATATAATATATAATATATAATATAAGATATATGATATATAATATATGTTATATGTTAAATAAATATTAAATATTAAATATTAAATCAATATAATTAAATATGTAATAAATTATTAATAAATAATAATAAATAAAAAATCAATATGTAATAAATAAGTAATAAATAAAATACATACAAACATTAATATATAAATATATATAATTATAATTGTATGAAAATATAAACACATATACAAACTCACATATGTAATTAATAATAATTGAATATAAATATAAATATAAATATACTTGTAATTTAATGTAATTGTGTGTGTGTATATATATATAAACACATATAAATATACATAAATATGTGCATACATACTTACATACATACATACATACATACATAAATATATATATATATACATATGCATACACACATGCCCACATAATATAAATAAATACAAATAAATATAATTAAATATAATTAATTAAAATATATAAAAATAATTATAGATATATATAAATATAAATATAAATACATATAAATATCTATATATATACCCCAATATTATATAAAAATATAAATTCATATAAATATTTATATTTATACACACATGTATATAAATACATATAAATATCTATAATTATATATAATTATAAATTAATATAGATAAATAAATATAGATTTTAAATATGTACACCTAAATATGTATGCATTAAAATATATAATTAATATAAATAATAAATAACAAATCACCAAAATATAGATGATCGCTACAAATGAAACACCATTATACTGTTTGGAATGTAAAACCATGGAATAAAATCAAAGACCACTAAAAATCATATGAACACCATCTCAAATGAAGATAAAATTCTATCTAATGTTCAAAAATTAGAGTATCCTAACCAAAAAATTAAGTTTTGTAGGCCTTCCAAACCTTTTTTTACCTCAAAAAAATAGTGACTATGCATCCCATTATAAAATATAGTGTAGAACTCATTGTAATCCTTGATTTGATAGATTTTGGATCCCAAACAGACACCTGGATAAAAGGTTGTTTTCATTTTATGTTGAAGTTCGGTTTTTTAACTTCGCTTAGAACAGTAATAATTTTTTTATACTTAAATATTTCTGAATTATTATTTAATTTTTTAGTTATATTTATAAGCATTGGTTTTACTGGTCATGGGGCTTAAAAGGACACCTAGATCATAAGTTATGATCATTTGATGTTGAACTCTAGTTGTTAACTTCACTTACTATTAATTTAATTTAAAAATAATTATTAAATAATAATATAAATAATTACTAATTACTAATTAACACATAATAACTAATAAAAATTGCAATTAAATAATAATAATTGATTATAAACAATAAATAATTATTAATATTAATAAATAATAATTATTTATTCAATATTCAATATTATTTTCCAATAATTTAGTGGTAGTTTTTTTAAAACCATCATCAATTAGTGACATTTTATTGAAAACTGCAGCAAAAAAATTTAAAAAAAAATCAAACATAGTAGTTTTTTTTCAAAAAACACAACTAAAAAATTACAAAGCATTTAACAGCTGTTTTGAAAACCGCTGTTGAATTCTGGTTTTCTTATAGGGTAACCTTGTGGGAAAAATTTCCCCCAATAAATGAAAATGGACAAGAAGCTTTTTCCTAGTAGACTGTCATGATCATCTTGTATATAATAGTTACATGTGTAGTAAAATCATATCATAGAGATAAACAAAATCAAATGGAGAAAAGGAATTTAATGAAGATACAAAGACAATCTTCGAATATAATTTTCAACAAAAATAAAATAAACAATATCCATATACATAAGGTCAACTTGGCTGATTCATCCATAGATATAAATTGAATCCAAAAACCCAAAAACATATCCATGTGACCTCCAAGGTCGACATATATCCTAAAAACCAAATTTATCCATGAGCAATCAAAAACTAAACTTGAATGTTTAAAATTGCTTGGGTATACCAACATTGGGTGGTACAAGTAGTTTGTGATCATAAAACATATCAGTAGTCAAGCACTACATATTCTATACATTTCTTTTACCAAAATAGGCCATAAACCCTAGTTTGAAAATACAAGTGGACAAATAGGTTTTTATCTTTCAAGAGATTACCCAGAATTTGATCTTTTAAACTCAAAAAATGTTTTAAAGAAACATTCAAAACACTTTCTTAAACTGTTACTTTTCAAAATAAACCATTATAGATCCTCTTGGAAAGATAACATCCAACTCACACTGAATTATCTCAAAGTGAACCAAAAGGAAATATCCCTGCATAAATGAACCATGTCCACAAATACAGGAACACCAGATTAAAGTGAAACAAACGGGGCCTAACATAAAAGAATCATAATAAAGTGAAGCAGTAATAAAACCAAATGTACTAAGAAAGAAAAATTAAAGTATAAATAATAATGGGAAATTTCTAAACATCTCATATGGAAACCCTATACATACTCTAATTGGAACCATCTTCTGTACTATCGATTCATTCATATGTCTATAGCCAATCAACTGGTCTAAACTAGCATCATCACCCGACACTCTCTTATGGACTACAATAACATAGTGGATATAGTTCGTCTCATCGGGACTATATTGGAACCATCTATCATTCCTCACAATGAGGATTAGGACCCACATGATAGTAATAAAGAGATGTGAGGTAGACTTTACATAAAACATATCGACCATGGATCAACATAATTGAAACATGACTTCTCATCCCACCTCCTTACACACATTCCTACAAAACCCCTCTTTAAAACTAAGTAATCATATATTATCATAATCAGAAGAGTGGGGAATCCATGAAATTTGTATGAATT
Organism: Viscum album; assembly: GCA_963277665.1. Taxonomy (NCBI): domain Eukaryota; kingdom Viridiplantae; phylum Streptophyta; class Magnoliopsida; order Santalales; family Viscaceae; genus Viscum; species Viscum album. Next base: position 205,411 of record CAUJRU010000685.1, on the reverse strand, counting down.
ATATGAAAAACATTTCATTTTACTAACTATAAATTAACATTTACAACTAGTAATAATTTTCCAAGAAAAGATCTAATCTTTCAATTCCATTAAAAAACTAGAGTCAGTGTCAATCTATATTCTCAACGTGCTAAATGGGACTCTAAATAATGTGTTAGAAATAAAAAATTTAAAATCTATTTTTGAAATCATTTTTGAAACCAAGAAAAGTTTTGAAAACCTAAGATATAATGAAGGCATCCGGTGTGCTTTATAATTATATATACCTACACATATGTGTGTGTGTGTGTGTGTGCACATGAAATTATATATATGTATGCACACCCACATGTGCACGCACACACACACACATAGACATATATGAATATTCATAGGTAATTATGAAGGAGAAATCAAGGGAAGCAATTCAAGTCACTCATTGAAATTAAGGGTTCCACCCCCCCCCCCAATAAAAAATTAATTTCTGGTCAGTTATTCATTAAAATTTAGGAGCCTCTATGTAAAACCACTAACGTCTCAAAATATAAATAATTTAAACAAACCACAATTAAACCTCAATAACCAAATCAAATAAAATATTAAATATCAATGATCATTTAAAACACCATAATTCTTTGGAAAATCCACTTAGCCATTTTATCAAACACATATCATGTATATAATTTTAATGTAAAGTAATAAACATTGAAAATTTTGAAGAATATTCTTTTTAATCAAAATATTGTCCCAAAATGATTTCAAAACCATTTCATAAATTCAATAACATAATATATTTAATTAAAATATATTTATAAAGTTCCAAGAATCTCATGGTTTTAAATAGAAATGAAAATAATGGAAAACCCCACCTTAAGCATGTGTGGATGCAATCAAACACTAAAATGCAGAAGGTTAAAGGCCTAATGAACCAACAACACACCCTAACATTAAGAGGGGTGAGGAGAGTTTAAATCAAGGAGGAAAAATATAATTTTCACAAAAATTAAAAATTCATGAAGGTCACACAGTTTGGCCGCATGGTTTTCAAAGAAGAACACAAATTCTGCTCCCCCTACTGAACAAGTAAAGAGGTGTCACATGTTTAGACACAAAGTTTAATAAACCATGCAGTAACTATATTAACATCACTATATGAAACTAGAGACTCTCACGGTTTCAGACAAAGAGTTTGGGAAACTGTGTTCCTAACATGAAGAATGTGTCTAACAAAATTATAGGTCATTTCATGGTTTTTCATTTATTTAGCACAAACTATGTGTTAACCATAAACCTATGCTGAAACTCTAAAAATTCAAAATTTCACACCAGTTTTAATTGAAACACAAGATAAGATCAAACAGTAATAAATAAATAAATAATAGGGAAATGATTTATCGAGGTGTGAGACAAGGTGAGTGAGTTTAAAGAACATGATTTTTTAGAAAAAAAATGAAAGATAGAGTAAAAGATAAAAAGATGGTATCTTGAATGATCTCTATCCTGACTAGAATTAACATCTCCACTACATGAAACTATCCATGTCTATCTCCTCTACCTCATAAGCTATAATAATGACCAACTAGATGGACACAATCATCCATATGTCCCCAAGGTTAGGTAATATCATGAGGCTAACCTCTACTAGATTTATCTCTTCGTATTGGAACATATATCAGGTTCCCCTATTGTTGATACAACCTTATAGGTAACAACTAATGGGGATGATAATGGATTTGAGCTCCTACACTATACTGGGACCCAATAATGGTTACGAACTGATATCACTGATTTCCACAACCATAAAAATTGAAACACACTACTGTAAAGATCTTAATGGATTCACAGAAACAATCAGCTCTAAAAAATGTGAAGAAGTGATATGGGATCGACTCCCCACCAGTCAAAATCTTTACTACCCCAATGTCCATGATCCTCCAACTAAAATTTTTCCCTTAAATAAGTGTTGATTACTTCACTCCCAAGATTATCTTGATAATACGTGCATCCTATCAATTCTCTTAGTCATCTTTTTCACCCCCAGATATAGCGGCAACATAAATTGGTTAATTGCATATCAAATAACCAAATGAAGTAATACCTCAAGATGACACACTCTAGAATCCTTGTTAAGAAAAACATCATGGGAAAATACATAAATTTCATTGAATATAATATCGATATATTGAATTCTGAGGCTCCCTGGATTAAGGTAGAGTATCTCATACCACTTCATTCCCTCATAATCAGTGATAGTAAACTTATATGAAACTGCCTCTAAAAAGCATCCTATGAAACCCCTACCTCATTCTATACTCCATAATATAGAATCCCCCATTGGTGTATGAATCAACTCAACTAACTAACTTCTAAGGGAACCCAATAATCCATCCTTTTCTGATTCAAACTGAAATAAATCTCAAACCTCTCTAACAAATCCTCCATATTATAACACCCAAGCTTCTATGGTACGCTTCTCTTTGAATAATACAGTAGCGTGTGTTGTACGCAACTTTGTGTTCTAACACACCACAACCAATCAAACTAGCCGTTATGAATAGTAATACCCACTTTTTAAAATTTTATACATTTTATCTTTCAAAATGGACTTTATTTTTGGAATTTGAATATTGAAATTAGCTTAGGGTGAATTTTTGGTACTTTTTTGATAACTTTCATATTTTGATGAATAGTAAAAATTACTAAATATTAATTAAAAACAACTTTTTTAATCAAAATAATTAATAGTGATAAATTGAGAATTTGAGTGATTTTAAAGAATAATTAGATTATATTTTTACAATTTAATCCAATTTTTTTCATTGGACATAATTTTACATTTAAACTGGACATAAGCAAGTGTCAATCTTTTGATAGTTATTGTCTCTTAAAAACGCGCTTTTTGTTTTAACAACGGGAATTAATTTTAAATTAATTTATGTCAATTCTGTGTTTTGAACTTAGAAAAATGGATTACATATTTAGAATCAGGAGGTCCAAATTTTAGAAATAGGTAACTTTTATTTTTATACATTTTGAATAATTACTTCGGTAAATATTTAATTTACCATGGTTAAAGGGTAAATCCGGTAAATAAGGGTAAAAATAATATTATAATAAAAATAAATTACCCTAAAACGTGTCTTAATCCTATTGGTTGATATATTTCTGACCATGGCCATATTTGGGTCAATTTTGGGACACCATGGATCCACTTGTAAGTGATAATGACACTTTATATTAATTAAGTTAAAGTAAATACAAAAATGACATAAACATATATCGTTTAGAAAAACGATTTTTACATAGGGTTATATACGTTATATTTTAGACTATAAATATTCATTAGAAATATAAAACGATTTCCTATATAATGGTATTTTATTTATAATTTTTAGACATTTAATAATTAAATATATTTATGACACAATAATGATGCAGTATTTTCCTTATTAATGAAAGAATCAAATAATTGGTATTATAAATGTTAAAATAAACATAATTTGAAATTTTTGATGACATCAACGAATTTTATTTGTTAATATGACTTGTTAGGATTGCTTAAATGAATATGATTCGAATTAATAAAGTTGTTAAGACTTTAAAAAAAATCAATTATTAAATAGTGTCAAAATTGACATAAATATGTTTTTAAAACAAATATTATATTATTAATTGATATTATATTCCTAAAAATATAAGGTTCATCCAAAGTACTTATATAATGATATTTTTATTATTAATTGACCACTTGGAGGTCTCTTGGAAGTTTATAGTATATTTATTAACTATATAATATAAAAATACAAAGAGACATGGTAAATGTCAAACTATTTAACTAATAGTTAAATCAAAAAGATAAAGTTAATATAGTGACCCAAACCACTCTAAAACCTATTGGTTGTGTGTTTTTAGACCTATCCCCACCTTAACCTTTAAATAATCCAATTTGGAGAAATTAGAAACTGAATATGAATTTATTATAAAATAATATTTCTAGCTTTTCCTAAGGTGCCTCTCACCCTCTTATAAAAGGGCACTCGCCCTTCCCTCTAATTCACACCTTAAAAGCCTTTTGGATCGGCAAAACCCTACCTAAATATTCTCTCAACTTCCCTCACTTCAACTTAGAGGCCTTAGTTTGATCATAAATCTAACCTAAGGATTCGTTTTTATCAAATCAAAAAGAAGAACCCGAAGAAGAGGTAATGTTTTCACCACCCTCTTTCAAGTTCCTTTCTTCTTCAACTTCTTCTTTATTTGTTATTTCCATTCTAAAATAATAACTCCAGTATATTCTATATACTTTTATGTTATTATAAATATGGTACAACCATATTCAGTATTCTATCCATCCTTTGAATGACATGTCACCATACGTGCGTACGTACGGCTTACCGTCTCCACGTCGTGGAGTAATTGTTATTCAAAACATTATTATTTGGATGGGTATGATAATGATGTGTAATTGATTTAAATAATAAATATAACATGATAATGATTTTGTATATATGATATACCATCCAATTATAAATTATTTTAATATCAAAAGAATGATATTGTCGCTCGTGCGTACGTACGGACTACCGTCTCCACGAACGCGATGAGATTCATTCCCCATTGTATACATGCAATTCTAATTCTCATTTGATGATTAAAAATAATGTTTAAGGACTTTATATCATTCTGTATATGAATAAGATACAACCTATCCATAACAAACACTACTTATGTAACAAAGCATATAAAAGAAAACGAGTAAGTTAACACCTAAAACGACGATAATACTAAGATATTATTAACAAAGAAATATTAAAAGATCATATATGATATCATATTAATGTATATGATTCTTGTATAATTTAATAACAATTATTTCAACATTATATAGAAGGTTAAACTACCCTCAACCAAGGAAAAGTACAAGGTAAGGGTTTATTTCACAATCACTTCATTATCCGAGGTTGTTTATACGTAATTATCTACTAGTACCTCTTTATCATCCACGTCCATGTTTCTTAAAAATGTATTTCAAAGCATTCTTACTATTTTACAGAATATGGGTTAAAATCATTTATACCCTTGTTTGACGTTTTATAATAATTTTATAAAGGAATCTTTCCGTCGTTTTCCAAACAAGGTCCTTTTTAACCTTTTCGATAGAATTAAGGTAAGAATGTCTTTTTTAACTTATACGGAAGGTGCAGCTATTTTCCGACATTATAAAATCTTCTAATCTTACCTTAAAAGATTATAAGAATATTTTCAAAGTAAATTTTTTCTTTTATAATTATGTGACTTTTAAATGATTTCAAAAAAAGAGATATTTCTCTCAAATAGTTTTGATTTCATCTATGTCAACATCATTTTATGGATTTTAAGCTTATTTGAAGTTGATTTATTATGATACAAAACTTCCATATTATATTGAAGGTTTTGTGATATGTTTTACTGTGGATGTGTTATTTTTATACCATTCATGGTTTATGGAGAAAGTATTGACATTTTGTATTCTTGTTTTAATACGAATGTTTATGTTATGTTTAAACCTATTCATATGAGGAATTCATTGGACTTATTAAGTGACGGGTGGAGCCCGCTATAGCTCCTAGATGCATTGGTAGGTCTTATGAGACAAACTAGTTTCTTGGCACAAGGCCTTGACAAAATCTTATTTGTAGTATTGGCACACAAGGCCTTGACTATGTGGTTATGCTAGTCTGGAATTATGCATTCCATCATTATAAAAGTGGTTATTGATATTTCATGTGATTATTCAACTAGTAGAATATCCATGTGAATAAGTAAATGGCATTATTTCATTTTATTTCTACCATATTATGCTGAAGTTCAAGTTTAAAAGTCTTTTGTTTTAGTTATACATTGCCTTAAATGTTTATGATTATTTATGAAAGTTTCTGCTATATTGTTATCCTTACTGGGAATTTGATCTCACCCCTTTCTATGTTTTATTTTTCCCAGGATGTGAAGAAGTATTTTATGAATGACCTGTAGGGATAGTATAAGGGGATATGAGTGTGGATACAAGATGTTGTTGTAGTTTTCACTTTATGATGTAATGTAAACTTTATGAATGTATCTAGTGTTTCCAAGGCTACTAAACTAATCGGTCTTTAGAGATTTGATCTTTTGTGATCATGAAAATGTTATGTAATAATACACCGACTCTGGGTAACTGGGGTCAGGGTGTTACAGTTGGTATCAGAGGAATTTTAGTACAAACCTTAGAAGCTAGATTTAGATAAACTCTGATTAGAGCACATTGCCCTCAGATAGACTTTGAGGATTAGTATAGAAGAACTTCCTATAATTATGATATTGTAGAGATTTGGTGAGTTTTCTGAGAAATACATCCCTATCTGGATATGAGCAGGTAGAGGAAGCTCTAGAACAGATGTACCTAGGGGTAAAACCCGAAAAAACCACTTTGAGCTCGACTCGAATGGGAACTGGTGCATGACAACGGGCTTTGCTGTACTCTTGGTTACGACACTTCCGGGGGATATGCTTAGGATAATTATCATTTTCTTTAAAAACCATTATGAAGGGTTTATGAGTATATAATTCCTCAAAGAAAACATTTTTATTATGATTATGGATTATATCCATAAATAGTTTAATTTATGTTAACTATTTTACAAGTTTGGATTTATGTATTGCGATTCATAAACTAATCTAGTGTATTCCATTGTTCAGAAATGGTGCCTAGTGGAAGAAATGGGAATTGTATCAATGAATGCACTCTATTTAGGGATTTCCCTCCTGCTCAAGATAATTATAGTGGAGCTGGTGATGCAACTAGTGATGATCAGCTAATCACCATACTGGGACAACTCACTCAGGTTATGAATAATAACCTTACCTGTATGGAGCACCCAGATCCACAACGTGGAGGATAAATATTAGATCGCTTTATGAGGCAACAACCACCAACATTCAATGGGAGTAAAAATCCCTTAGTAGCTGAGCAATGGATAAATTCCTTAGAGAAAATATTCCATGCCTTGGGAGTATTGAAAGGGGAAAATTTATCATGGAAGTTTACCGCCTCACTGGAGAAGCTGACCAATGGTGGTCATTGATTCAAAACACAAAGGAAGATGATGAAGTATCAAATATGGAATGGAGGGAGTTCAATGAGATTTTCTTAGAAAAATACTTTTCTCGTGACCATCGAGCAGATATGGAAAGACAATTTCTGAGTCTCAGACAAAAGGAGGATGAGAATGTCGCAAAGTATGAGGCTAACTTTACAAGGTTAGAGAGGTATGCTGCAGATTATATACGTAACCCAAGAAGTAATATTGATCATTTCTTTGATGGGTTAAAACTGTTTCTATGTCAAGAATTAGTCTCAAAAAACTTCTCATTTTACTAAGATATTGTCTCATGCGCTATCAAAATAGAAAAATAATTCTCTAAGTCTTATGACTTTAAAGCAAAGAAAGAGAAGAATAGATATGTTGATCAATATAGAAATGTAAATAAGGGGAAGAAGGGAAAAGTTGAATATCCATCCTGCAGTAAATGTGGGAAGAAACACCCTGGTACTTTCTTGAAGGGAATGGGAGTCTGTTACAAGTGTGTTGAAAAAGGACACCAAGATCGTGATTGCAAGGGGAAGAAAAAAGCTACTGATGTTCAATGCTACAATTGCAGGGAGATGAGACATTATGCAAATGAATTTCCAAAGCATCAGGGAAACATACCTCAGAAAAGGCCAAGGGGTCAAGGCCAAGCTTATTCTATCACTACTACTGAGGTTGAAGCTCCGAAAGATGTGGTGGCAGGAAATTTAATAGTTTCCTCAAGTTTAGAAAATGCTTTATTTGATTCTGGATCATCTCATTGTTTCATATCTTCCCAGTTTGCTAAGAAAATTAGATATTTCCAATTTTATTTAACAAGGGAGTTGTTAGTCAAAACTCCTAAGGGAAGTATCATTGCTACAAAGTTTTGTGAATCAGTTCCCATTAGAGCATATACATGTTCTTTATCTACTGATCTCATCGTCATACCCATGATTGAATTTGATATAATCCTCGGAATGGATTGTCTTTTGGACCATGATGCAAATATTTTTTGTAAGAAGAAGGAGGTTACTATTTTTGATGAAGATGATAAAGAACACCTTATCTTTAGAGAAGAATAATCACCACCTAATTCTTATCTAGAACCACCCCTAGTAGTTTAACTAAATTCAATTATTGGGTAAGAAGAGAATAAAATAACTATGGGTGATGAAAGGAATGTTCAAATAGAGGATGTACCTATTGTGAAAGAATATTTTCATGTGTTTCCAGAATATTTACCTAGAAATCCTCTAAAATGAGAAATTGAGTTTTCCATTGATTTAATTCCTAGTTCTAGGCCTATATCAAAGACCCCTTATAGAATGTCCACTGTGGAATTAGTTGAACTAAAGAAGAAACTAGAGGAATTGAGTAATAAAGGAATTATTCTCCCTAGAGTTTCTCCAAGGGGAGCCCCTGTCCTTTCTATTAAGAAGAAAGATGGATCTATGAGGTTATGTATCGATTACAGGGAAATCAATGCTATAACAATAAAGAAAAAGTATCCCCTACCTCGCATTGATGATTTACTTGACCAACTGCATGTAGCTCAATACTTTTCAAAGATTGACCTTTGATCTGGATACCATCAGTTGTGTGTGAAGAAGGAAGACATTCTGAAGACAGCATTTCGAACCAGGTACGGGTATTATGAGTTTACAGTAATGCCTTTTCGATTGACTAATGCACCCTTTGTATTCATGGATCTAATGAATAGAGTTTTTAAGTAATATCTCGATGATTTTGTGGTGGTATTTATTGATGATATCTTGGTATATTCCAAAAGCTACGAAGATCATGAAAATCACTTGCGCATTATCCTAAAGACTCTTAGAAGACGTGAATTGTATGGGAAGTTTAGCAAGTGTGAATTCTGGATTCAGGAGATTTCTTTTCTTGGAAATATTGTCTCCAAAGATGTAATCTCTATTGATCCTTCTAAGACCAAGGCAATCTAATAATGGCCAGCACCGACGAGTATAACTGAGGTACGCAGTTTTATTGGTTTAGCAGGTTATTATTGATATTTCGTCCAGAATTTTGCCCGATTGGCTAACTCATTAACAAATCTCACACGTAAAGGGGTTAAATTTGTTTAGACAAAATATTGTGAAGAATGTTTTGAAGAATTGAAGAGAAGATTAGTCAATGCACCTATTTTGACTCTACCATCATGGAATTATGGGTTTGTTATTTATAATGACGCATCGAAGAAAGGACTTCGTTGTGTCCTTATGTAGAATTATAGAGTTATTGCCTATGCATCACGACAGCTAAAAATTCATGAGCAAAACTATCCTAATCATGATCTTGAGTTATCTGCTGTAATATTTGCTTTGAAGATTTGGAGACATTATTTCTATGGTGAAAAATGTGAGATATATACCGATCACAAGAGTTCGAAGTATATTTTATAAAAGAAAAAACTCAACATGAGGAAAAGGCGATGGCTTGAACTACTCAAGGATTATGATTTCACAATACACTACCACCTGGGGAAGGAAAATAAGGTGGTAGATTCATTGAGCAGAAAGGATCATGGAGTTTTGAATAAAATTAGAGTTGAAAGGGATCCAATTTTCATGGATCTAGTAAAGTTGGATATGGGAATAAGCATGGAAGGTGAAACATCGATACTTTTTCAAATGGTTGCCAAAACTCTTTACTAGAAAGGATAAAGATTTATCAGACTGATTATGAAGACTTTAAAAAGAAAATTAAAGCTGTTAATGATGGGAGATTGAGTGACTTTGTGTATGAAGATGGAATTTTGAAATTTGGGAGGAGACTTTGTGTTCCCGATATACCTGATCTAAAAATGGAATTGTTGGATGATGCTCATAGTTCCAATTTCTCTATATACCCTGGGAGCACCAAAATGTATAGAGATTTGAAGGAACATTTTTGGTGGGACAACATGAAGAGGGAGATTGCAGATTTTGTGTCAAGATGTATGGTTTGTCAACAAGTGAAAGATGGAAGGGAACATCCTGGAGGAGTAATGCAACATCTTCCCATAACTGAGTGGAAATAGGATAATATCACGATGGAATTTTTCATGGGACTACCAAAGACTCCTAAAAGGAACGATGAAATATGGGTCATTGTTGATAATCTTACCAAGTCATCACATTTTCTTCCTATAAGGGAAGATTTACCACTTGAACATCTAGAAAGACTATATATTAAGGAAGTTGTGAGGCTTCAGGGATTACCCCTATCGATTGTTTCTGATCGTGATCCCCATTTTACATCAAGATTCTGGAAAAGTCTTCAGAAATACCTGGATACTAAACTTCGTTTGAGCACTGCTTACCACCCCCAAACTGATGGACAATCAGAACGGACTATTCAAACCTTAAAATACATGTTGAGATCATGCTCACTTGACTTTCAGGGTATATGGGATCAATATTTACCTTTTTCAGAATTTTCCTATAATAATAGCTTCCATTCAAGTATTCAGATGGCACCATATGAAGCTTTATACGGAAAGAGATGTCTCACACCAACCTATTAGGATGATGTTGGTGAAAGAAAACTCGTAGGCCCAGAACTGGTAGAGGAAATGATGGAAAAGGTGAAGTTAATACAAACCCACATCAAATCAGCCCAAAGTAGGCAGAAGAGCTATGCCGATAACCGAAGGAAGGATTTGGAATTTCAGGCAGGAGATCATGTTTTCTTGAAGGTATCTCCATGGAAGGGTGTTATACGTTTTGGTAAGAAAAGTAAATTGAGACCCAGGTACATCGGACCTTTCGAAATTCTAGAACGAATTGGGGTTGGAGATTACCGTTTGGAAATGCTGCCAAGTCTCTCCAAAGTTCACGTTGTATTCCACGTATCACTGTTGAGAAAATACATGCCGGACCCAACGCATGTACTCACCTCTGAGGAATTAGAACTGGAACCCGGTCTGTCTTATTGCGAAGATCATGTCAAGATTCTTGATACGAGAGAACAAGTGCTGTGAAACCGGACGACTCGTCTAGTAAAAGTTCTATGGAGAAACCATAATATGGAAGAGGCAACGTGGGAACCTGAGGAACTTATGATGAAGAACCACCTGAGGATTTTCATGTGGTAGTATTCTAGAAATTTCAAGGATGAAATTATTTGAAGTAGGGGAGAATGTAACACCCCAATCTTCTACAGTACGCTTCTCTTTGAATAATACAGTAGCATGTGTTATACGCAACTTTGAGTTCTAACACACCACAACCAATCAAACTAGCTGTTATGAATAGTAATACCCACTTTTTAAAATTTTATACATTTTATCTTTCAAAATGGATTCATTTTTGGATTCTAAATATCGAATTTAGCTTAGGGCGAATTTTTGGTACTTTTCTGATAACTTTCATATTTTGATGAAGAGTGAAAATTACTAAATTTTAATTAAAAACAACTTTTTTAATCGAAATAATTAATAGTGATAAATTAAGAATTTGAGTGATTTTAAAGTATAATTAGATTATATTTTTAACATTTAATCCAATGTTTGTCATTGGACATAATTTCACATTTAAACTGGACATAAGTAAGTGTCAATCTTTTGATAGTTATTATCTCTTAAAAACACGCTTTTTGTTTTAACAATGAGAATTAATTTTAAATTAATTTCAGCCAATTCTGTGTTTTGAATTTAGAAAAATGGATTCCATATTTAGAATTAGGAGGTACAAATTGTGTAAATAGGTAACTTTTATTTTTAGACATTTTGAATAACTACTTCGGTAAATATTTTATTTACCATGGTTAAAGGGTAAATCCGATAAATAAGGGTAAAAAAATAATATTATAATAATAATAAATTACCCTAAAACGTTTCCTAGCCCTATTGGTTGATACATGTCCGACCAGGGGCATATTTGGGTAGATTTTGGGACCCCATGGACCTACTTGTAAGTCATGATGACACTTTATATTAATTAAGTTAAAGTAAATACAAAAATGACATAAGCATATATCTTTTAGAAGAAGAAAAATTTACATAGGGTTATATATTTTATATTTTCGACTATAAATTTTCATTAGAAATTTAAAAATATTTCCTACATAATGGTATTTTATTTTTAATTTTTAGACATTGAATAATTAAATATATTTATGACACAATAATGATGCAGTATTTCCTTATTAATGAAAGAATCAAATAATTGGTATTATAAATGTTTAAATAAATATAATTTGAATGTTTTAATGAAATAAAAGAATTTTATTTGTTAATATGACTTTTAAGTATTTCTTAAATGAATTTTTTTTGAATTAATAAAGTTGTTAAGACTTTAACAAAAATCATTTATTAAATAGTGTCAAAATTGACATAAATAGGTTTTTAAAAACAATATTATATTATTAATTGATATTCTATTCCTAAAAATCTAAGGTTAGGACAAATGACTTATATAATGATATTTGTATTATTATTGTACCACTTGTAGGTCTCTTAGAATTTTATAGTAAGTTTATTAACTATATAATATAAAAATACAAAGAGACATCGTAAATGTCAAACTATTTAACTAATAGTTAAATCAAAAAGATAAAGTTAATATAGTAAACCAAACCTGTCTAAAACCTATTATTTGAGTTTTTTTTGACCTATCCCCACCTTAACCTTTAAATAATCTACTTTGGAGACTTTAGAAACCGAATATTAATTTATTATAAAATAATATTTCTAGCTTTTCCTAAGGTGCCCCTCACCCCTCTTATAAAAGGGAAGTCCCCCTTCCCTCTAATTCACACCTTCAAAGCCTTTTGGCTCGGACAAACCCAACCCAAGTATTCTCTAAACTTCCCTCACTTCAAAATAGAGGCCTTTGTTTGATCATAAATCCAACCTAAGGAGTTCTTTTGATCAAATCAAAAGGAAGAACCTGAAGAAGAGGTAATGTTTTCACCACCCTCTTTCAAGTTCCTTTCTTCTTCAACTTCTTCTTTCTTTGTTATTTCCATTCTAAAATAATAACTCCAGTATATTCTATATACTGTGATGTTATTATAAATATGATACAACCATATTCAGTATTCTATCCATCATTTTAATGACATGTCACCATACGTGCGTACGTACGGCTTACCGTCTCCACGTCGTGGTGTAATTGTTATTCAAAACATTATTATTTGGATGGGTATGATAATGATGTGTAATTGATTTAAATAATAAATATAACATGATAATGATTCTGTATATATGATATACCATCCAATTATACATTATTTTAATATTAAAAGAATGATATTGTCGCTCGTGCGTACGTACGGACTACCGTCTCCACGAACGCGATGAGATTCATTCCCCATCGTATTCATGCAAGTCAAATTCTCATTTAATGATTAAAAATAATGTTTAAGGACTTTATATCATTCTTTATATGAATAATATACAACCTATCCATAACAAACACAACTTATGTAACAAAACATATAAAAGAAAACGAGTAAGTTAACACCTGAAACGATGATAATACTAAGATATTATTAACAAAGCAATGTTAAAAGATCATATATGATATCATATTAATGTATATGATTCATGTATAATTTAATAATTATTATTTCACCATTATACAGGAGGTTAACCTACCCTCAACCAAGGAAATGTACAAGGTAAGGGTTTATTTCACAATCTCTTCATTATCTGAGGTCATTTATACGTAATTATCTACTGGGACCTCTTTATCATCCACATCCATGTTTCTTAAAATTTTATTTCAAAACATTCTTAATATTTTATAGAATATAGTTTAAAGTCATTTATACCCTTTTTTTTACTTTTTATAACAATTTTATATAGGAATCTTTCCGTTGTTTTCCAAACAAGGTCCTTTTTAACCTTTTCGACAGAATTATGGTAAGAATGTCTTTTTTTAACTTATACGGCGAGTGCGGCTATTTTCCGCTGTTATAAAATCTTCGAAGCTTCCCTTACAATCTTCTAAGAATATTTTCAAAGTAAATTTTTTCTTTTATAATTATGTGACTTTTAAATGATTTCAAAAAAAGATATATTTCTCTCAAATAGTTCTGATTTCATCTATTTCAACATCCTTTGATGGATTTTAAGCTTATTTGAAGTTGATTTATTATGATAAAAAACTTCCATATTGTATTGAAGGTTTTGTGATATGTTTGACTGTGGATGTGTTATTTTTATACCATTCATGGTTTATGGAGAAAATATTGACATTTCGTATGACAGTTTGAATACGAATGTTTATGTTATGTTTAAACCTATTCATGTGAGGAATGCATTGGACTTAATAAGTGATGGGTGGATCCCTCTATAGATCCTCGATGCATTGGTAGGTCTCATGAGACAAACTAGTGTCTTGGCACAAGGCCTTGACAAAATCTTATTTGTAGTATCGGCACAAGGCCTGAACTATATGGTTATGATAGTCTGGCTTTATGCATTCCATCATTATGAAAGTGGTTATTGATATTTTATGTTATTATTTGACTAGTGGAATATCCATGTGAATAAGTAAATGGAATTATTTCATTTTATTTCTACCATATTATGCTGAAGATCAAGTTTAAAAGGCTTTTGTTTTAGTTATAGATTGCCTTAAATGTTTATGCTTATTTATGAAAGTTTCCGCAATATTGTTATCCTTACTGGAAATTTGAGCTCACCCATTTCTATGTTTTATTTTTCCCATGATGTGAAGAAGTATTTTATGAATGCCTTGCAGGGATAGTATAAGGGGATATTATTGTGGAGACAATATGTTGTTGTAGTTTTCCTTTTATGATGTAATGTAAACTTTATGAATGTATCTAGTGTTTCCAAGGATACTAAACTAATCAGTATTTCAAGATTTGATCTTTTTTTATCATGAAAATGTTATGTAATAATGAACTTTCTCTGGGTAACTAGGGTTAGGGTGCTACACATATCCTAATTATATATACTCCCCTTCTACTTTTCAAAAATTTGATACTATAACTCACAAAACATCCTCTTCCAAGACTCAATCCCCTTATCCATGTCAACCCTCTGACAGTTAACCAGGTCATCCTGATACACCTCTCTAGAATGAGAAACACATAGATGATGATATTGATCCATCTCTGAAATAAATAAAGGAAACTACTCAGCCTGATAGTATCAAACTCATTTTGGTTCATTTAATTTGATTATTTTATCTTCTCCAAAATCACACCAATTCAAACATAATTGAAAACAAACATGATACATGTACCTCTCCTAAATCTATAACCTAAAATAAAAATTATCATTCATAGGGTATTAAGTAGACCAAAGTTTCTTACATTGGTTCATAGGGGGTCATAATTGTTTGTGTCCCAAAAAATTTCCCTTGCTACACCACACACTAATTTTGATTGCCACTATTTCCCTTTTAATCACATAGAATCTTCAATAGTTCCTAACACAAAAATTCATCCTAACTCTTATCTATTACTCTTATGCCACTTTTTCTATCCTTCCCTTACCAAAAACTCCTTTTAGTACTACAGTGGTGATAAGAGTAACACATGAAGCTAACCTCTAATAGGCCACGAGTTAGAGACTAGTTGTGATGGTATAAATCACACAAATGAGAAGCATTACCCTCATAATCAAAGAAAAATAAAAATAAAACAAAATATTAAATCTATAATATAAAAAACCAATATCCCATAATAACCATAATGAATTAAAATTTAATACAAGTAAAATTTTCCTAAAGAAAATACCAAAAATAAAAACTATTAAGTAAGAAACACCAACCACAGATCCTAAGTCCAAGATAAAAATGTCTAGATCGATCTCCAAATACCTAATAGAGACCTATAAAAATATTTATATATATAGTGGTGATCATACAATTATACTCAGTTGGATCCTCCTCAAGGAATATCTTGAAAATTTAAAAGAAGCATACTATTGCCTTAGTGAATAAATAGCAGAACCAACACGCACCTATACCATGTCATCTACCCCTACCTCATCAAGGATCACTCATAAAATATCACATCAAAGTACAATAATTTAATAACAATTAATATTGAAAGAGAGTACCCTTCATCAATTACCTACTGATTGTTCAATCTCATGCCCTAAGGGAAAACACCATGGCACTCTCATCCCTTTCATAGCATTATAACGACATCCACACATCTGTATATCACATTTCGAGACCATAAATGCATGATCGCATATTCAAAATTTCATGTCAAATATCTATATATATGACACACATCACATTTCCATAATTATATGGTATGATTAATATAAAAGATATCAACATCATTCTATCCTCCTAATATGCATGACCCCCACTTTATACCACATCATCATCTCATCACCATCATATTAATCACACTTTTGAATTATGTCCATCACTACCCATGCATATAAAATGTAGGCTATCACAAATGTTTCTTGTCTATAAGAGAGACTGAGGAAGAGGAAGTAATCATTTATCCATTCCCTTTCCAACCTAGATGTTTGGGGAGACACCAAGAACCCAAATCAATTGTTTTTCAGTATTATCAACCTATATGGGTGGGTAGGTATGTAATAAAAAAAATCTTAATACATTAAAATAATACACAATACTTTACCTAAGGTTTAATATAAATAAGTTATATAATAGTGTATAATATTCCACACATCTCCACAATCTTCCACCGATATATATTTCTACTTATACAATATCAACTAGGCCACAATTCTGCACAAATTAGTCATGAAAACCATAGATTCCATTTTAAATATAACATTTAACCATTTAAAATTCATTGTTTTCCAACCATATTATATTCATTAACTATATTTAATTTCATTCCATTCATTAGTTACCAACCACATCAAATTCCAACCCTTTCCCCTTTCATTACAATCTTCCAGAATTCATTAACAGCCATGTTAATCAATTACTAGTCCACACTCATTACCATATACATTTTTACCAACCATACATTCCATACCACTTATCATTTACAACATAATATATTATGACACATAATCATCAACCAAAAAATAGACCACACATCACATGAAAAAATATCCTTCTCTATAGCCACAACATCATCCCATTTCCACATAACCATCCATGCTATTGTAATAACCCAACCATTGAAAATTCACAAGAACAACCTCTCATTCCCACCATGGTAACCGACTGCAGAACCTACTTCCCACACAAATTAAAACCAAAAATCAACATAATAATTTCCAACAACACCTATACAAATTACATAAATCAAAAATAAACAACAACAATAACAAACAACAACAAAAACAACAACCAATCACACTAATCAACCTATTTTTAATCACTCCACCATAAGAATTTTTTTTGGAAAACATATATCAACAATGTTATTATTCCTGATTTCCAAAAAATTAATTTGTTACCATATTTAAATGATTATCCATTTATGAAATGTGATTATATAAATTCAATCCTAAAATGGGAACATTATTCAAAATAATAAGAAAAATAATAACAAAAATAACAACAATCATCCATCAATTACATAAGTTATTCCATGGAAACATATAAACACATATGAATCCCCCTTCTCATACAGTTACATATTCTATTTCATTATCTTTATTATGATATTTTTTACCTTCCACCCAATGTATTAAAAATCATGTTACTTCTGCATTATACATAAAATTAAAGAGAGTTCTTGAATCTTAAACCACAATTATAACTATAATTCAACCCTTGTGCAAAAAAAAATAAGGGAATACATGGTTATAAGGAAAAAACCATGAAATGAACACCCTAATAAAAATAAAATGAAATAATATCCCTAAAAACATGAATCAAGGATATAAAAACCAAAAACAACCTAATTACACAACCTTCTTGTATGAAGGATATTGAGAAACTCATGAGGAAAAGAAATTGAACTCGCCAAAAATCACAAAGTAGTTGATCTCCTGAAGATGAGGGCTAAATCCAACTAAGAGGAACTCAATGTAATCCAAGGATAAACCTTTTATCATCCAAGGTTCATTATAAATAAAATTAAATTGAAATAATCTTGAGAAACTATTGAGTTTATAATATAACTGGAATATTAAGGCATCGTGGTGTGATAGGTAATGGTCACACCATGAACAAGATATCAAGAGTAAATCCTTGAGATCTACATAGTGATTTTATCCTCCTCCATTCATTTAAATATCATCCAAATATATTAATCCAATATAACTGATAAGGGTTTCACCATGTATATAATGTTCATGTCTCATACATGACCCTATAATATCAAAATGAAATAAAAAATAAGTACCATGGCTTGATGACATCCCAAAATCCAAAATCCCAAAACATTACCTCCAAGGCCTCATGTTTTGACCAGACACACTATACTGCAACTTTAAAATAGTAAATGAATACATCTGTGTAACAAAAACCATATATATGAGTCATTTCTATGAAACATATAGTTTTAAATATATCCAAATCCTCATCAACCCCTTTACACTGCGACACACACCCACATACCACAACCAAGATTTCTCCTTGAAAGAACATGATGCATAACTATCATGGACTATCCATCACATTTGGGCACACAAACAACATCATGACCTAAACCTTTATGGAGAAACACACCAGAACTAAAAAATCCCTTCTCTTCCAACCATCCCAACATGTCATGGATCCAAGTACCCTCTACGACACACTCTTACCTACTGAAATCTCATCTAAAACTCTCCTCTCTTCCTTCAACCTTCTGTTAACACCACCAACATCTAAATCTCCCAATGTAATGAGTTGGAAAAAGTATGGTTTGTTACATAAATGTTAGATATATCAAAGGTTGTAGGAAAACACATATGACACTAAAATTATTTTTTACCCATGAACTTTAAAATAATAATGAGATAGAAATCCTAAAAATTTAATCATTTGATTATTTTAGTGATTTTATCAAAAATAAAATCTCAATTTAAATTTTGAAATTGATTTATAAAATTAGGATTTGAATACTATAAAGTATATCATGAATTAATTAGAGGGGGAGAATGTTTTACTTTTTTCCCTTCATTGTTTTTTTCTTCACTATGTTTTCTGTAAGAGGTTTTTTTAATTAGTTAACATAAAAATTAGAATAAAATTAAATTACTTTTATTTCATTTTTTTATCTCAACCTTTTTTAGGGTAATGATAAATATGATTCCATGAAATTGATGATGTTCTAGAGGGAGTGTTATGGAGTTTTTTATGGATGTTATAATTTTTCTGTACATTGGGATTATTGTGGTAGTAATTCCCAAATATAACAGTTCATATGATCAACTATTCATGTAATTTATCTATTAGGAGTAAATGTTAATCCTTGTATTTTATATGAGAATAAAGATCAATAAGGAATGTAGATAAAATTTACATGTAGTTTATATAAACGTCAACATGATAATGGAATAAAGACACCTAACATTTTTTATTCTCTCCACTATATTTATTTAGTTTTTTCATTTTGATTGTACATTCAGATTCATTTTATATCATGTTGCATTTTTGATCAACTTTATAATTCATGTTGGATCGAAAAATATGTTACAATTTCATCTAACATTACAATTTTAAATTAATAGTTTGATCCCATTTTAAAATAAGTAATTAATGTAATGTAGGTGGATTTGAACACATTTAAATTAATTATAAATGAAAAACATTGAACTATTTGATTCAATATAATTCATGGATGACTAAGATTATACCTTTAATAAAAATCATCCTTTGAAATTGATTTATTAATACATAATTTCATAAATAATTTTTAAATATTTTTAATATTGCTTATTATAATAATAATAATAATAAATTTTAAAATGTTATTGGTTAATAAATTGACCAAAAACTAATTTTGGGAATATAAGTGTTCTTAGAGGAATGAAATTTGTCCTATGTTATATTACTATAGTTTTTATTATAGGAAAATACATAATAAATTTTTAAACTTTGATCTCATCCATGGGATCTGTGGATGTAATAAAGGAGGGGAGAAAATATTTATTGGATTTAGTACCAAAAAAGTGAATTTTACCAACATAAATTTACCGAGAGATATTATATATGATGGTAAAAATAAACAATTCCAACAGATATTAAGTTTTATTGATATTAAATTTAAATGAAAATTTTATGTTTACCAACACACACACGCACACACATATGTATATATATATTGGTATTAATTTTTGAATACCAACAAACACTTCACCAACAAATAAAGTTTTCACATTATCATATTAATACAAACGGTTTCTTACCAAAAAATCAATATGTAATTACTAATAATTATTACAAATAATTTTTATTAAACATATAAATTTATAGATATTATTTATTCAATACAAAGAAATAAGTTAACAAAAAAAATGTTTTCAACTATTAGTTAATGGTTTAATAAACAAATATATTATTATTAATAAAAATAAAAATGAGTATAAGGATAACTATTTACTTAATCATAGAAACATATGTTGTTATGAAGAAGTAAATATTTTAAATATTTGGAAAAAATTATAGATTAGATCCAATATATATTATATTTGAAATATAATTAAAATTATATTTTCAATACATTTCAAAAGAATAGAATGTAATAAATAATTATAATCCAATGATATATCCTTAAAAATAAAATGGAGAACACATTCCCTCCCCAGTCCTCACACTTACCCCATGCCTCCCCTCTCCCCGAATCATCAGCAACCACCAGAGCCCCCCCCCCAGACCAATGATCTCTACCTGCACGAAAAAAAATGGTTCATCGCCATCACCCGCACTCACAACCACACCCCCCTCGATTCTTAAACATCACCAACACCCCATGTTTGTTGATGCTCGATTTATTTTTTCCACTTCTAACTAAAAATACTAGGTATCATGAGTATCATGGATAAAAACCCATTACTCATTCAATCGGTTGATGATTGAGCCTCTTGTTAGGTATTCACTTTTTATCTTTATGTTATAATCCTTTGTAATCATGGGAATCTGGCATTTTTTAAGTTTGGGGTCGAAGCCTCAATTTATTATTAAATAAAAGACCTATTTTAGTCTGGGTAGAGGGAGACCCATTACCCCATACTTTTTTGCATCAATTATCTTTATATACATCTCCACTTTATCACTTGTCACATAAATATAGTGTTGAACCAAAGGAAGTAAGCAGGGACATAATCATATTTATCCCACATTATGATTTATCAAATTATATATCAGGATGTTCTTCTTTTTAATTTATTTATGAATCCCTAATTCATTTTTACTATCTAATTGGTGTTAAAAGTGAAGATAGATAGATAGATAATTTGATAGATGGACTACTCCCATACTTTATTCCACTAGTTTCATTACTATTTACATATCCATTTTACATATTGGTTAGTATGAGTCATGTGTTTATAGGATAACAAATAGAAATTTTCATACTATCATGTGGGTGATTTGATTATGATTTTGTATGTTTCATATGTAAAGAGTATTATTTTAAAAACTTATCAAAACCTTCAAATTTCACTCAACAAGAACCATATAAAGCTATATTTTTTATTCCTTACATATATATATATATATTTGAAAATAGTATTTAAATTTTTAAATGTTGTTACTTGTATTTTTTCTAGTATTGACATAGTTTTAGGTTTGAATTTTTGAGGCTCATGTTGTTTGTTATTGGAACTAAAACGATCAAAGTAAGGAGGAATACACAGTCAAATTATAATGTGTAAATATTTATATTTTTTCTTTAAAATATTGAAAATAATTGTGCCCCTGATATCCTTGGCCCTTATTATTCTCGTACTTGTTAATGTGTAGAGTTATATGTTATCTTTTTTTATAGATGGAACTTATTTTTCAATTCATTTTCATGTTAGTGGAAAGTGAAATTAACTTCATGAGAAATTGGAGTGGTTGATGATGAATTTTTATATTTATTTTTCATGATTTCATCATATTACTAAATGGAATTTGAGATTATTTATTTTTAAAGAGTTTTTTTCAACACTTATAACCCATAATAAGTAGTTTTAAAAAACAATTGATGTTTGTTTTGTTGATGGAGAACTTTCACACTAAAATTTATGAGGAAAAACACTATGTAACCAAAAAACCATTTTTATAAGAAATATGTGAACACTCATCTAGAACATATAACATAAAGTAATTAGAATTTATTTAATTCAAACCTAATCAACCAATATATTGATAATATAAGTTCCAACAGATCAAAACATCCAATAAGACAACTCACGGACATGAATTCTTGTACAAAATCACATAAAACTAACTTATACATAATCATTTGTTCATTTTATATTATTTTACTAGGACTGATGTAGAGTATCGTCACATTATTTTCAATAAAATATTTACTTCCAAAATTACATTGAAATTATTTCATAATATGATCATGGTTACCAAAATCAATACCATAATCCCATGTTTCCCTTATAAAGAATAAGCTTTTATAATGGTGAAGAATGCAACATGAAATTAGTGATGATTGGGGGTCTCAATTGTAACTGGAACTTGAATAGTGTTTTCATCAATGAATCAGTGGTTCAAGAATCCCTTGATATTTCCCTAATATATTACATCCAAACTAAGTGATTTTTTCCTTTAATAATTCTTCTAAACACTAGTTTGTATCGAGTGGGATAGGGTAAGTATACTTTTCTTGTCTTCGTAACTAATGTTTCTTATTAAACTCATTGGTTAAAACTCCCCCAATATACTCAAAAAAAATGAACTTTGGTGTAATCCCCTTAGTGTACAAACACCCTCTCTCATTAATTAGTGAAGAACACCTAAAAATTGCATGTGATTACTCTTTTTGCAACTTGTATTTCATATTTCATGTTACAGTCGCACATTCTATTGCCCTCTTTGATATATTTTCTTATTAGATAACCTTTGCATGGTCCAGACACTTTTTCATCACAATACATCTTCAGCAAAAAGTATTGATAACAGAAGTAGTGAGGTATTTTATAGTCTCTAACTCGTGGAAATGCAATAGTTTAAGGATTATTATCTTAAAAAACAAAGGTTAGTATAAGAAAACGCTTTTTTCATTTCACATGCACATGAACATACACACTGAGTTGGAAATGAAAGGCAATTGGATTTAAAATTTAGAAATTAATGATCATCACTAACCTATGATAATGTAAAACGTAAATATTCATTTTGGTATATTATATTTTTTGGGATGTAAAAGAATTTAGCCAAGTACGTAGAACCCATTTTATCTATTAATAAAATTTTAACATTTTTGGAACCCTTTGGTGTGTCACTGGTCTTCTGAAAGGAAATATATTAATTTTAAGATAATAGTTATTGTTGATAATAAACAGATTTAGGTGAATTTGAACCTAAGTGATGATGATATGGTCATATTATTAAATTTCTTGTCATGTTACATGTATAAGATTCTTATCAAAGACATAGAAACTAAAATTATTTCCCCTAATTTACTTTAAATTCAATCCAAAGTTTATAAATCAAATGAGAAGAATAATTTACTATACATCAAAAGAATTTATGGTTTTGTTAATCCTCTTTTAAATTTTTCTAGTAATTATAATAATGATATGGGAATGATGGTGTTTTTACTTGTGTTTTTACATATGTTTTTAATTGTAGATTCAAATAAGAATAATGATTTTATCAAATATGATGATGAGTACATGAAATATTTCATTTGTTTTGTGGAACTCAAATCCTATTAACACATTTATTCCTTATTAATTTGTATCATGGAGATATGATAGGTGTTTCTTTATCAGCATTTGGTTATGGAGTGTGTGGAACAACTAGGGACCACTTGTTTAAGGTAATATATTGATGACTCTATTTTAGTGATCTCACTAACCTCTTAGTTCCTCTCAAAACATTCACATATTATGGTTTGAAATGTGAATTCACAACTTGATATCATGGAAATGAAAAAGAAGATTCTAAATCTTATAAAATGAGGTTATTTGGATAGGAATGAGAATATGGATATGTTTAGAAACTCATCTTAGAAGTGGTAAAGTGTGTAAATCAAAATATATGCTGTAAATATTATTCCTTGGATGGGATTTAAAGATGTTTTGGATGCTGTAAATATTGTTCCTTGGATGATATATGGGTTTGAGAGTTGTATATTTGTTCATTTAGTGTTAGTCTCAAATGGGCCATTATAGATTTGACATCAGGGTCCAACCCTATACTGGTATATAAATTTCCTAAGAGACTGAATTGAATTTTACAAAAACCAAATGGTCTAGTATTTTTTTATTATGCATTATACAATGGCATACACATTATTAAAAAATTATATGGTTCTTCACACCAATATAGGATACATTATTGACTATGAAATCTCATGTAATCACACACAAACCTTCAATTTAGTAGAATCATTATTATTTCTACATGAAAAATTGTTGGACTCATATAATCTTCACTATTTCTATTATTACACTATCAATTTTACAAGGTAGGCTATCCATTTTCTTGAATTTGTAGTCATGAGTAGGTCATCTAATTGTAGTCACATGCATGCCTTGAATACACTTATACACTCTTTCATTATATAATTTCAATGCCAGTTATCATCACATGACATTCCATTTTCTCGCATTATTAGTCTTGTCATCAATTTTCAAGCCTCTGAATTTGAATTTTTATTATCCTTAGAACTTATTCTTCCATCTTCACATTTTTTTCATTTTTTTATTCTTTTTAGGTTTTAAAAATGAAATAATTTTTTTCTTGCATCTGCCCTTAAAATTAAGAATTTATTAGTTCAAAAGTAATTTTTTTACCAACTTTTTCACATGAACCTATTTCCCTATAGTTAAGATTTCATATATCTACTTTTTATTTAATGATCATGTTTCATATAAGTTCTCAGACCTGAAATTTTATGGTATATAAAAATTTTTAAAGCCTTCTTAATGTGATATGTTTTTTTATTTTTAGAATCACATTTTGAGTTTCAATTTACTACTTATGATATTGTGAGTTGATGTTAGTGACACTATTAAAAATAGGTCTTAGTGATGGTTTTAATAACCACCACTAAATAATTTTCATTCAAAAAAAATCATAATATAGTTTTGGTTTCATGTAACTCTTGCTATATTTTTTATTTTAACATTTAGCGACGGTTTTATTTAAACTACCACTAAATATTTTAAGAAACCCTAATTTTGACCCACCCCCACTTATACCTTCTCACTGATCCCCACACCCTCCCCCCCCCCCCCACGATCCCCCCAATCACCCACCTCTCTCCCAATAAATCACCACCCCCTCTACCCCAAACCCTCACTACCCTCGAGCCCTCGCCACTCGCCACTACCGCCACTCCCCACTTCTCCCTTGAGACCTCACCACTCGCTGCCCCTGATCCAGTCACCTCCCTCTCACACCTATCCACCCTGAACCACTCACTAATCCCCCATTTCCCCCTCATTTATTGCCGCTACTTCCCCCTTCTTGCCTGATCACCCCCTCTCCATCGAACCATTGTTGCCCCCTCGTCGTCATGCCCCTTTCCCCCTCATCTCTCTCTATTGCTCCCTGATCCACCTTGATGTTGCTCCCAACCACTCCCTTTACCCCATGTAGTATCTCGACTCCATTCCCTTTCTACCTTGAAACTTATCCCGACCAAGACCTAACGGCCGCTACCCAAGCTATCGTAACAACTGCAAAATCGAGAATTATGGTAAGTTTTACATATCTTTTATATTTTTGGTTCCTAGAGGGTTTTGAGTTGATTTATTATTTATATTGATTGATTTAGGATATATTATCATGTATTATATGATTTATTGATGTTATTTTCATTTAATTTGTTTGATAATTGTGATGAGATTCCAATAGGTGTTTCAAAATGAAGTAACATTTTACGAAATCAAGGAATGTTTTCAAGTGTTTTAAATCCAAAATGAAATTTACTATTGATAAGAAAAATTGGTTAGGACTCTAATCATTTTAAAAAAAATTATTTGGTGTTATTTTAAATGTTTTTAAAAAAATTTGGCATTTTTATATTTAATTCAGTTTGGATAGCCTGAAATATTTTAAAACATTGACAATTTTAAAGTTTTGTGTTTTAAGTATCAAAGGTGGTTTTTTCTTGGGTTTAAAAAAGTATTTGAATAAGGTTTTTCATGTGAATGGTTTTTTAAAATATTTTTAAATAACCATAAATTATTTAATAGTTAAATTCTTGTGGTATTTTAATGATTAAGTGGAGTTTTAGAAATGAATTTTCTCTACTTTTCTAAAGGAGACAAACAGATTTTACGTTTAAAATAGGCGAAACATTTTTATGGTATATTTACATTTATGAATTATTTTTTAAACCCTTTATTTGAAGATTTTTTCTTTTTTGGGGAAAATGGAAATTTTTTAATGGTGTTTTAAATGTGGTGGGTTTTATTTTAAGGCATGTTTATTGGTTTAATTTGGATTCATTTAACTCAATTAATGGAGTATTTCTTCTTTGGGACTATGTTTCAGGTTATTATTAATTTTCTTCCCAAAAATTTCTTGAGGAAAAGGGTTGAATCCATTACTTTAGGATAGTCCATAAGGTGATTTCTTTTCCTATCTAGGTATAGTTCCATTTTAAAATAGTGGTGGTTATCGTTTTTGGGACTTATTCTTCATGATCCAATAGTAGATGAAGTTTTTTTAGTGGTTCTTGATTGGGGTGATGCTTTGGGTTTTATCCTTTATTTTTTATCAATGGAATGTTGATAATCAAGGTGATTCTTTGGGTTTTATCCTTTATTTTTAAAATAATTTTCATTTACCATGAATATGTTTTATATCTGATGAAAAATAGAATTTTCAAGCTGGATTAAAAGAGACCATGTCACTAGATATCACAGTGTCTTGTTTTTAAATACAACAAATCTTGATTTTCATAATTATCAAAGAAAGATATATAGAGAGATACAATCATGTTTATTCAATATAAAATAAAAAATGATAATATGTAAAGAAGAAAATTTAAAGATCTTTTAATGTTGGATTGAATCAAATTTATGTTGAATTTGTGTTATGTCCGATGAAGACCCTACCCTAGTCAATGACATAGTTGGGTGATGTTTCATTTTGATTATGCTTATTTGATTAACCATTTATATCATTATATCTCAATGTATAGGGATAAAAGTGATAATAAAATAACTGTGGATAAAATTTTGATTAATTTACCTTAAAACACACCTCGGTATGCTAAGGTTTGGGAAGAATTTTTAGATTATACAATTGAAAACTGATCTGTGGATAGTAGAATAAATCATTCGTTTCCTGATTGAAAATTCAAGTGATGGTTGAATAGAAATGAAGTATATCATCATTTCATATTGAAAGAGTTTCGTTCTCAATATGTATTTTTTATTTTTCATGGTGAGTCAAATTTTATGGAAATTCAAAACAATGAAAATACTATCAATGAAATACAAAGTGACCCACCAGAGGAGAATTTAGTTCAAAATTTCATAAATGGTCCATTTGGATTTTCAAGATACAATGTCAAATATTTTAATAGATCAATAGAACCATAAGTTGATCCTGAGAAGGCTAATATTGCACACAAATTGTAATTCCTCGACCCCAGTTACCCAGAGTTGGTGCATTATTACATAACATTGGCATGATACAAGGAAATCATGTCCTGAAAACCGATCAGTTTAGTACCCTTGGAAATACTAGATACATTCATAAGTTTTACATTACATTATAAAATTAAAAACTACAACAACATTGTTTCCATAGACCACACTCATATCCCCTCAAACTGTCCCTACAGGTCATTCATAAAATACTTCTTCACATCCTGGGAAAAATAAAACATATAAAGGGGTGAGCTCAGATGCTCAGTAAGGATAACAATATAGCGAAAACTTCCATAAATAAGCATAAACATTTAAGGAATGTGTAAGACTAAAACAAAAGCCTTTTAAACATAAAATTTAGCATAATATGACAAAGATAAAATCAAATAATTCCATTTACTTATTCACATGGATTTTCTACTAGTCGAATAATCATATGCAATATCAATAGCCACTTTCATAACGATGGAATGCATAATTCCAGACTTCATAACCACATATTCAAGGCCTTGTGCCAAGAATAAAAATAAGATTTTTTTCAAGGCCTTGTTCCAAGACACTAGTTTGTCTCATGATACCTACCGATGCATCGAGGAGCTATAGCGGGCTCCAACCATCACTTACTAAGTCCAATGCATTCCTCATATGAATAGGTTTAAACTTAACATAAACATTCGTATTAAAACTATCATAAAAAATGTCAATACTTTATCCATAAACCATGAATGGTGTAAAAATAACACATCCACAGTCAAACATATCACAAAACCTTCAATACAATATGTATTTTTTGTATCATAATAAATCAACTTCAAATAAGCTTAAAATACATCAAATGATGTTGACATAGATGAAATCAAAACCCTTTTTTTAGAGAAATATCTATTTCTATTTTGAAATCATTTAAGTGTCACATAATTATAAAGAAAACATTTATTTTAAAAATATTCTTATAATATTGTAAGGTATGCTTCGACGATGTTATAATGGCAGAAAATAGCTGCATCCGCCGTATAAGTTAAAAAAACATTCTTACCTTAATTTTTTCAAAAATGTCATAAAGTAACTTGTTTGGAAAACGATGGAAAGATTCCTTTCAAAATATATAAGGTAAAATAAGGGTATAAATGAATTTAACCCATTGTCTACTAAATAGTAAAAATGTTTTGAAATACATTTTTAAGAAGCATGGATGTGGATGATAAAGAGGTCCCAATAGATAATTACGTATAAACAACCTTAGATAATGAAGATACTGTGAAATTAACCATTACCTTTTTTTCCTTGGTCGATGTTAGGTTAAACTCCAGTATAATGGTTAAATCATTTTTATTAAATTATAAAAGAACCATATATATTAATAGGATATCATATATAATCTTCTAATATTTCTTTGTTAATGATATTTCAGTAGTATCATCGTTTCGGGTCTTAACTAATTCATTTTACTTTATATGATTCGTTACATAAGTAATGTTTGTTGTAGATATTATGTATCTTATTCATATTCAGAATGATATTATATATTTAAAATTTATTTTTAATCATCAAATGAAAATTAGTCTTGAATGGATACGATGGGGAATGAATCTCATCACGTTTGTGGAGACGGTAATCCGTACGTACGCACGAGCGACAATATCATTATTTTGATATTAAAATAGTATATAATGGGATGTTATATCATATATACATAATAATTATCATGTTATATTTATTATTTACATCATTTATACTCATTATTATACCCATCCAAATGATGAAGTGTTTGAATAACAAACTACACCACGATGTGGAGATGGTAAGCCATACGTACGCACGTATAGTGACATTTCATTCATATGATGGATAAAATAATGAATATGGTTGTACCATTTTTATAATAACATCACAGTATATATAAGATAATGGATTTATTATTTTATAATGGAAACAACAAATAAATAGGAACTCGAAGAAGAAAATAACTTGAAAGAGGTGATGAAATATTTACCTCTTCTTCGGGTTCTTCCTTTTGATTTGATCAAAAGGGATTCTTATGTTAGATTTATGACTAAAGTAAGGAATCTAGGATTGAGGTAAGACAGTTGAGAGCATATTTGGGCATGGGTTGGCCGATCCAAAAGGCATTGGAGGTGTGGATTTGAGATAAGGGGATGTTCCCTTTTATAAGAGGGGTGAGGGGCACCATAGAAAACGATTGAAATATTATTTTATAATAAAATAATTTTAGGTTTATAATAGATAAAAATGATTTTTCTGAGGATAAGGAGGGGATGAGTCTAAAGACACTCAACCAATAGGTTTTAGATAGGTTTGGGTCACTATATTAACCTTGTCTTCTAGATTTAACTCTTAGTTAATTAGTTTGACATTTACCATGTATCTTTGTATTTTTATATTATATGGTTAATAAACTTACTATAAACTTCCAAGAGAACCTAAAGTGGTTAATTAATGACATATATAATATTATTTAAAACATTTGTCTAAAAATTAGATTTTTAGTAATAGAATATCAATTAATAATACAATATTTTTTTTAAGAACTCTTTTATGTAAATTTTGACACTATTTGTTATTTGGTTTTTGTTAAATTTCTAATAGAATTATTAGTTCACAAAAAATTAATTTAATCAATCCTAACATGTCACATTAACCTATAAAATTCTTGTATGGCATCAAAACTTTCAAATTATATTTATTTTAACATCTATAATACCATTTATTTGATTCTTTCATTAATAAGGAAAATATTGCATCATCATTGTGTCATAAATAAATTTAATTATTCAATGTCTAAAATTTTTCAATAAAATACAATTATGTAGGAAACTATTTTATCTTTCTAATTAATATTTATAGTCCAATATATATCATATATAACCTTATGTAAAAATTATTTTACTAAAAGATATATGCTTATGTCTTTTTTGTATTTGCATTAACTTAATTAATATAAAGTGTCATTATCACGTACAAGTGGCTCCATGGGGTCCCAAAATCAACCCCAGGATGACCATGGTCAGACATGTATCATACAATAGGGTTATAACATGTGTTAGGGTAATTTAATATTATTATAATATTATTTTTTTACCCTTATTCGCTGGATTTACCCTTTAACCATGGTAAGTAAAATATTTACCGAAGTAATTATTCAAAATGTCTAAAAATAAAATTTACCTTTTTAAAAAATTTGGACCTCCTTATTATAAATATGGAATCCATTTTTATAAATTCAAAACATAGAAGTGGCAGAAATTATTTTAAAATTAATTCCTGTTGTCAAAACAAAAAGCGTATTTTTAAGAAATAATAACTATCAAAAGATTGACACTTGCTTATGTCCAGTTTAAATGTGAAATTATGTCCAATGACCAACATTGGATTAAATGGTAACACTATAATCTAATTATACTTAAAAACCACTCAATAGTATTATTTAGCACTATAAATTATTTTGATTAAAAAAGTTGTTTTTAATTAAAATTTAGTATTTTTCACTATTCATCAAAAACTAAATGTTTTCAAAAAAATACCAAAAATTCACCCTAATCTAATTTAGATTTTTCGAACCCAAAAATAAATTCCATTTTAAAATATAAAATTGGTAAAATTTCAAAAAGTGGGTGTTACTATTCATAACGGCTAGTTTGATTGGTCACGATGTGTTGGAATCTCGAAGTTGCATACAACGCAAGGTATTGCATTATTCAAAGGGAAACTTATCATGGAAGCTTGGGGTGTTACATTCTCCCCTCCTTAAAATAATTTAGTCTTGAAAATTTCTAGAATATTACTGCATAAAAAGATTCGGGTGGTTCTTCATCATAAGTTTCTTGGGTTCCCACGTTGCCTCTTCCATCTTATGGTTTCTCCGTAGAACTTTTAACAGACGAGTCATCCAGTTTCTCAACATTTTTTCTCTTGTATCAAGAACCTTGATAGGCTCTTCACAATAAGACATATCATATTCAATTTCTAATTCCTCATAGATAAGTACATGCGTTGGGTCAGGCATGTATTTTCTCAACAGTGATACGTGGAATACATCATGAACTTTGGAGAGACTTGGCGGCATTGCCAAATGGTAAGCTACAGCCCTAATTCGTTCTAGGATTTTGAAAGGTACAATGTACCTGGGACTCAATTTACCCTTCTTACCAAAATATATAACACCCTTCAATGGAGATACCTTCAAGAAAACATGATCTCCTACCTGAAATTCCAAATCCTTCCTTCGGTTATCGGCATAGCTCTTCTACCTACTTTGCACTGCTTTGATGTGGGTTTGGATTACCTCCACCTTTTCCATAATTTCATCAACATGTTCTGGGCCTGCAAGATTTCTTTCACCAACATCATCCCAACAAGTTGTTGTGCGACATCTCTTTCCGTATAACACTTCAAATGGTGCCACCTGAATACTTGAATCGAAACTATTGTTATAGGAAAATTATACTAGAGGTAAATATTGATCCCACATACCTTAAAAGTCATGTGAGAAAGATCTAAACATGTATTATAGGGTTTGAATAGTCCTTTCTAATTGTCCATCAGATTGAGGGTGGTAGGAAGTGCTCAAACGAAGTTCAGTATCCAGGGCTTTCTGAAGAATTTTCCAGAATCTTAATGTAAAACGGGGATCGCGATCAGAAACAATCGATAGGGGTACTCCATGATTATATTCCTATGATTCTATTAGAGTAGAGTCAGGTACTATGTCTATATAGTCTTTTAGGATGATCCTTAATATATATAAGTATCATCCCATATCATGTTGTTCTATGCTCATTTCTCTTATTAGGTCTGACCTTTTATACTATGTGGGCGTTCAGCTACTTCCTTATCCCTATTAGTCTTTTTAATTTTCCAAACAACTCATACATATTTCATATAGGATGATCTTATAAAGCACCTAAGTGTTGGACATTTTCATGATACAGGTAAACCAGTTCCTTATCCTTATCAGTGAAAGAAGCAGG
Organism: Viscum album; assembly: GCA_963277665.1. Classification (NCBI taxonomy): domain Eukaryota; kingdom Viridiplantae; phylum Streptophyta; class Magnoliopsida; order Santalales; family Viscaceae; genus Viscum; species Viscum album. Next base: position 172,724 of record CAUJRU010000685.1, on the reverse strand, counting down.
CAAATCACTCTAGGTGAAAACCTTGGAAAACGACTTTCAAAAACTATTACTATAAATTGACAACAGAGGTGGCCCAAACCTAGGTTGTGACGCTTCCTGTTGAGTACACAATTTAGACTAGAAGTTCATTTAAACAGTATGAGAAAGACAATTATAAATAATGGGACTAAGTCTTGAGCTACTTTTTTAGATTGGATTCTTTAATATAGCATCAACATGACAATAACATTACAAAGCGATATAGGCATTTATCACATCCATCAACTGAGAAATACACCTACGATACACTAACAGGAGCGTGCTTCTTTATTAAAAAAAATTACATTATGAAATGAACCCACATATAAAAGTGGGCGATTCTGCTCATTATTTGTGTTCGTACATTTATTCATTATTGAAATACAAATAACACCTCCACTATACTAGTTACGGATAGGAGGATGGAACAAGAGGTTTTGAACCATATATTACTGGAATGAAACGCAGCCTCGGATAATAATTATGCTGCTTGCTCCATAGGTTTAAGTACTGAGATGGTGGAACTGGGGGGAATAAATCGGTCCCCTTTTGTGGTAGATAAGAGTGGGAAACATCACTTTCCCTTGTGTAGCTATGATGCCATTTAGAAACAACACAAGAAGAGGAAAAATCAAAAGCAGTATTTCGCGGATTCTTTCCATCACTGGAAAACAAATTGAGTTATAGGAATCAAGGTAAGGGACCGAGATTATATATTGTTGTAGAATCAGAATCAAAGGGGTTGGTTGAAAGGTAAGGATAGCGTGATTGGCCGATTGGTTGGAAGGTAAGGATACTACCTATATTATACTGAATTGACTGGTTGCGGGTCCTTTGGATCATAGGCCATAGGTCAAGACTGTTGAACATCATTTGGATAGGATAATAGAATCAATTGAGTAGCGACATTTTGATGGCTGTCATTTTCTAGGATATTTGGAAGGGTGAACTAATTATGTATATAAGTAGTCAAACAAAAGGATGGTCCTGACAAGCAGTAAATGGAAGTTAGAACCTCCCTGGAATACATGAAGTATCTGACTATCTAGATTATACGGAGAGAGGACCTTGATCTATTACTTCTAATTGTATATGATGAGTTGTGTCCTTCTTCAAAAAGTCAGATAGTGGATCGAGAAACCTCTGCCCTTTTATGAAAGTCGGTCACCGGTAGGCTAAGATCCTTTCTGACTGTCCTTTGAAGAAATCCAGTAGTTCAGTTTCGGTACTGAAGTTCTAGCACTCGTAGAAAGGTCAATACGGTGTCTAAAGCCAGATTTCCTATTTAAATAAGGCAAGCATGAAAGTTTCGTAGAGAAAACTCTCAATATATATAAGTTCCAGCCTTAGTACTCTAATCTAATAGTGCCATTTATCCCCCCGGATCCCCTATTTCTTTATATTATAGGAAACCCCGAGGAAAAATATGTGTCCAGGAACTCTATATGAATAGGGTCATATTCTTTCATAATATAAGTTCACCCTTACAATATATATAAGTACCAGATTTCAAAAAGAATTTTGAAGCTTTCCGCCTTACTCCCTATCCCTATTCTCTCTTAAATAAAGCTATGATAAAACTTGACTAATGTGGAACCCATTCCTGTGAGTTGTAGAGTTAGTTGTCCCTTATCATCCCTAGTATTCCTCCTCTCCATGAGATGTGAGATCAACCCCATGATCCCTTCCTATTTCTACATCCATTTGGATGATAAGGCATGCCTATCCATGTTTTACCCAGCCTTTGCTCCACTATCAACCACTAGAATGGTGATTTTTCCTGCCCCGTTTTCCTATCATGTGGAAAGAGCTTATTCTCCTAGTCCGAACTCCCACATTCTCATCTATTTCATTATAATCTAGATAGTATACTTTCTTCACAGGATAAAGTAGATACTACCGCGTTTTCTCAAACGAAGTTCAGTATCTAGGGATTTCTGAATAATTTTCTAGAATCTTGATGTAAAACAGGGATCATGATCAGAAACAATCAATAGGGGTAATCCATGAAGTCTTACAACTTCATTAATATATAGTCTTTCTAAATTTTCAAGTGGTAAATCTTCTCTTATAGCAAGAAAATTTGTTGACTTGGTAAGATGATCAACAATGACCCATATTGCATCGTTCCTTATAGGAGTCTTTGGTAGTCCCATGACAAAGTCCATCGTAATATTATCCCATTTCCACTCAGGTATGGGAAGAGGTTGCATGACTCCTCCAGGTCGTTGCCTTCTAGCATTCACTTGTTGACAAACCATACATCTTGACACAAAAATCCGCAATCTCCCTCTTCATGTTATCCCACCAAAAATGTTCCTTCAAATCTCTATACATTTTGGTGGTCCCAGGGTGTATAGAGAAATTGGAGCTATGAGAATCATCCAACAATTCTCTTTTTAGATCAGGTAAATTGGGAACACAAAGTCTCTTCCCAAATTTCAAAATTCCATCTTCATATATGAAGTCACTCAATCTCCAGTTATTCACAGCTTTAATCTTCTTTTGAAACTCCTCATCATCATCCTGGTAACTTTTTATCCTTTCTAGTAAATATTGTTTGGAAACCATTTGAAAAAGCATTGATGTTTCACCATCCATGGTTATTCCCATATCCATCTTTACTAGATCCATGTATATAGGATCCTTTTCAACTCTCATCTTGTTCGTAACGATATGATCATTTCTACTCAAAGAATCCGCCACCTTATTTGCCTTCCCTAGGTGGTAGTGTATAGTGAAATCATAATCCTTGAGTAGTTCAAGCCATCACCTTTGCCTCATGTTGAGTTATTTTTGTGAGAAAATATACATCAAACTCTTGTGATCAGTATAAATCTCACATTTTTACCATATAGATAGTGTCTCCATATCTTCAAAGAAAAGATTACATCTTCTAACTCAAGATCAGGAGTAGGATAGTTTTGTTCATGAATTTCTAGTTGTCGTGGTGCATAGGCAATAACACTATCATTCTGTATAAGGACACAACCAAGTCCTTTCATTGAAGAATCACTATAAATAACAAACCCATCATTCCCTGATGGTAGAGTCAATATAAGAGCATTGACTAATCTTCTCTTCAATTATTCAAAACAATCTTCACACTATTTTGTCCAAACAAATTTCACCACTTTATGTGTGATCTTGGTTAATGGGTTTTCCAATCAGGCAAAATTCTGGACGAAACGTCGATAATAACCTACTAAACCAATAAAACTGTGTACCTAAGTTATACTCGTCGGTGCTAGCCATTATTTGATTTCCTTGGTCTTTGAAGGATCAATAGATATTCTATCCTTAGAGACGATATGGCCAAGAAAGGAAATCTCTTGAAGCTAGAATTCACACTTGCTAAACTTCCCATATAATTCATTAGTCTTCAGGATAATGCGCAAGTGATTTTCATGATTTTTGTAGCTTTTGGAGTATACCAAGATATTATCAATAAATAACACTAAACATTCATCAAGATATTATTTGAAAACCCGATTCATTAGATCCATGAAGACAGAGGGTGCATTAGTCAATCCAAAAGGCATTACTATAAACTAGTAATGCCCATACCTGGTTCGAAATTCTATCTTCGGAATATCTTCCTTCTTCATGCACAACCGATGGTATCCAAATCAAAGGTCAATCTTTGAAAAATATTGAGCTCCATGAAGTTGGTCAAATAAATCATCAATGCGAGGTAGGGGATACTTGTTCTTTATTATTGTAGCATTGATCTCCCTATAGTCAATGCACAACCTCATAGATCCATCTTTCTTCTTAACTAAAAGGACAGGGGCTCCCCAAGGAGAAACACTAGGGAGAAAAAATCCCTTATTACTCAATTCCTCTATTTGTTTCTTTAGTTCCACTAATTCCATAGTGGTCATCCTATAAGGGGTATTCGATATGGGCCTTGAACCAGGAATTAAATCAATGGAAAACTCAATTTCTCTCTCTAGAGGATGTCTAGGTAAATCTTCTGGAAACACATCAATATATTCTTTCACAATAGGTACATCTTCTATTTGAACATTATTTTCCTCACCCATAGTTATTTCATTCTCTTCATCCCCAATAATTGAATTTATTTAAGCTACTGGGGGTGGATCTAGATAAGAATCAGGTGGTGACGATTCTGCTCCAAATATAAGGTGTTCTTTATCATCATCATTAAAAATAGTAACCTCCTTCTTCTTATAATAAATTTTTTGCATAATGGTCTGAAATCTAATCCATACCGAGGATTATATCAAATTCAATCATGGGTATGACGATGAGATCAGTAGATAACGAACATTTATATGCCCTAATGGGGACTAATTCACAAAACTCGGTTGCAATGATACTTCCCTTAGAAGTTTTGACTGAAAACTCCCTTGTTAAATAAAATTGGAAATATCTAATTTTCTTAGCCAATTGGGAAGATATGAAACAATGAGTTAATCCATAATAAAATAAATGATTTTCTAAACTTGAGGAAACCATTAAATTACCTGCCACCACGTCTTTCGAAGCTTCAACTTTAGAAGTAGTGATAACATAAGCTTGTCCTCAATCCCTTGGCCTTTTATAAGGTAAGTTTCCTTGGTGATTAGAACATTCATTTGTATAATTCACCCTTTCTCTATAATTGTATCATTCAACATTGACAACCTATTTATTCCCCTTGTAATCATGAGCTTTGTGTCCTTTTTCACCACACTTGTAACAGACTCCCATTCCCTTCAGGAAAGTATCGGGGTGTTTCTTCCCACATTTACTATAGGATGGATATTCAAATTTTCCCTTTATCCCCTTATTTTCATTTCTAGAGTGTTTTACAGATCTCTTCTTCTCTTGATTTGATTTAAAGTCATAAGACTAAGAGAATTCTTTTTCTGTCTTGATAGCACATGAAACAATGTCTTCGTATGATGTGCAGGATTGTGATACTAATGCTCGACTGAGAAACAGTTTTAAACCATCAAAGGAACGATCAATCTTACTTCTTGGTTTATGTATATAATCTACAGCAAGCCTCACTAACCTTGTAAATTTAGCTTCATGCTTTGCGACATTCTCATCCTCCTTTTTCCTCAGACTCAGAAATTGCCTTTTCATATCTGCTCTATGGTCATGAGGAAATTATTTTTCTAAGAAAAGCTCTTTAAACTCCCTCCATTCCATATTTGATACTTCATCATCTTCCTTTGTGTTTTGAATCAATGACCACCATTGATCAGCATCTCCAGTGAGGCGGTAAACTGTCATGACAACTTTTTCCCTTTCACTACTCCTCAAGGCGTGGAATATTTTCTCTAAGGAATTTATCCATTTCTCAGCTAATAGTGGATTTTTACCCCCATTGAATGTTGGTGTGTGTTTCCTCGTGAAGTGATCTAACATTGATCCTCCATGCTATGCATCGAGGTGCTCCATACGGGTAAGGTTATTATTCATAACCTGAGTGAGTTTTCCCAGTATAGTGATTAGCTGATCAACACCAGTTGCTTCATTATCTTCCTTCGTGGATGGAATCAAAACTTTCAAATTATATTTATTTTGACATCTATAATACCATTTATTTGATTCTTTCATTAATAAAGAAATTATTACCTCATCATTGTGTCATAAATAAATTTAATTATTCAATGTCTAAAAATTATAAATAAAATACCATTATGTAGGAAATATATTTATATTTCTAATAAATATTTATAGTCGAAGAGATAACATATATAACCTTATGTAAAAATTGTTTTAATAAATGATATATGCTTATGTCATTTTTGTATTTACTTTAACTTAATTAATATAAAGTGTCATTATCACTTACAAGTGGCTCAATGGGGTCCCAAAATGGACCCAAGGATGCCCATGGTTGAACATGTATCAGCCAATAGGGTTAGAACACGTGTTAAGAAAATTTAATATTATTATAATAATATTTTTTTACCCTTATTCATCAGATTTACCTTTTAACCATGGTAAGTAAAATATTTACCGAAGTAATTATTCAAAATGTCTAAAAATAAAAGTTACCTATTTACATAGTTTGGACCTATTGATTCTAAATATGGAATACATTTTTCTAAATTCAAAACATAAAAGTGGCAGAAATTAATTTAAAATTAATTCCCATTGTCAAAACAAAAAACGTGTTTTTAAGAAATAATAACTATCAAAAGATTGGCACTTTCTTATGTCCAGTTTAAATGTGAAATTATGTCCAATGACCAAAATTGGATTAAATGGTAAAAATATAATCTAATTATACTTAAAAACCACTCAATAGTATAATTTAGCACTATAAATTATTTTTATTAAAAAAATTATTTTTAATTAAAATTTAGTATTTTCACTATTCATAAAAAACTGAATGTTTTCACAAAAATACCAAAAATTCACCCTAAGATAATTTCCATATTCCAAACCCAAAAATGAATTCTATTTTGAATGTTAAAAATTATAAAATTTCAAAAAGCGGGTATTACTATTTATAACGGCTAGTTTGATCAGTCACGATGTGTTAGAATCTCGAAGTTGCGTACAACGCAAGCTATTGCATTATTCAAAGGGAAACGTACCATGGAAGCTTGGGGTGTTACAAAACATTAGTGAACAAAAAATGAGTTTTGTGAATTTATTGAAGAATGAAAGCAAGAATTGTATGAAGGGAGTGTCATGTATCTGAAGTTTTCTTTTTTACTTAAGTTGTGTCATATGAAGTGTCTATTTGGAATTACTAACAAATAAATGTCCATGATTTTAGATTTTATTCATGATTAATTTAGTGAATATAAGATCTCTGTATAATTATATGAGATAAAGAAAGTTATTAATAAACATGTACTTGATTATACAAATATACATGCATTCCCTAATGATTGCATGCTTTATTGGGGTGAAGAGTTCGATACATAAGAATGAATAAGATGTTAGAAAATAAGATTGATTTCAATGAACAAAAATGAGAGTATAACTCATTTCAACCCCGGGAAGAAATAGATTAAGAAAACTTCTGCAAAGGTATTCTATTACTTTCCTTTGAAAACATGCTTGAAAAGATTATTCATGTCGCCTAAGACTACATATGACATGAAATGGCATGATGAATATAGTAATTATGACTTGATGATACATCCAAAATATTTAAAATCATGGAATATGATTGATTCATTATATCCATATTTTTCTTTATATCCTAGAAATTTTTGTTTTGGATTGAATTTTGATGGTTTTAACACTTTTGGTACTTTAAGTACTAATTATAGCATTTGGACACTTGTTTTGATCCCCTGTAATATACCTCCATGGATGTGTTTGAAGAAGAATTCATTAATTATTTTCATGAATATTCTTGGAAATAAAATTCTTGGAAGTGACATTAATGTATACCTTCAACCTCTAATAAAAGAATTGCGATAATTATGTAATGATGGCATGGAGACATATGATTATTTAATAAGAAAACTATTCAAATGGACTACTTCTTTAATGTGGACAATTAGTGACTTTAATAGACTATGATATTTATCTAGTTGGAACACTAATATTGGTTTTGATTGTCTAGTTTTTAATTTTTATTTTGAACCTGGGTGATTACCTCATAGAAGAAAGTGGTGTTTTATGTGTCATCATCGATTTCTTGATACTTATCATAAATTTTGGTTTAACAAGACATGATTCAATAGAGATATTTTATTGATAAAGATGTCTAATGTGTTATATAGTATAGAAATCTTGGGATAATTAATGAATGTAACTAAAGAATTTATAAAATGTAATCAATTTAAGGAATGGTGGAAAGGGTATGAGGTAAATTATCTAAAGTAGCTGGAAAACAATAATATAATAAAAAGGGTATATTTTTCAAACTTCCTTATTAGGACTTTAATTTTATATGTCATAATCTTGACGTAATTAATATTGAGAATAATTTCTATGATAATGTAATTTTTACATTGCTTAATCAGCATGGTAAATCAAATCATCGCCTTAGTGCTCATAAGGATTTGGAGTCAATGAATTTGAAGCATATTTTGTGGGAAAATGTGAATGGAAAGTATAATTCAGCTATTTTTACAATGAAAAATCAGGATAAATAGGTATTCCTTAGAACTTTAATGAATATTAAAGTGTCGAATGGATATTTAAGTAACATATCAAGGTGTGTTGAATTAAAACATTTAAAGTTACAGGAATTAAATAGTCATTACTCACATATTATGATGGAGCAGTTGTTGTCATTGTAATTTCATAATGCATTACTTAAAAACATAATTGTGGTTCTAGTTGAGTTTTTTACCTTTTTAGAGAGCTTTGTGGAAAAAACCTAAATCCAAATGAGCTTGATAAACTTTAATAAATAATTTTTTTAGCACATTTTCATTTGGATATGTTATTTCCACCTTCATTATTTAAATCCATGATTCATTTGACTGTTCATTTGGTTGAAGAAGTTAAACTTGGTGGACTAGTACACTATCGATGGATGTATCCAATTAAGAGGTACGTTGATATTATTTTTATTTTTATTAGTGAATTTAATTTTATCAAATCATTACGTTGAATTTTTTAATATGTTTCATATTTTTTTCATTAGGTATTTATGTCATTTGAAATTATATATGAGGAATAAAGCTCAACCAGAAGGATTTATTGTTGAAGGTTACATAGTCTAAGAGTGCTTGACCTTTTTTCTGGATATTTGGATGGTATTGATACTATATTCAACTGTGCTAGACATGTTAACCTCATCTCCACAATTTCTCATTCTGAAAACCATTCATCAATATTTTAAAGTATTGTATTGCCAATTAGAAAGGGGTCAAATTTTACATTGACTAAATTAGAGTTGCTACAAGCACATAGATATGTTCTACTCAATAGTCTAATTCAAGATCCATTTATTGTATAATTGTGATTGCAAACAAAGAGGTGACAAAGGGGTTAATCTTGAAATGAGATAAAATTAACAAAATTTGTTAATAAGGAGATTGTTGAATGGTTTTTATGTCGTGTAAGTATATACTTGTATTCATATTATTAACATGTAGTTATTTTGTCTATGTTTAAAGTAACACCTTATATATTTTTGTATAGATAATGAATGTTGAGATTAAATCTAAAATATCAAATGATTTGGAGTTTTTGGTGTGTGGTCTGCTAAGGCAGGGTAAGATATTTGATGCCTACACTATTCATGGATTCAATTTTGGTACAATTTATCATGATAAATACTTGAAAACTCAAAATAGTTGTGTATTTACACTTAAATAGGTAGGATACTATAAAAATGTGAATGATATAATTTAATTAAATAATCATGTCCAGTTTTCAGTTGTCTTATTCAAATGTAATTGGGTCAACATTGATAGAAGTATAATGAAATATTTGTTACATTTTACTTCTATCAACATCTCTCGCTTGATTCATATTGGTGAACATAAAGATCATGATCCATTTATCTGGGATTCAAAAGAGAATATGGTTTATTATTTGTATGATGAAATACATGAATTTTGGAGTGTTGTTGTATACTTAAAGAAGATATACATATATGATATAGGAGATGAAGATCAATAAGTACTTTGTGATAGTGAAACTCATCAACCAAAAAACATTGAACAGGTTTTTCTTGAAAATATAGAAACAATAGAACTTTCAAGATAGGTTGATAATTAATCACTCATCGCAATGGAGGTTGATAAAAATAAAGATAATGAATATGAAGATAATTCAATGTATAAATTGGTAATTAAAATATATGGAATTTTTTTATTGATAAGTGTTTCATACATATATACATTATTCTATTTTATCTTTATATTTTTTGTAAAAAAATTTTGTTTTGAATTTTTTATACATTTAATACATCTAAAATATTTGAATTACAAGAATTCTATGAAAAAAAATCTAAGATCCTAGCCGATCAACATCTTAGAGCATGCCACCACTACCGTCAACTTCAATGGATCTGAGTTATTCTGTTGTACCCAAGAATACTAGCAAGCCATCCATTTCCCTAGATATAATTGGTATCCCATCACTTAATTCACCTCTGGTGATGGATCAATTTCTCACACCTCTATCTAATGGATATTAATGAGTTATCATTACTAGTATTTATTCCATTGTACACAAAAACTATATATTTTATTAATTATTTAATTATTTTCACTCAGATAAAGAAAAACATATAAGGGTAACAAATATGAACACAAAAGATGTATGTGGCCTAAATAACTTCAAGATTATCATTCAATTTTATGAGTTTGGGGTTCCTAATGGTGACACTACCAAAATCTATGGGCATATTCTTGGGTATCTTGCTTGAGAGATGGTGAGATTTTCCATTAATTGTAAAGATTAGAGGAATCTTCCTATATCTTAGAAAAATGAGATCTTTGGTACTCAAGTAATGTTAATCTTAATATAATATTCCTTGATAACTAATTTAAAATACATGAGTAAACTTTTTTAATATACTTATAAAGTGTTATGTTTTTTATTTCAATATGTTTTTTCTTTTTTATATCACTGAATCCATTTCACGCCCATGGAATTTGAAAATTTTGGGAAATAAATTGAGATTTTTTTAATAGAAAATGTGTCATGGGTTTAATAACACATCTCTAAGCTCATGAAATATGTTTTAGAATATTATGGAATGAATTTATCATGAGAAATGGATGTTTTTTATCGATACTAACAGAGATGAATCTCATGGGGTAATTTCATAATTTATAGTCTCTTAATAACATAAACACAATAAAATTATAATTTTTATTAATGTTTCTATTTTTTGTAGGAATTATGTAAACAAAATACTAATAATCATGAGAAACTAGTCATTCCTCACCTCACTGGGTTTCAGAGTTTTTTGAGAAAAATAAAAACTTTGGTTTTTATTTTATCCATTATTATTTATATCATTTTATTATAATTCAAGGTTTTTTATAACTTGTTTATATTTTTTAAAAAAATCTAATGAATTAGGTCACTATGTTGTCCAAACAGATATGTGGTTTAAAGTATATATGAAACCCAATGGCAGTTTTGTAAATGACCCTACCAAACATGTTGGAGTGAGTATTATTCATTTCTATTTCATGTTATTTCATTATTATAAAAACATCAGAATCAAAAATATATTATAATAAAAAAACAAGACATAAACTCAATTAATTGGGGATGGATACATGGGTAAAATGATGCCAATTTGGCATCCTTTGATACATCTATCCAGCCCTAACTATTTGGGTTAAAGACTTGTTTGTTGTTATAATTTATTTTTCATTATTATGTTTTTATATTAATGAAATAATAATAAATAATAATGAAAATTTTATTAATTAGATAGTATTATGAAGTTCAAGTATTCTAAAAAATAATTGTTAAATTTTTTGTATTAATAGGTTATAATTCAAGAATTCTGGGATGTGAACCATTTACAATCATCATCGGTTTCCCAGAACGATGCAATTGCAATTGTTTTAAGTAAGGAGAATCTCATACATGTATAGGGGAAGGGGTCTGGGACTACTCCATCAGTTATCTTTGGTATTGCATCATCATTCATTATTCTACACCTTGTGGGGGTTCGAGTAGTGTCGTGGATTGGGAATCACAAGGAGAAATTGAAATATTGAAAGGAAAATTGTAAGAACAACACTCTTATAGTCAAACAAAAGATTGGTAATAGATAGAAATGGAAAATACATTAGTTTTTTTATTTTAGAAGATGACCAGCATGACCCCCAAGTAAATTTTCAGCCTTATAGCTCATCTTTCCAAGGTAAATTCTAAATTCCATAGATCATTCACACATTTTCAAGGAACACATATAAGTTCTATAAATAAAAATAAAATGAAACTTTTATATAGAAAACATGAAATTTGAGTCATTATGACTAAATCTTATGTTAGATTGATGTTTGGTTGATTCATACATGTCAAAAATAATTTATAGATCATTATCCTTAAGTTTGAAAATAGTATGAGCTCATTTTCTCAGTTTTGACTCAGTAAACAGTTTGTAAAGGTACCAAAGCATTTAAAAACGTGTTTCGGGGGGTCAAACTAGGAAAATGACATCGTATTTCCATGAAATAAAAATATAATGACCATACATTGATTTTTGAAATGCAGGAACTGAAGATACTTTATTTCAAGTTATAGTTTTCTGGGGATTCCCATAGACATGTTTTTAGAGTTTTAAAACACAAAAATGTGCATGTAATGATCCAAACCATATAAAACAACCTAATATTGATGTAAAATACTGGTACAACCATAATTGAGTTATTTTGTATGTGTACGTTCAAAAAACAGATCAATCTAACATGTGGTGTGGTCGGAATGACTTGATAAACACTTTTTAAAGGTACCAAGGCCTTTAAAAATAGGTCTAGAGGGGTCAAAAGTTATGGAAAAAAATTGGATTTCTCTTAGATTAGATTAAAATGATCATAGATTTATTTGTAAAAAATAGGAACCAAAAACATTTCATTCTGAGTTATGGTTTTCCTGGGATGCTCATAAACGTGTTTTTAGTGTTTTAAAACACTAAAACATGTGTGTAATGGTCAAAACCATAAAAAATGACCTCATATTGACGTGAAATCATGGTAAAACCACTTTTAAATTATTTTTGATGTGTACTCATAGAAAAAATTTCTTTTCAATGTGTGGTGTGGTTGAAATGACTCAGTAAACACTTTTTAAAGGTACTAAAACCTTTAAAAACAAGTGTCAGGGGATAAAAACTAGGAAAACAATGTCAGATTACCCTAAAATTAGATGGAAAATACCATATATTTATTTTAGAAATGTGGGAATAGACGGTACATCATTCTGAGTTACGGTTTTCCCAATATGGTAATAAATGCATTTTTAGTGTTTTAAAACAATAAATCATGCATGTAATGGTCAAAATCAATGAAACTGGCCTCATATTCATGTGAAATCATGGGATAACCACCATTTATTTATTTTTGATCTATACACATGGAAAAAGATTAATCTGACATGTGGTGTGGTCAGAATGAATTGGTAAACACTTTTTAAAGGTACCAAAGCCTTTAAAAACTTGTGTCTGGAGGTCAAATCTAGGAAATTGATGTCGTATTTCCATGAAATCATAGGGAAATGACCATATATTTATTTTTGAAATTTATTAATTGACAACACATTATTTCAAGTTATAGTTTTTCCTGGATGCCTGTGAACGTGTTTTTAGTGTTTTAAAACACTAAAACGTTCGTGTAACTATAAAAACCATATAAAATGATCTCATATTGATGTGAAATAATGATACAACCATTATTGAGTTATTTTTTATGTGTTTGTCTAGACAACACATCAATTAAACATGTTGTGTGGTTGGATTGACTCAGTAAACACTTTTTAAAGGTTTCAAAGCCTTTAAAAACATGTGTGAGGGGGTAAAACCCCAAAAAACAACATCATATTTCTATTAAATAATAGAAAAATGACTGTATATTGATTTTTGAAATATAGGAACTAGCGACACATCATTCAAAGTTATGGTTTTTTTAGGATTCCCATAAACATGTTTTTAGTGCTTTAAAACACTAAAATGTTAATGTAATGATCAAAATCATAGAAAAAAACTTATTTTTATGTGAAAACATAGGAAAAATAACTATTGAATTATTTTTGATGTGTACATGTAGAAAACATGTCAATCTAACGCGCAGGGTGGTCAGAATGACTGGGTAAACACTTTTTAAAGGCACCAAAGCCTTTAAAAGCATGTGTCAGGGGGTCAAAACCAAGAAAACGATGTTAGATTACCCTAAAATCATAGGAAAATGAATGTAGATTGATTTATGAAATGTTTTCATTGACATAGCATCATTTCAAGTTACGGTTTTACCCGAATGCTTGTAAATGTGTTTTTTTAATCACTAAAACATTCATGTAATGGTCAAACCCATATAAAATGACCTCATATTGATGTGAAATCATGAAAAAACCACTTCTGAGTTATTTTTTATGTGTACACATAGACAACACTTCAATATAATGTGCAATGTAGTCAGAATGACTCGATAAACACTTTTTAATGTTACCAAAGCCTTTAAAAACATGTGTCAGGGGGTCAAGACCTGGAAAACAATATCAAATTGCCCAGAAATCATAGTTCAATGACCGTATATTGATTTTTAAACAATATAAACGAATGACACATAATTTTGAGTTACTGTTTTCCCAGGATTTCTATAAATGAAATTTTTGTGTTTTAAAACACTAAAACATTTGTGTAACAGTCAAAACCATAGAAAATGACCTTATATTGACATGAAATCATGAGAAAATCATTGTTGAGTTATTTTTGATATGCATGAGTAGAAAAAACCAAAATCTGATGTGTGGTGTGGTTGTAATGACTCGATAAAGACTTTTTAAAGGTACCAAAGACATTAAAGACATGTGTTAGGGATCAAATCTAGGAAAATGGTGTTTGATTTCCCTAGAATCAGATGAAAATAACAATAGATTCATTTTTGAAATATAGGAACTGACATCACATCATTTTTTGTTATGGTTTGTTTAGGATGGCCGTAAATGCATTTTTAGTGTTTTAAAAAACTAAAATGTTCATGTAATAGTAAAAACCATAGAAAATGGCCTCATATTGATGTGAAATCATGGGAAAACCACTTTTGAGTTATTTTTGACATGTATTCATAGACAAAATTTCAATCTGATGAGTGGTGTGGTTGGAATGACGTGGTAAACACTTTTTAAATGTACCAAATCCTCTAAAAACATGTGTCGGGGATTCAAAACCAGGGAAAATATTATATTTCCAAGAAACCATGGATAAAAACCAGAGATTGATTTTTAAAATTTTGGAATTAAAGGCACATCATTCTGAGTAAGGGTTTTTTCGAGATTTTTGTAATCATGTTTTTAGTATTTTAAAACACTAAAATGTTCAAGTAATAGTCAAAACAATAGAAAACGACATCGGATTTATGTTAAATCATGGGAAAACATTTTTAAGATATTTTTTGAAGTGTATGCATTGAAAAAACATCAATTTAATGTGTGGTTTAGTCAAAATGACTTAGTAAACTGTTTTTAAATGTACCATAGCCTTTAAAAACATGTGTTAGGGTGTCTAAACCCGGAAAATGGTAAAGGATTTCAATGAAATCAGAGGTAAATGACCATAGATTAATTTTTGAAATATAATAACTAACGACACATCATTTTGAGTAATGTTTTTTCTTGTAATTCCTGTAATCATGTTTTTAGAGTTTTGAAAATACTAAAACGTTTGTGTAATGGTCAAAACCATAGAAAACGACCTCAAATTGACATGAAATCATGAGACAACCACCATGGAATTATTTTTGAAATATTGGACATGTTTTCATGTCAAAGATTTTAAAATTTGTTTATTAAGTCAATTTCAAGCACACTTCATGTCGATTTAAAAATTAATTTGAATATTTACTTATCTATTTTTAATTTCAAGTGTTGAATGATATCTTAAATAGGAAATTTTATGCTTTAAAAGTGTTTTTACAGATATATTATTTGTTTTATGATAAAATTTCTTCTTTTTAAATAACAAAATAACAAATTTTATATGAAACATATTGAATATATTCTATGTCTTTTCTCTTTTTTATTTCTTTTCTTAAATATTCTGGTTTTTATTATAGGTGACAGATTTCAGCAGTATACAGGAGGTTGACCATTCTGATCCATTACATTCTTCAGAAGGTAGTCATGATGGTTCTTAGTTAATTTGGTATGTTTAAATATTATTAATGATTCGGTTGTAATTCTTATTTATAATGTTTTGTTTTATTTTTTGTTATAGTTGATGAGATGATGTGGTCAGTTTCAGTTAATGAGATGATGTGGAGGAAGAAAGATGTAGTGGAGGTCATGGATTGGATATATATTGGGCATGGGTTGTTATGGGACATATTTTATATGTATATATTGATGGTCGTGTTATGGGTTGACTTAGGTATATATTGACTGAGGTTATACTGAATCTGAATGTTTGTATATATGACTGTGGATGTATGATGTTTGTATGATGGGTTTATCATGCATTTATGTTTTAGTTTATTACATGTTATTTTTTTTATATTGACATTATTTTATTAAATATTTTCAAAAAAAAAATTAATTGTGATATTTAGTTACGGTTTTCAGTAATTGTCGCTAACTAAATCAATGAAAATTCTAACCAGCGGCAGTTAATAATAATCGACGCTAAATATATTAGTGGCGGTTAGATTCATGTTATCTTTTTTTCTTCAAGTTTTTTTTATAAAAAAAATTACTGCGAGATAAAACTGAAACCATTGTTAAATGCTCTAAACAATGACACATACAGAAACCATAGCTAAATTAAAGAAACTGTCGCGAAATTATTGGCAGTTGTACAATACGCGACGGTTTTGATAACCGCTATTATACTCACTTATTGAGATCGATGCAAAATCAGTGTCAACTTTTATCAACGATAAATAGAAAGCACTGATAAAAGCATCCCCTTTATCAAGGCTAGGTAAAAGTACTGGCAAATGTCACTTTTATCAGTGTTAAAAAAGCAGTGATAAAAGTATACCCTTTATCAACTCTTTTTTGAGTGCTAATAAAGGTTGATCTTTATCAGCGCTATCCCTAGCGTTGATAAAAATTTTAATAAAAAATTATTAATATATATATAATTATTATATTTATATTAAAAAATAATGTTTATTTATAGACATTAATTAAAAACACATGTTTATAATTAATGTAAATATGATATATTAATATATATTTTTAAATAATCCAAATATATATATATAATTTTTTTTAAAAAGTATTTATAATATTATAATTAAATATATTTATATTTAAATAATTATAAAATTATAAATAATTTTTTTAAATAATGAATATATTTATTATATTTAGATATATATTTATAATTATATATTTATAATTATATATAAATACTTTTTAAATATATTTATTTATAATTATAATTATATATATATATAGGTTTAAATAAATATATGTCTCCAATGAATTGGGTCAATATATATATTATATATATATCTCATGAGATAATGATGATATTTATGGACATGATTGTCATTATTTATGTTCATATATTGATGTGTGAGTATAATTGACACTATGTGATAATAAGTTTATTTATAAACATGATTGTGGGTTGCTATGTTCCAAATGTTAAGATTAACTATATCATGATGATTTATGCATATATTATGTATTCATGACTCATGAATGCTCATTTATACATTAACACCCTTATTATTCATGCTTCTATATATGTGACGACTCATTTTTATTATCTATACTTTAATAGTTATGATTCATTCATGTTATACCCATAAACTTATTATGTCCTCAAAAATAATTATAAAATTACAATAAATATATTTAAATAATAAATATATTTATTATATTTATAATTATAAATTTTTAATTATATATAAAAACTTTTAAAATAAATTTATTTATAAATATAATTATATATATTTAGATAATTATAAAATTATAATAAATATATTTAAATAAAAAATATAGATATTATATTTATAATTGTATATATTTATATGCTGATATAAATATATATAATTATATAAATATGTCAAAAGTGGTACAGGCCATGAAGTATAATTATATGAATATATTTATAATTATATAAATATATTTATAATTATATTTTTTTTTTAAAATATATTTATTTATAATTATAATTATATATATAAAAATATTTATAAAATTAAAATAAATATATTTATTATAATTTTATAAATATATTTATTTATATATTAATATATTTATTTATTTATTTATTTATTTATAATTATATAGAAATATTTATAAATGTATTTAACAGAAAAGTTAGGGCAGATCCCTCTTTGTTAAAAAGAAAATAAGAAAAAGATGAAGGTAATATGGATGGGCTCATACAAGCGTTCATGTCCTCATGCCAAGTGGAACCAAAGAAAAAGATCATATGTCATAATCAAACTAATAGGAAGCATCATAATCACCATACCGATCAGAGTCATATTCTATAGGACCATGAGACCTGATAGCCATAGTTGACTTTAGATATGAGTAGTCTTTCCTGTGTCTTACTTTCCCAGGAGGAACAGGTTGAAAACCTTCATCATCTACAATAACAAAAATCTTTGGACAAAGCCTGATTGTATGACTGTTTTTTTTTGAGATCCATCCTCAATATCATCCCACCTTCAATGGATTCCCTATATTTCCTTTAATTTAATAATTACCTCCTCAATCTTTGAGAGATTCGCACCATCACTCAGAATTTGTTGCCCCTCAATTTCAATGGTAGGGTACTGCTGCTCCATTCCCAAAATCATGTATGGTTTCATGTCGCCCTCATATAGGCTATCCACTCTGTGCTCAAGCACTAAATCCAAGGAAAAACTAGACTTAGATATAGTTAAGGCATTCCTACCATTATCCATTTCATGATCTAGCAATCCTTGTTCATTATTCTTATCCATTTGAGCCTCTTACATCAATTCCTGAGAAATCTCTTCCACTGCTTGTGAAACACCAGTACTTACATTCTCATTACCCCTATCAGTAAGGGATTGCCTTCCTCCAAAAAAAACCACTTTATTCTACATTTTCTCCCTCCTCAACTTCTTCCTACATGAAGCCCCATAGTTCCCTTTTAAAGAAAAAAACGACCATAGAACATTTTTATAGCACTATCATTATCATGTCCAATAACTTGACAGTTTAGATAGAAATTAGAAAATCTATCATATTCCACTTTTAGAGAAATAACATCATCCAATATAAACAAAACTATATTATGAATTAGGAAAGAAATTAGGTATACTTCTATCAGGACCCTTGCATAATGACAAAATTTCACAGCCTCAGTGGTCTTATCCATTTTAATTGGAAGAATCTATGTCAAAAAAATTAGTATGCCTTAAGATCCAGTGAATACACTAGTGCAGAAATCGTTTTTTACGTCACCATTTTTTACGTCGGTTATATATAACCGACGTAACAATGCGGCGAGTAGATTTTTCACGTCGGTTATTTTAATAACCGACGTTACAAATCGCGCCTGTTGGGTTTTTACGTCGGTTATCAAATAACCGACGTAAAAAACCAATGCGCGGGGGGTTTTTTACGTCGGTTATTTTGTAACCGACGTAAAAAACCCGATATCGACGCGTTTTTTACGTCGGTTATCAAATAACCGACGTAAAAAACCAAAGCGCGGTGTGTTTTACGTCGGTTATTTTATAACCGACGTAAAAAACGCGTAGATATCGGGTTTTTTACGTCGGTTATTTGGAAACCGACGTAAAAAAACCCGATATCTACTCGTTTGTTACGTCGGTTATAAAATAACCGACGTAAAAAACCAAAGCGCGGGAGCCTTTTTACGTCTGTTTTAAGATAACCGACATAAAAAAGCTAAAAAAATAGTTTATAACGTCAATTATATAATAACCGACGTTATAAAGCATTTAAAAAAATTAAAGCCCGTGTTCTGTCATTTACGATTTTTTCGATTGACAGTCGCCGGCTCGTCTCTCTCTCGCGCGGTAAACCCTAATCGGCTCGTCGATCTCCTGCATTACACTCATTTTGGCTTCATTGTTTATCTTCTTCACTGCTCTCGGATCTATCATCTCAACTCGCGACATTCAAGTAAGCCTTCCACGAATTTATTTCGTTCGTTTTTGTTTCGATTCTTGATGTGCTTTTCGTTCGTTTTTGAATCTCGTGGAATTTTTTTTATTGAAAATGGTTATTATGTTCATTCAACTCGCAAAATTCAACTCGCAAATGATTATTAAAACATTGTGGATTAGCTTCAGCAAAATCTGAAAAATAATGGGTGGTACTGTAACGTTCCATTCTTCCAGCAACATTATTATTTCCTACTTAGCTGGAATGTGTCTTTCTGGATGAAGATTGGTAGTACTTATTTTCTTAAAATCATATTTTCAGTATGATTGTCCAGAAAATTATTTTCATGAATGAAATTGGACCAGGTACAATCGGTAATACCTATCCTTAAAATTTCATTCAACATTCTTACATCATAATATTTTTTCAAAAAATTATGATTTTTAGAACTCCTAGATCAGAAAACCATCATCTGTTTTCATCTGCATTCATAAAAATATCAATTCATACCTATTACAATCAAATATTTCATTCTGGACTCATGGTGAGTCTGATAATACATTTCTTCTTTCAGTCATCTCCTAAAAATGATGGACCTTTTCATGCAAAGTGTATCTGATTTCTTGAATACGATGGTATGTCTGATTTTCAACAAAACCAAGTGAGGTGATTTCTTTTATTATTAATAATTCATAAAAAAATTATAATACCTAAATATTATTATCATCCTTTTCAGATTTTTCATTATAAAAAAGGTAAAGGGTACTTTCTTTTCATTCTCAAGTTAAATTATATTTTTTATAAAGGTCTTTTCTATCTAGGTAGAAATAATTTAATGATAATTAGATTGAATTAGGTATATTATCTTATCTTACCATCCAAACACATTTTTATGTATTAATAATTATTATGTTTTGTAAAAACAATTATGACCCCCATTTTATTTTTGTTAGTTAATTGATCTATGAAAGTGTTATAAATGATTTGATGATCACGATTCACCCATATATATGGTTAGTCATTATGTGACATTTGGGTCCATAATATCCTTCTAATGCATTCGACAATGCATTATATATCATAGATCAATATGGGATACAGATGGTTATACCATGTCCAATGTGTTATGTGATGTGCCTGGTAAGAAATATTATAATAAATTATAGGAAATCTGATTAACATATCTCAATATGAGGTGAATGAAACTATGTTTTCCCTTGACATATGTTATGACTTATATGATTATGATTGTGCCACACTCTTATGTTATTCCACATACCAATGTTGTGATCTTGTGAATAAGGTTTTTTAAATCATGTTCCCACTATCATATAAATCATGTCTTATGTTATGCTAAAATTGTTATACTTGGACTCAGGTTTTATGATCTATGATTATATAGAACTGTTTCACTTATCTTTTTGATCATGTGCTTTGTGTATGCTCTTATACCCCCATGGATATCTTTTTATGAGATTAGATATTATATTTATATATATCATGTTTACCCATAATGAGTATCATAAATCAAAACTTTTATTATTTTCATTCCATAAGTTATAAAAATAAGTATTATGTAGGATGATTCAAAAATTTAATCTGTGAGATGAGTTGATTTATGTGTGAAACCCAGACCAAACACATATGTATTTTTTTATTGGTATTACATATATATAGTTCGACATATACTTTTTTTTACATTACCATGATATTAATATTACTTTTTCTAAAGAAATATTAATGTCCTTAGATTATATATCGGATCAAAAGGATATAGTAATTCTAATATATAATCAGAATGATCAGATAATATGACAATATTATTAAACATAAAACAAATGGTCTATATTCATATTTTTAACATGAAACTTACAATGTATAGCTATTTGGTGTTGGGTACTTATGAAAACTACTACCACTTTCAAGATTTGTTTTATATTTTAAATTATTTTACATTCAAATTATGATTTTTTTCATATAAACATGTTTTGTCTTATCTTAAAAATATATATTTTTTGTTGATATTTGTTATAGGTAATAATGAGTCGAAGTTGGATTACGGCACATCAAATGAGCAATGAATTTGAGGAAGGTGTTGATGCCTTTTTGGAATTTGCAAAACGAAATATTCCAAGTAGTGACATTTTTTTCTGTCCATGCCTGAAATATTTGAATATGAAGAAGTTGAAAAGTAGAGAGATAAAAGATCATCTGATATGTCATGGTTTTAATCCGAGTTATAGCCCTTGGATTTGGCATGGTGAAACTGGACGGAATTTCACTGATGATGATGATTCGCAAGATGGTAACTCCTATGGAATTGAAGAAATGATTCGCGATATTGTAGCAGAACAAATTGAGATAGAACCGACAGTTGCACGTCTATATGGTGATGCTAAAAAACCATTATATCCCGGTTGTACAGATTTTACGGTTCTGTCGGCGGTGTTAAGATTGATTAACCTAAAGGCGAAGCATGGATGGAGTGACAGAAGTTTTACAGAGCTGATACAATTGATGAAAGACATTCTTCCAAAAGATAACGATCTTCTAGATTCACATTACAAAGCCAAGAAAATATTATGCCCGATGGGATTGGGATACAAGAAAATACATGCCTGTCCAAATGACTGCATTATATATAGGAAGGAATATGAATTTCTGTCAGAGTGTCCAAAATGTGGGACATCACGGTATAAGGTGAAAGAAAAATCACAGGGTGATGTAGAGATTAAAAAGCTCCCTTCAAAGGTATTTTGGTATCTTCCTATAATTAATCATTTCAAACGTTTATTTGCTAATTCACATGATGCAAAAAGGTTAAGATGGCATGCTGAAGAGAGGGTATGTGATGGAAAAATACGTCATCCAGCTGATTGTCCACAATGGAAGAAAATTGATGCGCAGTATTCTACATTTGGAAATGAAATAAGAAATCTCAGACTAGGGTTGTGCACAGATGGAATGAATCCATACCGAACACTCAGTAGCACACATAGTTCATGGCCTGTTTTATTGGTAATTTACAACCTCTCTCCTGAAGTTTGTATGAAGCGCAAATATGTCATGTTGAGTACAATGATCTCTGGTCCAAAGCAACCCGGTAATGATATTGATGTTTACTTGTCACCGTTGATTGATGATTTGAAACTATTATGGGCTGATGGTATTAGGGTGTATGATTCTTATAAAATGGAATATTTTTAACTGCATGCAGTGCTTCTGTTCACTATAAATGACTTCCCAGCATATGGAAATTTGTCTGGATACAGTGTTAAAGGGCATAAAGCATGTCCAATTTGCGAACAACAGACATCCTATTGTCAATTGCATCATGGGAGGAAAACAGTGTACATGGGTCATCGAAAGTTTTTGCCTATGGAACACCCTTATAGAAGACTAAAAAAAGCATTTAATGGCTCACAAGAATTTGATACTGCTCCAAAACCTTTATCCCATGATCTGTATTTTGAGAGGGTGAAAAACCTTGACGTGACATTGGGAAAGACACAGAAATCTGGAAATGATAGACATATTTGGAAGAAAAGGTCAATATTTTTTGAGCTACCATATTGGAGGTATCATGAAGTTAAACATAATATTGATGTCATGCATGTGGAGAAGAATATCTGTGATTCTTTGATTGGAACATTGTTAGACATTAAAGGAAAGACTAAATATGGGTTGAATGCAAGATTAGACTTACTATCAATGGGAATACGTTTGGAGTTAGCTCCCACTCCTAAAGGAAGACGAACATTTCTTCCCCCGGCTTGTCATACATTATCGAAGAGGGAGAAAATTAGCTTCTGTCAGTGTCTTCATGATACCAAAGTGCCTCAAGGTTATTCTTCTAATGTAAAAAATTTTGTCTCAATGAAGGACTTGAAGTTGATAGGTATGAAATCACATGATTGTCACGTCATGATGCAACAAATTCTACCAGTTGCATTGCGTGGAATATTGCCCATTCGTGTCAGAAAGACTATAATGAAGTTGTGTTATTTTTTCAATTCAATTTGTAACAAGGAGATTGATGTGAATGCTTTGAACATTTTGGAAAAGGATGCAATTTTAATACTTTGTCAATTGGAAATGTATTTTCCTCCAACTTTTTTTGATATAATGGTGCATTTAATGATTCATCTGGTTCGAGAAATAAAGCTTTGTGGACCTGTATATCTTCGTTGGATGTATCCTTTTGAAAGGTATATGAAAATATTAAAGGGGTATGTTAAAAATCTATATCGACCTGAAGCCTCCATTATTGAAAAGTATATTTCTGAGGAGGTAGCAGAGTTTTGTACAAGCTACTTGGTTGCGGTGCAACACATAGGTTTGCCTCCATCTCGCCATGAACGAGTTAATAATGAGGGAAAGGGGATTCGCAGCTTGAAAGTCAAATCAATGTCAGCTGAATAGATGAAGAAGTTAGAATCATACATCTTGAAGAACATAGCTGATGCTCAACCATATATCACATTGCACATTAATGAGTTGAAACAATGTCATCCAAAGAAGAAAGAAATGTGGATTTTGAATGAGCACAACAAAACTTTTTTGTCATGGATTAAAAAGACTTTGCTTGGTAGATCAGATGTATCAGAGACATTAAAATGGATAGTGGGTGGTCCATGTTTAAATGTGATAACATGGTCTGGTTATGACATTAATGGTTATACATTTCATACAAAAGCTCAGGACAACAGAAGTGCAGTTCAGAATAGTGGTGTATTGGTGTTTGCAGAAGCAATGCATTTTTCGAGTGCTAAGGACAAAAACCCAATTTCTGCATCAAATGCATATTATGGAGTGATTGAAGACATATGGGAGGTTGATTACTTTAAAATTAAAGTTCCCGTTTTTAACTGTAAATGGTTTAACGGTAACAACAGTGTCAGACACGATGAATTTGGAATGACACTTGTTAATCTGAATAGATTGGAAGACACAGCTGATTCTTTTATAATGGAAACACATGAAAAACAAATTTTTTATGTAGTAGATCAATCAGATATGCAGTGGGCTGTTGTTTTACAAGGGAAAAAACAATATGTTGGTGAGGATGAACTTGATGAATATGCTGATTTATGTGAGATCCCTACTTCAATGGAAATATTAACAGAACATAATGACGATCATGTTGAAGACATAGTTTGTGCCATAAGGAATGATCACGACGAAGGAATTTGGGAAAACAATCCATCTGTACATTCCTAAAATTACAGGTAACATATGTTTATTTCTTATTTACATTTATTTTTTCCATAAATGTTAGATATTGTAAGTTTTTTATTTATTAAAACATGTTTTAAAATAAAATAAGTATATGTTATTGTTTGTTTTAAGTTTTTTTAGTTTAATTTATCATGTTTATTGTTGTACCCCTCTCTCTTGGATTTTAATGATCACAATCACTCTCATCGTGTTCTAACTTGTTTTCAAGTGTTTTGATGCTAGGAAAAAGGTTGCCCAGGAGTTGGCCCAAGAAGGCTGATAGTGGACTCTCTGAGTCTACCGGACAACCGGTGGATTCCCACCGGCCGGCCGGCCGGTGGTCTCTGGCAGAAGCATTGCTTTCTGCCAGAGCCACCGGTCAGCCGGTGTTAGCGCACCGGCCAGCCGGTATGGGCACCGGCCAACCGGTTCTTGCCCACCGGCCAGCCGGAGGACCCAGGCAGTAGGCTTGCCCACTTCCTGGTGACACCGGCCAACTGGTGGATGACCACCGGCCAGCCGGTGGTCTCTGGCAGAAGCATTGCTTTCTGCCAGAGCCACCGGTCAGCCGGTGTGAGCACACCGGCCAGCCGGTATGGGCACCGGCCAACCGGTTCTTGCCCACCGGCCAGCCGGAGGACCCAGGTTTACCATTTTTTCCATTTTTTACCATCTTGACCATCTTGACCATCTTGACCATCTTTTCCATCTTTACCATTGTTTAACATGCTTACCATATTACCAATGTTTACTATTATGTAACCTAATACACTTTTCTATTTTTTGATTACAGTAGTATTAAAATATTTGAATTTTTATATTTTTGAACTGACGTTTGTTTTTTTGATTTGAAGGATAATGACAGATCATTCAGATGATCAACCACATGATTCTGGGGAGGAGCATATTGCTGGGCATACCTCTGGGGATGAACATTCACATGCTCCTATTATGACAAAGAGTTCAAAGGTTGGTAAACGTGGTTGTACACGTTTACCAAAATTATCACTTGCCCGTACGCAGGATCAGAGGATAGTAGTTGAGTTTGATGATGATGATATTCCTAGAGGTCCGAATGCCAAAGATTTTAAGAGTTTTGTTGCAACTCAGGCTAAGACCAAAGTAAGCATTCTGTATGATGATTGGAGAGGTGTGGATAAAGCGATTATCTCTCAGTTGTGGGAGACGATTTTGGTAAGATCTTTTGTCATTGTTTGACCATTCTTTTAATGTTTCTGGTATATATAATATGTTTAACCTCTTCTTTATCAGATGACATTTGATATTCCTGACACTGGAGGAGTCAGGAAGAAATGCTTATCGTTGGCTGCCAGGAGATGGAGGGATTTCAAATCAACCCTCACATCTGATTTCATTTATGGTCATAGGAGTCATGACAATCCATGTCGTATATATCCTTTTATAGATGAAGACACATGGAGACAGTTTTTTGAAAGTAGAAAAAAATAGTTATTTCTGGTAAGGGAAATGTAAACTTTTATATACTTTCTTATATAAATGATTTTATTAATGTTTTGTTAATGATTTATTATTCTTAAATTACAGAAAACAAGGAAAGCTCATCAAGAGATCCAATCTAAAAATGTATACCCTCATAGTTTATCTCGGGGAGGGTATACATTATTGGAAGAAAAAATGATAGCGGAAAAATTTCAACAACTAAGAGCTGAGTCTTCAAGCTCTAGAGAGGTGGCCCCTCCATCCCCTCCATCTAGACATGAAAAATGAAAGAGAGCTCGGAAGGGAAAAAAGGGCAATATCTTTCGGAAGAATCGAGAATCGTAGCTGAGAGGATTGTAAGATATCTATTTAATTTATTTAAGTTAACTTTTTTCTTCATATAAGTTTCAATCATTACAGAAATGTTCAATTAATTAATACAGGACTCTCTTGAGGAGCACAGTTCAGAGGGGACATTTACAGCTACTGGGAGGGAAGATATTTTATTTGCAGCATTGGGAAGGCCCGAACATCCTGGTCGTGTAAGAGGATATCTGACAGGTGTATCGGTAAGAAAAGTGTTTCCACGTTCTTCAACTTCTAACATTGAGGGGGTTTATAAAAAAAATAGAATCCTTGGAGGCTAAAGTTCAAAATATTAATGCGACGATGGAAGACAAGATTAGAGATTTGGTGCAGTCTATGTTTGCAGAAATGCAAAGACAATTTCAGACTGTAGCTCCCACTCCTCCACCTCCCCCTGCAGACCCCATTATTTATCCTCCACCTCCGCCAGTAGCTCCCACTCCCCCACCTCAGCCTGCGGACCCCATTTTTTATCCTACGCCTCCGTCGTAGCTTCCTACATATTGCGAGTTGTATTTTGATGATTCTCAACATCATATAGTAGCATACGGGTTGGTATATTGTATAGGAGATACAGTTCATCATCAACAATTAGAGGTAGAGAATCAGAGGGTCACTGTACAGGATATTATAGATAGATCAGCTAGGGTACCAATACCTACAGATGAGGTGGCGATAGTTGGACAGAGTATCGGCCATTTTTTAGTTTGGCCATCCAGACTTCTTCGACTCATTACCATAGAGGTATGAATGTTATATATTTTATTTTATTTTTTTATTAAAGTTGTTTTATCATTTGAAAACTACTATAATTCTCAAATTTTTTTCACAGGAATACTTCAAAGGTAAAGAAATACTGTATAGACAACAACAAAGACAACAGGCTATGACATCAGATACAGATTCCATTGGTCTTGACAGATTGTCAAGATATTCACATTTGTTGTTGGGTTTTTATGAGTTTCCAATGGAATCTCATGTTTGTGGACGTGAAATAACTGTGGGGATTACAAAATATGATATCATGGAGCTTGTTACTGGAGATAAGTTGGGAATCAACGTGGTGCAAATTTTTTCCATGTAAGTCTTAACACCTTTTCCCTGCGTTATATTTATTAAAAATGTATACTTATATATGTTTTTTATTAGGTATCTTTATAAAATTTTTGAGAGGAATGAACTGACAGAAGTATATGGATTCA
Source organism: Viscum album (assembly GCA_963277665.1). Taxonomy (NCBI): domain Eukaryota; kingdom Viridiplantae; phylum Streptophyta; class Magnoliopsida; order Santalales; family Viscaceae; genus Viscum; species Viscum album. The sequence goes on along the minus strand of CAUJRU010000685.1, from coordinate 144,771 downwards.
TGGACCCGCAATTGATTTCCCCTGAAGCATGTGCATTGACTGAGGAACAAAGAATGGTTTATATTGCTGAAAGATTTGAAAAGAATATAATCCAACAATGTTGGATGATGCCTTTTTGTGAGAGGTATGAAACACATTTCTCTCAAATAGTTAATTATCTTTTAACATAAAAAACCACTAACATTAAATTTCCTTTTATCAGTAATCATTGGATGTTAGGGATTTTTTGCCCAAGGGAGAAAGCTCTTTATTGGATATACTCTGTTCATGGTGATGTGCGGGCAAGTTTTAAGAATATATTGGAAAAGTAAGTTTCAATTTCTCAATAGTTTTATATATTATAATAAATTTTAAATTTACCCCATTCGTATTATTTTCTAACAGTGCATGGGCCTACATTAGAAAAAAAACAAAGAAAAGAAATGCAAAGATCAAATATGTAAAGGCGAAGGTAAATTTCCATTTATAATTTGTACTTTTTGATTTATTACATAAAAATAATATATTGAATTTACACTCATTCAAAACAGAATTTTCATGAACAACAAGGCCTCATCGAATGCGGATATTATATGTTAATATTTATGTATGAAATAATAACAATTGGGACAGTTGTGAATTTTGACCTGGTATGATTTCCTCTTAAACTTTGCCATCATATTTCAATTTGATTTATTCATTATACACGTAAACTATCTTCTTTTTCATTTGTAGCTTTTTGATGACCCTCAACCCTATACTGCTGAAGACATCAAACACGTACAAGTGGAGTGGTCAAATTATTTTACAGGTTTGATTGAATTTTAGTTGTTTGTAATGTAAAATGTAATTTTGAATATTGTCGTTTTAATTGTCTATTTGGTAGTTGTTTAGGTTTGATTTAGTTTTTTTTTTGAAGTTGACAGTGTAAGTTTTGAATGTTATATAAGTGAATGTTTAATTTTTCTCTACTTCTTGTTTTGGTCTACTTTTGATGGTTCTTCTGGTATGGATTTGGGTCTGTGGGGGAGGGGTTCCTAGGGTGTGGGGGTGTGTTCAGTGGGGTTGGGGGTGTCCAGCGGTCTGGGAGGGCTGTCCGGTGGGGTGGGGGGACAGTCTTGGGGGGTGGCAGGGATGTCTAGGGGTGTGGGAAGCCGGTCCAGGGGTGTGGGGGTGCTGTCCAGGGGTGGGGGGGTTGTCCAGGGGTGTGGTGGGGGCTGTCAAGTGGGGTGAGGGGGTGAGGAGGTGCTGTTCAGGCGGGTGGGGGGTTGTCGAGGGGTGTTTGGGGGTGTCCGGGGGTCGGGGGGCAGTCCAGGAGTGTGGTGGGGGCTCCAATGGGGTGGGGGAGGGTTGTCCAAGGGGTATACATGAGGGTGGGAGCTCCAATGGGGTGGGGGAGGGCTGTCCAGGGGGTATACATGAGGGTGAGGGCTCCAACGGGGTGGGGGAGGGCTGTCCAGGGGGTATACATGAGGGTGAGGGCTCCAACGGGGTGGGGGAGGGCTGTCCATGGGGTATAAATGAGGGTGGATGCTGTCTAGTGGGTAAGTTTTATATGTTATCTATTTACATGCTTATTTTTGATGTACTTCTGTTTTTGTGGTATGATTTCTTGATTTATTTTCTGGTTGATTCTGGTGGAGAGAAGATCACTGCATTCTGTTTAAAAAAAAATTGGGTTTATCACGTCGGTTATTTAATAACCGACGTGATAAAATGCCTGGAAAATAGTTTATCACGTTGGTTATTTAATAACCGACGTTATAAAAGGCATGTAAAATAGTTTATCACATCAGTTATTAAATAACCGACGTGATAAAAGGCCTGGAAAATGGTTTATCACGTCGGTTATTTAATAACCGACGTGATAAAGGGCCTGGAGAATGGTTTAGCACGTCGGTTATTGAATAACGGACGTGCTAAACGGCCTGGACAAGGGTTTATCACGTCGGTTATTGACTAACAGACGTGCTAAATGGCCTGGAAAAGGGTTTATCACGTCGGTTATTGACTAACCGACGTGATAAACCCCCTCCCACCGGTTTATCACGTCGGTTAGTCAATAACCGACGTGATAAACCCCCCTCCCCCAGTTTTTCACGTCGGTTTTATATGAACCGACGTGATAAACCACACTCATCCCGGTTTATCACGTCGGTTCTTATAGAACGGACGTGATAAACCACCCTCACCCCGGTTTATCACGTCGGTTCTTCGATAACCGACGTGATAAACCATTCTCCAGGCCTTTTATCACGTCGGTTCTAAAATAACCGACGTGATAAACCATTCTCTAGGCCCTTTATCACGTCGGTTCTAAAATAACCGACGTGATAAACATCACGATTTTACGCTTTTTGACGTCAATTTTTAAATAACCGACGTCAAAAACCTTATTTATAACGTCGCACGTATTAACGTCGGCTAGAAACCGACATAAAAAATTAAAAATAACTGACGTAAAAAACGTTTTCTGCACTAGTGATACCAACAATTTTGATCCAAACATGAGCCCTGGTATTTTTTATAGAGAAAGGTTTGAATTGAAAGACCCATTCTTGAAATAAAATCATACCTGGATTTAGTGTAGTTGATCTGATTCCCCAACCTCTTCACTTTAGATCCTCATATGAGAAAATTATGTGAAAGTACCCTCAACCCATAGGTATACATCTCCAACCATAAAACCCCCATATAGAAAGTTATTTTTCGAACCAAATCATCTAGCTTCCAAAATTTTCCTCCACCAAGAAGAAAAATTCTGGAAATAATAGAGTGTTCACAAATCTTAAATATACAAAGGATAGATTCCCTATTAGAAACCACAGGAGCTGTGTCACCCTTTCTCATAGTTCGCTCAGTTGCACCATCACATACAGATGGGAAATGTCGTCAACTGGAGTCCCTTTCAATTCCAGCAAGGCACTTGCTAGAGTCTCCTGCAGCTATCAAATTATCAGATGAAGCCACTGCATTAGAGATACCAAGATTATAGGTTCTGAGTGCAGTGAAAGCACAGGATTGAAGGATCCCAACTTTTCTTTTTGAAATATTCAATGAACAATTTGGGATCTATGCGATGATGAACATACTCATCCATAGAATTGAATCAATGAAATAAGATAAAGGGATAAAAACCTGGAACCCATGAGAGTAGATCAAAATATTTTATTTATAATTAATTTAATTAAATAAGAATTATCTCTATGGTTTATTCTTTCTTCGTTGATGAGTCTGGCCATAGATCTACAGTGAACCGTCGTTGCGTTATAGATATCAAGGGTAGATCTCCTCTAGAGGTGATCCACACATGTTCCGTGAATCTCTAGATGTCGTTAAAGGATTCTCCAGGTGTTATCATGTAATATCCTTGTTCTTGCATCATCCGCCTTTGATCTCCTTTAGAACTGCTTTCAAATCATTCTCCTTGATCCGATGAAGGAGGATCACTCTTGTTCTTCGGCGCATTCTTGGAGAAGTAAGAACTCTCTAGGCTTGAGAGGTTCTCTCCAAATGTTTTGCACAACTCTATTGGCATGGGTTAACTTGCCCTTGGATAAATAATAAAATAATATAACTGGACATTTATTTCACTAGGGTAATAAAAAAATAATTTTCAAAAGTGCCTTTAATTATTTCATAAATCCCAGAGAAACCACCATATCAAATAATAACACCAATATTATTATTTTCAGACATGTTCTCAACTTGCGAGTTATAATTAAATATTATTTAACCAAATAATATTCAATATTATTATTTCCCACTAGAATATTAAACTCGGTCCATCAATCCTCCTCAATATTTATCAGGCCTTGAATATTGACTATTTATTTATTAAATAAATATCACTACATCACTCACTGATAAATAAATGAATATTATATTTACCAAAATAGAAAATAAATATTTATTAAATATTATTCCCATAATATATTCTCTTGAATAACTAGTGACAAAATCAATGTGATCAGGAATATATGAATAATTATTAAAAAACATATGGTAATGATAATTATTCAACTTTTTAATAATAAATAATATATTATTTAACTGAGATCTTGGATACACTTAGTTTGTTACCCTCTATGCCGCTTTCTCAGTGGCATTAGGTGAATCTATCTAAAGTCCCAGACTAGCATCTAGACACATGACAAGGCTCCCATAGAGAAATAATTTAATTCCACAACAACATTTCACCTCATACGAATGCTTACCATGTAATATAATCCCTTTAGCACAATATCTCCAATCGAACATGTTGCATGCCACTACCATCAACCTATGTGCTCAATATCTCTTTCTTTGACTTTCCAGAAATAGAACTTGCCTAGAGAACACCATGTCCATGGATTTATTTAGGCTATATCATTTCCATCAAATGGCCTAAGATATTAACTTCTATTTATGAATAGAAGGGATAAATATTTTCTCACATTATTCATTAATGCAATATTAATCATGACACACCCAACGTATCCTACCTCGCCATGAACATCTGTCATCATGGTTTTCATCAATACATCAAAGTACATGACTCATCATATCCATTAATAATAATCTTAAATTCTATGTTCCAATACACACATCCATAGATAGGAACATCCAATGAAACTTATAAATGTGGATTATCTATTATCGACTCTTGTTCTCATAATATCCTACTGGATATTACCAAGGGATTACATCCTGAGAAGGTGCCTCAATATCCTATGAGTGTCCACCACTGGTAGCATGTATCATTTGTGTCCCTTAAAATGATATCATCTGGACATAGAACATATATTCAAGAATAGTGTCATAGTACTTATGGGTTCTCATCATAGCGGGGATCTACTATGACCTTTTAGTGTAACAGCTACTCTTGGGACATTATCACATACTATGACACATAGAAGAACAATCATGATGTGATAAGTAATTTATTGAAATTAAAAAAAACATGAATATAAGTTATCATAAAATATATTGAATTTGGTTCTAGGGCACCAACTCTAATAGACTCCCACTTTTACTATATACAACTACAAACAACATTTAGTCTGCTGGTTCTCACATGATACTCATGCTTTTGCTGAGATAGGACTTTAGTAAAGGGGTCTTCCACGTTATCTTCTGTGGATACTCTGCTCATTGAAACTTTACCCCTCTGATGAAAATCCCTCAAGAGGTGATACTTTTGGAGTATTTTATTTGTCTTTTGATGTGACCTTGGCTCCTTTGCAAGAGCCACCGCTGTAGTATTATCACAATATAATTTGATATGGTATTTAATGCTAGGTACCACATCAAGCTCCTGGACAATGTTATGAATCCAAACGTATTCCTTAGCTTCATTAGAACCCACTATATACTTGGACTCCACTATAGAATCAGTGAAAACTGGATTCTTTGAACTCTTCCAAATCACAGATCCTCTGTTGAGACAGAAAACATATCCTGATTGCGACTTCACATCATTCTAATCTGTCTGAAAACCAGCATCATCATACCATCTGATGACAAGATCCTCATCTCCTCCATAAACTAGGAATATATCCTTAGTTATTCTCATATACTTAAGGATAACCTTAACAACAGTCCAATGTTTTCTTCTAGATCTGCTTGATATCTACCTATCATGCTCAATGCATAGGCAAAGTCTAGTACATAACATGACATAAATGATTGATCCAATCATTGAAGCATATGGGATCTTACTCATTCTACCATTATCTTGTTGTTTCTAGGGACACATTTTCTTAAAAATATGTAAGCCACGTGACACTATAACCAATCCCCTCTTGGATTTTTCCATAATAAATCTCTTTATTATCTAGTCAATATATGTACTTTGACTTAGTCCAAGAAGCTTCTTGTATCTATCACGAATGATATAGACCCCTAGAATTTAGGCCACTTTACCTTATTTCCTTCATGGAGAAGCACTTGTTCAACCAATCCTTAATAGACTGTAATACTATTATATTATTTTCAATAAGTAATACGTCGTCAATATATACTACTAGAATAATGATGATATTCTCATTAAACCTGTTGTAAACACATGGATCGTATTAATTTTTAATGAAACCAAATTATTTTATAGCTTCGTCAAATCGAATGTTCTATGAACTAGAGTCTTGATTCAATCCATAAATAGATATCTGTAACTTGAAAACCCTTTTGGCATCACCTAGTGTCACAAACCCTTCTGGTTGTGTCATATAGACATCTTCCTAAAGGTTACCATTAAGGAATGCAGTTTTGACATCCAAATTGCAAATATCATAGTCATGGTAAGTTGTTATGTAAAATATGATTCTTATGTATTTGAACAAGGAAACTGGTGAAAAGGTTCCATCCTATCCAATTCATTGATTCTGTTTAAAACATTTAGCAACTATCCTTTCTTTATAGGTACTTACTTTATCATTCATGTCCAGTTTCTTCTTGAATACCCATTTTCACCCAATGGGATTTATATCAAATGGTGTATCAACCCGAACCCAAAATTGGTTCTGATACATGGAATCCATCTCAGAATTCATATCATATATCCATCTTACAGCTTTTGATCTTTCTATTGCCTCCTTGTGGAAGATAGGTTCGTCATTGTCTAAAAATAACAAGTCACCATCCTCGGTGAGTAGAAAACCATATCTCTCTGGTTACCTTACATCTCTTACACTCCTACATAGTACTTGTGTTTCAGGAACTAATTCTTACAAGGGGACCTATAGAACTTATTCCTATACCAAATCCTATGTATCTTGAGCATCAACTTCATCAAATTCAATAGTGCTCACACTATCCTTTTTGAGAATGTGCTCCCTCTCAAGAAAGACGGATTATCTAGCGACAATCAATTTCTTATCTAAGGGGTTGTATAGGTAGTATCCCTTTATTTCATTGGGATACCCTAAAAAGATACACCTCATGCCCCGGTGTGTTAGTTTGTTTCCTGATAAATCCTTAACAAACACCTCACAACCCCATACACATGTATGTGATAAAATGGGTTCCTTTCCACTCCATAACTCAAAGGGAATTCCATTTTCCCCCTTATTTGGTACTTAGTTTAATGTGTATGTCATAGTTTATAATGGATATCCCCAAAAGGATAATGGATGATCTACATGAATCATTATCAACCTTACCATGTCCAACAAGGAACGGTTCCTCTTTTCACTAGCACCATTCCATTGTGGTGTATACGGTGGAGTGAGTTGAGATAGAATCCTAAACTCCTTTAGAAAGTCAATGAACTCTTGGTTAAGATATTTTCTACCTTGATCCGATCAAAGATTATTTATCTTCTTACCAATATGATTTTGTACTTTATTCTTGAATTCCTTGAATTTCTATACCTCATTAAGTAAATATTTTCATATCTACTCAAATCATCATTAAAAGTTATGAAGTAGGAATATCCACCCATAGATTATACGGTAAATGGTCCACACACATCAGTGTGTACCAATCCTAGAAGATCTATGGCCCTTTCAACATGTCCACCAAATAGTTGTTTGGTCATTTTCCCTTATAAACAAGTGTGACATCTATCAAGTGGTTTTATCCCAAAAGAATCTAAATAACCATATTGATTGAGATTTTTCAGGGTCTTCTCGTTTACATGACCAAAATGGTGATGCTGTAGTTGGGTGTTATTTGAGTCATGTGAACCTAATTCATTATCGATTTCCAACACTTGGTTATCATAATTTAATACATAAAAATCATTATTTAATGTGTCATACCATAACATATGTTGTCCTTATAAAAGAAATATCTTTTATTTTCGAACATGAAAATAAACCCATCTATGTCTAAACTTGATATTGAAATTATGTTTTCGGAAACATTAGGTACATAATAACAATCATGTAAAACCAAAATCATTCATGTCGACAATGAAAGGTGGTAGTCACCAATGGAAAGAGCATCCAACCTCTCACCATTGGCATCTTGCAAATCCACCTCCCCTGTGGAAATTTTCCAAAATATACTTGGTTCCTTCATTTGGATATAGATGTGAGCACCACAAGTTGTATCTAATGCCTAATGTGTAGAAATGGAATTATTGCACTCGATAATGAATTAACCTTTGTATTCCCCTTTCCTCTGGGTGCAATTCCTCTTCCAGTGGCCTGACATTCCACATGCAAAGCATACTGCCGCCTTTTCCTTACCCTGTATTTTGATCTTATTCTTATTTGTCGGACGGTGATCAGGGGATTTATATTGTTTAAAAGTCTTAGGCCCCTTTTCCTTGTCCTTTCGCTTCCTATTCACTATAAGGACTGTGGGTTTTTCATGCCCCATGTCCTTATCCACTTGGAGAATCAAGGTCAGAAGTTCTGATAGACTCTTCTTATTATTGCTCATATTTTAATTCATAATAAAATTATAGAAGGCCTTGGGCAGTGATGAAAGTATGAGATCTGTACGTAACTCATCCAGGAATTTAATCCCTAAGATGTCCATATGATCAATGTAGCTGATAAGCTTGACTACATGAGGCCCAGTTGGAACAAACTCTCCAAGATTAGTGGTGAACAAAGCATTGGAGATCTTACACCTCTCTTGTCTTGCCTTATCTTGATAGAGATCCCAAAGGCGATACATCATACTATATGCATCCATTTCTTCATGTTGATTCAAGATCTCATTAGACATAGATGATAGCATGGAACACTGAACATTTGTAGCATCATTCAAATGTTTCTCGTACAGAGAGATCTCTTCAATACTCGCCTCATTTTCAGATGCAACTAGTAAAGGTTCTTCCAACACATATTGTTTCCTTTCATGGATAAGGATAACCCGTAGGCACCTTATCCACTCTTGGAAATCAGTGTCATTGAGAAGGTTTTCCTGATTGATTATTGATCATAGAGATTTTTTTGATTTCATTTGTATTTTTTTTCCACAAATAGGATGAGAAAAAAATTAATACTTTATCTGATAAATTTAGACAAATAAATAAAATTTTATTCATCTCCCACTATTTTATCAAAACCCAATAGCCCTCACCATTGGATTTGGAATATCATGTTGCTTGGATATTCTAGTGAAAAAGATTCATATTCCATTCTTATTACCCCAAATTTGGTTGGTCAAGAAACTCAAATGGTTTTAGGTAGGCATTCCAAATGTCAACTACATTAACTCACAATTCCTTGATCCATTGAGTGGAATCCCCAATCCTGAAATCATTAATTTATATTTATTCTACCTTTGCCTCTCAATTAACCCATGTCCTAATTTGGTAGTCAACCCTTGATGTCAACCAAGTTATGTCAACCCAAAACCTCAAATTATAATTCCACGATAATTGAAAGCACCCCAAATTTGGCTGGTCAAGCACTTTGAACTATTTTTTGATTCTAACTGAAGTAATGAAAGGCTATATCTACTTAATATTTTATTGAGGGATTTCATCCATTATGTGTAAACTGTTGATTATTATCTTTTTCATATTCTTTTTAATATTAAGTGGGATTTACTTAATTGATTAACCATGTCTTAGATAATATTTACACATAAGACAGTTTATTTTAGTTCCATATTACATGCTTGTTAATTCATTAATTATGTGATCATGATAAAAACACCCATAATGAAATAAACATGAAACTAATAGAAATAAAATAAAGGGTATGATCATGAGCTTGTTCTAATGGTTATTTTATCTAGCAGTTGATAAACTAACCGCTTACCTAGGGGAGAAACACCTTGAACCAGACTGAGGTTCATGTTTACAGTTTTCCACCTGTCCACCTCTGTATCTCCTTGGATTAGTTTTTCCTCGGCTCCTAAAGTGAATCGTCTCCACTAGCTTGGGACCTCCATCCATTACATGATTCTTTACTCACACGCAGGTGAGGGGTAAAAGGGGTTTACATAAAAGAAATCATGGGCATGTGGTCCCTACATATTAATGAGGAGAGAAGGTACGCATGCCGTCAATTTAATTTAATAATAAATTAAAATGAAACCAATCACATAAAAAGATTTGTTATAGATCATGATCATCCACATTCATGCAACAAATTTATGCATTTAATAAAACTAGTATTGAATTATTTAATCATTATTATTTAAGATAAATCGTGTTCAAATCGATCAATTATTAACTTTAATTAATCAATCCTTTTATCTTAATCCTTTTCTTAATTTCCTTGTGATTATAATCCATAAAAATTTTAAACAAATTAAATAAATTTATTTAAAATTAACTTTGTACATAAATGTACCTTAGAGGAAACATGGTGAATACCCTTCCGAATCTACCCAACATGTATTATACCCATATACTATTTTACTCTTGTGAAATATCACATACCTGATTTATACATACTATCACAATGTGTACCTCACGGATGATTACATGAATCACATGATTTTTTCAGCCACATGTTATGCTTCAATGCACATAGAGTAACAACTTGAAAAATGACTTATACATGATATACAAATTTGAACATTATGTAGAAATTAAAGTTTTAATTTTACATAATTTGGTAAAAGTACACAGCATGTAGATCTGATCTACATGGCGTGTACTACCTTCATCGTTTATCCGAAATACACACCTAGGGACTCAGTATGTGAGGAATACTTCAGAAATCTTAGATTATATGGAGTGTCTAGTGGGCCACACATTGTTTTGACTCTATGTTACACGGTCACCAGTCGGTTAAGCAATGTATGGGATACACGGCCCGAGCCTGATCCCGAAAGGGACTATACGCCATTTCCAGTGGGCCACACGGTGAGTAGTCTGACTAACCATTTTCCTGTCTGTACCGATCAACAAGAGGTGTAAGAATTAACTACACTGCATGTCATTAATGCACATGGGTTGAGTACTTTCCAAATTAATTCATGGAGCATTAATCACAACTACACAACATGTAATTACGATTACACGACATTTACTATTGTGTTATCCAGACAGAATCATTGTCACCTCTCCATGAGTTCCTTGATTTTATTTTAATCTTAAAATTGATTGTTTCTATTAGATCTATGAGATGTGATGGAGGAATAAATAGATATCACAATTTAGATTAAAGGAATGATTAAACTTGAATTGAAAAACTAAATTATGAATGCGTAAAATATATAAATTTTTTAAATAATTATAAACAATAATATGCCCACTTGGATACCACTTGTATGTTTCGGGCACAGCTGAAGCGTGGGAGGTCAGGTGCCCAACTTCAATTTGTCCTATATTCAATGAACTATCTAGGATCTATATGATGATGAATGTCATGGTCCACAGAATTGAATCAAATAAATAAGACAAAGATATAGAAACCTGTAACCCAAGAGAGAAGATCAACATATTTTGTTTATAATTAATTTAATTAAATAAGAATTACCTCCAAGGTTTATTCTTTATTCGTTGATGCATCCAGCCACAGATCCATGGTGCATTGTCGTTGCATTGTAGAGATCAAGGGTAGATCTCCTCTAGTGGTGATCCACATATGTTCCGCGAATCTTTGGATGCCTTTGAAGGAGTCATCGGGTGTTAGCACAAAATATATTTACGCTTGTGTTGTCCACCTTCGATCGCTGTGAGAACCGCTTCCAAAGCATTCTCCATGATTCAGTGGAGGAGGACCATTCTCATTCTTGAGAGAGTTCTTGGAGAAGGAAAAACTCTATAGGCTTGAGAGGTTTTCTCCAAATGTTGTGCACAACTATGTTAGCGTGGATTAACGTGCCCTTTGCTAAATGAGAAAATAATATAACCACGCATTTATTTCATTAAGGTAATAATACAATAATTTGCACAAGTGCCATTAATTATTTCATTAATCCTAGAGAAACCCCCATGTCAAATAATAACAGCAATATTATTATTTCCTAACATGCGTTCAACTTGTGAGTTATAATTAAATATTATTTAATCAAATAATATTCAATATTATTATTTATCACCGGACCCTTAAACTCGATCTGCTAATCCTCCTCAATATTCATCACACATCGAATAATTAATATTTATTTATTAAATAAATATCACTGCATTCTTCATCGATAAATGAATAAATATTATATTTATCAAAATAGAAAATAAATATTTATTAAAAATTACGCCCACAATATATTTTCTCAAATTACTAGTGACTAAATAAATGAGATCAGACATAAATGAATAATTATTAAACCATGTACAGAAAAAATATTTATTCAACTTATTAAATAATAAATAATATATTATTTAACTGATATCCAAGATACACTTAGTGTGTGACCCTCTAGGCCTCTTTCTCAATGGCATTAGGTGAATTTGCCTAAAATCCAAGGATAGCGTCTAACAATATGCCAGAGCACCCATAGTGAATGAAGTTAATGCTGCAACGACAAGTCACCTCATATGAATTCTTACCATGTAAAATAATCACTTTATCACAATATCTCTAATCGAGCAAGTTGCATGCCAATGCCATCAATCTATGTGCTCAATATCTCTTTATTTGACTTTTCAGAAATAGAACTTTCCTAGAGAACACCATGTCCATGGATTTATTTAGGCTATATCATTTTCATCAAAGGGACTAAGATATTAACTTTCATTAATGATTAGAGGGGATAAATCCTTTCTCACATTATTCATTAATGCAATATTACTCGTGACCAACCCAGCATATCCTACCTCACCGCGAACATCTGTCATCACGGTTTTCGTCAATACATCAAAGTACATGACTCATAATATCCATTAATATTAATCTTAAATTCTAAGGACCAATACACATGTCCATAGATAGGGACATTCAATGAAACTTATAAATTTTTATTTTTCTACCGTTGGGTCTTGTTCTCATAATATCCTACTCGAAATTACCAAGGGTGTACACCATGAGAAGGTGCCTCAAAGTCCTATGAGTATCCACCCCTTATAGCCTATATCATTTGTGTCCCTTCAAATGATATCATCTGGCCATAGAACATCTATTCAAGAATAGTTTCATAACACTTTAGAGTTCTCATCATAGTGGGGAACTGGTATGCCCTTTTAGTCTGGCAGCTACTCTTGGGACATTATCGCATACTATGTCACACAGAAGAACAATCATGATGTGATAATTAATTTATTGATATCAAAAAACCCTAAATATAATTTATCATAAAGTACATAGAAGTTGGTTCTAGGGAACCAACTCCAACAAAGACAACCCATCGCCGCCTCCACTGGAGCAGCAACACCAATGGTATTAGCTTGCATCTCTACCTCATCCACAAAGGGATGATTCTCGTTCTCCTTCCACACAGTAGTCCGAAATAAATCCTCCTCTTTCGAAGGGCGGTTCATCTCAGTCTTCTCCTGCACAGATTGGAAGGCCTCCTTCAATTCATCCATTCCCGCCATAATTTGAGGCACTCTCTGATCTGGTTCCACCACCGCAACATGTCAGTAAAGTCCATCGGAACTCAGTGAACACCATTCACATCCGTTGTAATCGAGTCAACCCTCATAGATCTATGATATCCATCAATATTGATGACCACCACTATAGATCATTGTCGATCTTCGACTCATTGAACACCATCATCCACTACCATCATAATCAAATCTCTATGAGATCTCACAAAATCCACAGCCACCCTAAAATATGAGTGGCACAAATTGTCGTTGTCGACATCAGTCATTGCTTGAGGATCTTCTGCAGGACCCTCACCTCCAGCGAGACGGATGGAACCAAACAAATGTGTAAAAACCATGATTGAACTCTAACCTCGTAGGGCACCGGAGACACCATAATCACCAACAGAGAGGAGCACCTGATCCCTTTCCATCTCACATTTAACAATAATTCTCAAGCTTATAACTCTCTTTATAAATATATTTATTTATAATTATAATTTTATATATATTATGATAAAGTTATAATAAATATATTTATTATATTTATAATTTTATTAATTTATATAATTATATAAATATATTTATCAATATAGGAAAATATTTATAAATATATACAAATATTTATAAATATACACAAATATTTGTAAATATGTACAAATATTTATAAATATATAAAAATATGTATAAATATTTTAATTATATATATATAATTATAAATATATATATAATTATAATTATAAATAAATTAATATATTTATTATATATATAATTTTATAAATATATATAATAAAATTTATAAATTATTAATAATAGATCTTTATTAGTGCTTTTTTGGCACTAATAAATGGTTGTCTTTATCTGTTCTAATAAAGCACTGAAAAATCACAGTTTCATCACCACTTTATATTTTAATGATGATAAAAATGGAAGTTATTGTCACTTTTTTGAAATCACTCATAAAATATTTATGAGTTCTTATAAATTGAATCCTAACAGAACTTTGTCACCACTCGTGCCTCATACTTTCACGGAACCATAGCTCTACTTTCACGGTCATCACTATTGTCAGACCCTACTGGTGCCTCTAGTCTACATTCTCAAAGAACTGATCTCTTCAAATATAAGGTATGTGTGGATCTATCTTGTTAGCGCCTCCAAAAACACTATTTTTTTCAATCACACCTTGTCTGTGTGCGTCTTCACTTATTAATGACAATCCGAATGAATAAAATCCATCCTTGTTGTATCTTGTCTGAATAAGAGTCTCTTATCCTCATCCTTCTTTTTCATCTCCTTCTCTTGTCTTACCCTTTCTATGGGAACACCCTATTATATCATAGTGAAAATGTGTTCTCCAAACTTGGTAAATGAAATGACACTTACACACTTCCAATGACTCATATGCAATTCTCATATGGTACTTACACTATTCTTGTATGACCTCCTTTGTGGTTACTAAATCTAGTATGTAGATAGTTCATTTTTAATATTTTATGGGACTAGAATGTGTGATATCTCTTTTGGGTTTCTTGGACTCAGTTGGGGTAGAGTTTGAGCCTCCCTTATTGAAATCGGTGAGTTGTAAATAGGTTTTCCCCATGCTTATCTCGATAATTTTGGATCTATTGATTGCTTGGCCTTTTAATTCACGTTTTAGACTTCTAATAATAGTATTAATTATGTTAGTGGAATCCATAGGATAAAAGAATGTTTTTCTCTCAGTTTCTAATGAATGTTAAATGTTTTTATATTAAAAAATATATAAGTTTTAAATTATTTTTTAATTTCCTTATGCACCATGTGTTTGTTAAATTTCTTGAATAGCCCTTATTAAGGAAGTGTGTAAATTAAAAATGTGTTATTCTCTTCAAAAAGAAATTTAAATTGGTTCTTAATTCTTACTTAGAATTTCAAGTAATACTTCAAATTCAAATTATTGATAAAGTGGTTTAATTTTAGTTTTGAATAAAAAATGCATGGTATGAAAATGTATTTTGACATATTCATTGTATTTCAAGTTTATAATTTTATAGTTGTATATAATTTAACATTTATATACTTTTATAAATTTTATAGAATATATTATTACACTAATATAATTTAATAATAATTTTTTATTAAATATTTATACGTTTATAGTTTTATTCATTTATAAATGTATATACTTTTATAAATTTTATAGTATATCATATTTACATGAATAGTTCAAATAAAATATTTTATTAATTATTTATACTTTTATAGTTTTTTATATTTACAAATTAATATACAATTATACTTTTATTTGATATAAATTATTATACTTTTATAATTTCATAAATTTTACTTTTATATATTATAATTTTAAAGCTTTATAAATTTGTAAAACTATATACTTCTATAAATTATGTATTCTTTTATAACATATATGTAGTTTTCTATAGTAATATAAAAAATGAGAGAGGTAAATTAATGAAAGAGATATTTAATTTCTTACATTTAATTTCAAGTGGATTTATCTCAATGTATAATGAGAGAAAAACATTGAATAATGATTGAAAACCCTTAATATTTCCCTATAAAAAATGTAAACTCAGTCAAAGCTGTTTTAGGGTAATAAATGGGTATTTAAGGATGAGAGAGGGAGTTTAAAATTGATAACACATAACAAAAAACATATCATTATAGTTTTTAAGTATTGAATAAAAATAGGCTTGTATAGTCAACACACATGGATAACTGATCATGGTTTGGATTATTTAAAGTTACATTACCCATTCCCTGACTATACAAGGTTTGAAAATAATGCTCATAAATTGTTCTTGAGCCAAATAATATTCCAAATTTATATCTTCATCTCAAGTTTCCACAAAATTTTTATTCCATGGTAACCATACTATTTCAAGTTCATCAGCATACTCAAAAATTTATTCTAGAATCATTATAATTTCCATCTTAAATATTTAATTTTTAATAGACTCATAGTTCATTGGACTAAAAAATTATTTATTTATAGACATGTACCACACTATTATAGTGATAGAGCAGGGTTGAACCTAAGGGATGGTGGGTGAATGTCCAAAGGGATTTATTGAACATATAATACTTGAAACAGTGAGTGGAAATGTTTAAGGATTTAATGGGGAGTACATAATTGAAATAATATGGTGAGTAAATGGTGTTAAGAGAGTTAAAACCTAAAGTTATGGGTATGATACATGAAAAATATATGATTGAGAGGGAAGTACAATTGAAGTATCCAGTTTAATGAATTATAATCAAGTGAATGGGTTCAAAAATAATTTATATTGTACTTCATTCACAGATAAATTGTAATCTACTTGTGAATGTCCATTCAACCAGTCACAAAAAATGATCTATTGATTAATTATATTGGTTAAAAATGATCAAAAAAGTATTGATATTGGTTTTCTTCAGTCGATACATCATCCAAAAGTAATAACATAACTGAAATGAAAAACAACCCAAGAATAATGAAAACAATTTTGAAGAAGTAAATCAAGAACATGAAAATATGAGCAAAAAATAACAATGGAAAAGATTATGGTTATTATGTTTGTAAATTTATGAGAGATATCATATACCATAAACAATATAACATTCCTGAAGTGGCATTTTCAATGATAATTTCTAGTTCATTTAAAATATTTATTAATCCTTTGTGTATTTATATTTTTTTAGTACTACCATTACTATCGAAAATCCTCATATTCACAAGATGAAATAGATTTATTTAGAAATGAATGGGCAACATACCTGATGGTAGAATGTACATATATATCATCAAGATTTTACTTCCTACTTCTTATTTAGTTTATTTTATCATCATTTTATCTACTTTTTTTAGTTAATTTCCATATCATTTCTATTTGATACTTATTTTATTAATTTTCACACAGATCAAAAAGAAATAAATTTGTCAACAATGATGATTCACTCTTGTACTATGATCATGCACTCAATATGATACACAGTGTCCCCAGTATGAATCAAATTGAATGGTTTCAGTTTAAAATTGAAATTTTATTAATTTATTGTTTCACATTTATGTTTTATTTATTTATTTTTAGTAAAACTAACATAATAATTGTTTTCTTATATAGGTGGAATCTTTTGCTCAGGTTTGGGTAGTTTGTTCTAATATGCTCATTCTTGTGGGATATTGGTCTTCATTTAACACCCCAAGATTTCATAATATGTTATCTCATTAAAGTAATTCAATAGCTTGGGCTACACGCAACATTGAGTTCGAGCACACCACAACTTTCCAAACTAGCCGTTCAAAAAGCTGTTATGAATAGTATTAACTAAATTTTGAATCTTATATACTCTATATAATTTTAACACCCATATTTTGTGTTTCTTAGACATAATATAAGAACAAATTAAAATTTTCAGATAAAGGAAGTATTTTTCAAAAATGCAATTTTACCGCCTACTAATGGTGAATTTTTTTTAAATGAAATATCTGAAACTTTTATATTAAATTTGAAAAAATAAAATTATTATTTAGAAGTGGGACATAAAAATTTAGTTTGGACAAATTTTTGGTACTTTTCTGATAACTTTCATATTTTGATGAATAGTGAGAAATACTAGGATTTAATTGAAAACAACTTTTTTAATCAAAATAATTTATAGTGTTAAATTATGAATTTGAATGGTTTTGAAGTATAATTAGATTATATTTTTATCATTTAATACAATTTAAGTGATTATAATTATTTTTAAATGTAAATTTGACATAAACATGTGTCAATATTTTGATAGTTTTTACATTTTTAAAAACCCGCATTCTGGTTTTGATAATGGGAATTAATTTTAAATTAATAAATAAAAATTCTATTTTTTTAATTTGGTAAAATGGACTTCATTTTTGAATTTGTAATATCAAAATTATCTTAGGGTAAATTTTTGGTATTTTTCTAAAAACATTCAATTTTATATGAATAGTGAAAAACACCGAGTTATTATTTAAAACAGACTTTTTATTTCAATAATTTATTATTTTATTTAAATTTATTATAGGTCAAAATAGATAAATAATACCTATATAAGTTCAATTTAATTCATTGGGGTCATTTTATAATGAGTTTAGATATATAAAAATTTTATTGAACTTTTTACCGTCTTTTACCCACCTCTTAGGAGCATTTGCAAATTTGCATAAAATTTTTTTTTACTGCTTCTGTGAGTTGAATTTCAAAAATACTAGAGACACGATTGATATCAGTTAGTAAAATTTTGTTCAATAAGATGAAAATAATTTTTGGTGAATAATATCTTTTGACTTTTATTTACCACGGTTAAAAGTAAATAGAGAAATTAATGGTAAAAATGATATCATAATTACCCTAACACATGTTCTCATTCTATTGTATAAGTATAATTCGACCAAAAAAACTTAGTAATAAAATATGATCCTCTTTGGTCTACCTGGATTAGATTATGACATTTATTATTATTTTATTTAGAGAAGAGTTAAAAGAGTTAAATTCAATGTTTAATAACTAAACCATTTTTAATGTAAGGTTAAACACAATATGCATTCGACTATAAATATTCATTAGAAAGATAAAAATATTTCATACATAATGGTATTTTATTTATAATTTTTAAACATTAAATAATTAAATTTATTTATGACACAATGATGATGTAGTAATTACCTTATTAATGAAAGATTAAAATAATTGATATTATAAATATTCAAATAAATGTAATTTGAGACTTTTGATGAATTACACTAATTTTATGGGTTAATATGACATGTTAGGGTTGATTAAATAATTTTTTTCCGAAGTAATCATGCTGTTATAATTTTCACAAAAACCAAATACTAAATAATGTCAAAATTGAAATAAATGATTTTTTAAAACAAATACTATATTATTGGTTGATATAATATTCCTTAAAATATAAGGTTCATACAAAGGGATTAAATAATATTATATATGTCATTAATGAACCACTTGAGTTTCTCTTAGAAGTTTAGAGTAAGTTTATTAACCATATAGTGTAAGAATATAAGAAGACTCGGTAAAAGTTAAATTATTTAACTAAGAGTTAAATCTAAAAGATAAGGTTAAAATGGTAACCTAAACTTTTCTAAAACCAATTGGTTGAGAGTTTTGCGACCCATACCCACATTATCTTTGAAATAAATCATTTTTGAGCCATTAGAAACTGAAAATTAATTTATTATAAAATAATATTTCAAGGTTTTCCTAAAGTGACCCTCACCTCTCTTATAAAAGGGTACCTCTCCCTTATCTTAATTTCACACCTCCAAAGCCTTTTGTATTAGCCAAAACCTGCCCAAATATCCTCCCAAATTTCCTCCCTTAATCCTAGAGGCCTTAATTTAGTCATAAATCTAACCTATGGAGCCCTTTTGATCAAATCAAAAGGAAGAACCTGAAGAAGAGGTAAATATTTCATCACCTCTTTCAAGTTCTTTTCTTCTTCCAATTCCTCTTTATTTTTTGTTTCCATTATAAAATAATAACTCTAGTATATTCTATATACTTTTATTTTATTATAAAAATGGTACAACCATATTCATTATTCTATCCATCCTATAAATGACAATGTCACCATACATGCGTATGTACGGATTACCATCTCCACGTCGTGGGGTAGTTTGTTATTCAAACACTTCATTATTTGTATGTGTATAATAATGAGTATAAATAATATAAATAATAAATATAACATTTTAATGATTCTTTATATATGATATATCATCCAATTACATATGATTTCTCCATCAATATAATGATATTGTCGCTCGTGCGTACGTACGGATTATCGTCTCCACAACGCGATGAGATTCATTTCCACGTTCACCATTCAACGATGATTATAAATATATATATATAATTAATAATTATGTAATATATGACATAATAATTATACTGGATATATATATATATGTGTGTGTGTACTTACATATATCTTATTAACTTATTTTCGTTCAATAGGATATGAAAACGGAAACAGCGTTTATCCGTACGTACGACCTACCATCTCCATAAACGGTGTTTTCCATTTCATATATATGTCTATTATAAATATTTATATTCTAAATATATATGATATATAAATCATGTTTCATTTTCTGGAATTATTTAAATCATGATCTAAGTGATACAATCAAGAGTAACAAGTTAAAACACATATGATAAAGAAAGCGATTATTACCTGAAATGTTAATTTAACATGGAAATTATTATTAAATGGGTAGTATAAAGTCATAAATGAATCATTTATGATATCATAAATATTAATATGGTTTTGGTATAATTTAATAACATACTACGGTCTTTATACAGGAAGTTAAACGTAACCTCGACTAAAGGAAGTACAATGTAAGGGTTAATATCACAATCTCTTTATTATCCGAGGTTGTTTTTAAATAAGTATCTACGGGAAATATTTATTATCCATGTCCATGTTTCATAAAAGAGTTTTCAAAGGTATTATTTTTAAGGGACTTTTTTTACTAAAACATCATTTTAAATGTTTTAAATATTTATTCTTCTAAATAATTCTCATTAATGTCCATGTTTTCAAAATGATTTTTAAGGATTTATTTATATGTACATGAATGTTTTTAAAATGTTAATTAATTTATAAAGTTTCAAATAGGTATGGGATACTTTGATTCAAAAATGTCTTTAAATGTCTTCCTTTCTAAATTGTGTGACTTTTAAATGTTTTTATGAAAATGGGATATTTCTCAAAAATAGTTTTACAAATCATTTTCATCTATATCAACATCATTTGATGGATTTTAATCTTGTTTGAAGTTGATTTATTATGATACAAATCTTCCATGTTGTGTTGAAGGTTTTGTGATATGTTTGATTATGGATGTGTTATTTTGAGACCATTCATGGTTTATGGATAAAGTTTTGACATTTCATATGCAAGTTTTAATATGAATGTTTATGTTATGTTTAAAACTTTTCATATGAGGAATGCATTGGACTTAGTAAGTGACGGGTGGAGCCCACTATAGCTCCTAAATGCATCGGTAGGTCTCATGAGACAAACTAGTGTCTTGGCACAAGGCCTTGAAAAAATCTTATTTGTAGTCTTGGCACAAGGCCTTGACATTGTGGTTATGAAGTCTGGCATTATGCATTCCATCATTATGAAAGTGGATATTGATATTGCATGTGATTATTCGACTATTAGAATATCCATGTCAATAAGTAAATGGAATTATTTGATTTTATCTTTTCCATATTATGCTAAAGTTTAAGTTTAAAAGGCTTCTGTTTTAGTCTTATACATTGCCTTAAAGGTTTATTCTTATTTATGAAATTTTTTGCTATATATTTATCTTTACTAAACATCTGATCTCACCCCTTTCTATGTTTTATTTTTCCCAGGATTGAAGAATTATTTTCTCGTAGACCTACAGGGATAGGCTAAGGGATATGAATGTGTTCAAAGGGGGAAAATGTTGTTGTTGCTGTTAGTCATTTTATAATGTAATGTAACGTTCATGAATGTAATCTATTTTCCAAGACCACTAAACCGATCGGTCTTTTGAGACTTGATTCCTTGTAATCATGCCAATTTATTAAAATAATGTACCGACTCTGGGTAACTGGGGTCGGGGCGTTACACTTCGAGTCTGTAACTAAGATAATGAAAATAAGGAAATGAGTCAAGGATGTATACAAGCATTATGAAAAGGAAAATTCCTACAAATAATTTAATTAAATTGGTCATCATTCTATATACTATTTGTAAGTTAATTTCCTTATAATTTTTATTTAATACTTATTTTGTTTTTTCATAGATCTTTTGGTAACTCATATTTTGATTTCAACTATCTAAAACAATCCATAAAAGATAGAACATGTTCCTTTCTGATGAAAGAGGAAACCCCATGCTTCCTGAAACATGAAGTGTTTTAAGGGATCATTTAGTTTCTATTCTTTTAGAATAGAACATGTTCTATCTTTTCTATATTTTTTTACATATAGTTGAATGTAAAATACATATCACATACTGTTGATCAAAGTAGATGACTCAAGTGGGGGGGTGACTTGAGTATCTATAAAAATTTATGTTAAAATTGGTTCTTTGAAAAATACCCCCAAAAAAATAATCAAAGTCAGTTTGTAGTGAATTTATATTAGTCCTGAATGTTCAATTAATTTCTCAGAAGATTTATTAGTTCTCAGTTTTATATATATAAAGATTAGTCAAACTTTTGAAACTACTATACTAATTCAAAACAGATATAAACACCTTCTAAACTAACTATCCAAGACCAATTTAGTTTAATTTGAAATGAATTAAAAACATATTAGATTAACACAAAATACAAAAATACACAACGGATAAAAACATGATATTCAGTCTCAAGCTAAGACTTAGTCCTCTCCACTTGGTGATCACCTGCCACCAATCAGTTTATATTAATAAACTTTTGATACACACCTTGGATCGGGGTTCACAACAGAACACAGGGCTGTCCAAGTCACACTTGACCTCTCCCACAGTTATCCATGGGAAAAACAAACAAACAGATCACATAGGATCTCTTCCACTATTCTACATGGGATACATGAGTAAAAATGAGATTTAGTGTGAGGATATTTAGTATCCTCCAGTTATGCGTAGAAGATAGTGTGTGTGAAACAAACAGATGCACACACACTGCTCAAAAAGTAAACACAAGATCACAAAAGAGTTATAGATGAATAATAGAGTTTAGAAATCTCTGCATGTTATGTGGTGAAGCTCTGGACTCAATGGATGTAGTGAAAATGATATTCAAGTCCTATTCTAGATATTGGATTCAGAACATAGTGTCGCTGCCTTTGTACTCTAGCTTCCAGGCGTGAAAAGATTCATCTCTTCAATTTTAGGATGTTCAGAGAGCTTCAGCACATTGTTGCTTGTAATATTAAAATTCTGGTGTACTCAAGCTTTGAGTTCTTCTATTTCCAAATTTTTGCACATTTTCACAATCTTCCACTCTTTTTATCTGGGTCTGTTCTCTATATTTGTTTGATATTGAGCTTGTAATCCTTTTATACTTCAAGGTCTAGCATGCATGAAGATCTCCCCACGTTCATGTACCTCATATTGTCTATGGATATTCCTACAGAAAACATTAAATAATGTCAGAAACATTAATTTTTCTAAATATGACTATTAGAAATAAATTTGAATTAATAAATCTGAAATAAATATTTATGACTATAGGTGAGTCATAAGTATCGGTGACTCATTTACATCGGTCTGTCATCATCGGTCTGTCATCGTCGGTATGTCATCTTCGTTTTTTCGTCATCGGTTTTTCATCATCAGATTTTCATCCATCCTTTTTTCATCCATCGGTTTTTCATCATCGGTTTGTCTTCCATTGGTTTTTCATCATCGTTTTTTCATCATTGATTTTTTGAACATCATTTTGTCAAACATCAATGTGTCGAACATCGGTGTGTCGAACATCATATCGGTACCAGGGACTCTAAGAAACTTATGAACTGTTTTTCTTATACATAACACCACAAGATCAAGTGACATCCAAAAAATACATGTAAATATACACTTATAAACATATTGAATCATAAATATAGTTTATTGAATTATTAGAATGTATTGTACAATATGACTTAATTAAATTACTTAGAGATATTAAATGGCATGAAATAGTAGAATTTGTATAATTTACATTTTTTTATTATGAAAACTACTATATCATAGAAGGTCCAACAATCTCCCCCTTTTTTATAATCAAAAATTATAGAACACTTGAAAATTATGGCATACTGAATGGGATTGTTCAGTATAACTAAATCTTTCCCTTGTGTTGTGGTTTTGAGTTTAAAACAAAACTCCCCCTCAATTATTGGATCAGAGAAAAAATGATAGATGGATTATGCCATGTGTCTTATGCTAGACTCGCTCCCCATAAAATTAATAATGTGTGCCTAAAAGTGTCTCCCCCTTTTGGGATTAGCAAAAAACGGTTATAAAAAGGAGAAATAAAGAAGATAAATAGCATGAAAAGACAAAAAGGATTTTCATTAATATTCAAAAGAGTAAATTCAATATAAGAAAGAGATAAATACCTATCAAATAGACAATCCACCACTAAGGGTTTGGCTTCTGAGGTGCTTTCCCTTTATCCAAAGAATCAAGAGTAGGATCTGAAGGTTTGGGAGTGGCATTGGGAAAAGGTAGCTTGAATACAACACCGGGCAAGGAAACACCAGTAGGGACATTCGTTGAATGACTAGGCCTTCTTTCTTACAACACTCCACTGGGAGATTGCTCTGTAATGACCAGTCGAATCTGGGAAAGAGCCTAAGAAATATTCATTGGAGCAAGAGGCCAAGAGGTGGTGCCAATGAATGCATTAGGAGGAACCACAATGGATTCAGCTTGAACATGTAGATACGGCTTGAGGAGTTTGATGAAATCATTAATGATTTCACCACCATATTGCATCGATTTTTCGAAATCAACTTATTTTCCATGAATTTATTCAGCATAGTGGTAAACTCCTTCAATTGAATCACTTGCCTCTTTAAGGATTTTGTTACTGGAGGAATTATGATATTTTCAGCTAAAAACATGAAGCTTTTTGATGATATCATGCTTGGTATAGATCTTAGTAAATTACATTTCCACTTTCTCTCTGATCTCTTCATGAGCAGCATTGGATTCATTTGTGCACTACATTACCATATTGTACACAAGGTTTGTATTCCTATGGACTTTTGAAAGATTTTCTTTGTCGGAATCACTTTGAAGATTCTGAATTTCTTCTCTGATCACAGCCTTGAAAGATTCTATATCAGTAACAGCACCTTTCACACTTCTATAACTAGATGGACCAGTAATCATTTTTCCAAGATCCTCTTTCAACTTTTTCAAATCTACACTTAGAAGATGAGTCACCAAGTTCCTAGTAACTTCCATCACACCACTAAATGAAGTCTTGAAATCATAGGTTAGATAATTTAACTCAATTATCATCTTTATTACCTCTTCTCTTAGCAAGGTATTATGTTGGATGAAGGTTTCAGTTGTGGTAATGAGATTTGATTGAATCTCATGAATTACCATCCTTGAAATATTTGATGCATCTGCATCTGAAATACCTCTTGAAGAGGAATATTCACTTATGGATTCAATTGAGGCTCTCACTGACTCACAGAGATCATTCTTGAAAAGCTCAAAATCTGCCTTAGTGACATAGTCACTAGGCACTGGTTGTTCTACTGGCTCTACAGCTAGAGGTGCAACTGGTGGAACAGGTGTAGGAGGTGCTACTTCAGCTCGAGCTTGTGGAGAAGGAGGAGGAGGCATCCTCTCCTCATCAAAGTCATAATCTAGTCCAAAAAGAATGAGACCTGGAGTTCTGTTCCACTCTCTAGCATAGGTCCAGTCTTTTGGCTGAACAGTTTCAATCCTAACTCTTCTGCCCTGAGGCTCAGGAACAATCTCATCTTTATCTTATTATTCATCCTGACCTCTATCTGAAAGAACATTTCTGGGCACAGGTACTAACTAAACTTGTTGTTCTGCATGCGCTCCAGCCACTTCAACTTCTTCAGGCACTTCCTCAATCTGAGGCACCTTATCCTCAACCTATTCCTCATGGACACTAACCATAAGTTCATTCAACTCCTAAATGATTTCTTGATTTTCAACATTAAGAAAGGGATATCTATTCTCATGACCATCATTTCCATGATCAACAACCTCCCATTCAATAAGAACCACACCATCAGCAGCTCCATGAACATATTCCTCACCAGATCTGTCAACTACTTGTTATCCCAATTTTAATGAATCACTGAAATGTTCATCATTCCCCCCTTCATCATCATCATCATCATCATCATCATCAGACTCCTCATCTGACTTACTCACATAGCCTTCAACTCCAGTAACCTCGGTCTCTTCCTCATCCTAATCACCTAAAAAAGGTTCTCTTAAGGGTAAATCCAAATGTGGACTTGCAAGTCCATAAGACATGTCTTTGGGGATTTAAGCAATATTAGAATCACTCCTGTCATCAAAAGGAGATCCTTCTTCCCTTGTAAAATCAGCCTCAGCTTCCTCAGTAGAATATACAGGTTCCTCTCCTAGTTTTAGTCTTGGATCAACTTGATCCTTTAGTCTGGTAGGATGGTCAATTGGATTGAAATCCTCATACACCATTTTTTCATATCCTATCCAGTATTTCTTCCATGGGTTCTAGAAGATCTTCATCCTCTTGAAAATGTCATTCTGATGGCGGAAACTAATTCCTGTACTTATCATATCATCTCCATCTTCCACACAACCCAACTTATTTAACATGGCAGAGATCATCCTGGGATAGTATAAACATGTTTCTTTAATTTATGCATTTATCATATCAGAAACATGCACCATTATATACCTACAAAGGTTCACCTTTATCCCATTTTTCAACAGATATATCAGGAATACATCCTGATACTTCACATCAGAGAAATCTCCCTTCCTTGGGAAGATTTTATGTTAAATAAACTTAAAAAGTAACCTTACCTATCCATCGAATTCACTGGAAGTAGTCCTCCTAGATTCTCCATTTCCATTTAGCTTCTTCAAATAATCTTCATAAAAAATAAATCAGATGAAGGTGGAATATACCCTAATAATAAGCATAGACACCTTCATGAGGAATCTCCAAGCACTCAGCCCATTCCTTAGATAAAAAAGACATCTCTTTTCCCTTCACCACCGATTTCATTCTTGCTTCCTCAGCTCCATAAAGGTATATATTCAAATGATGATAAAATTCATCATAAAGATTGGGATAATAAGGCCTTTTATTGTTTGGGAACTAGCTCAGCCACCCTTGAGATTCTAGTACTCTCAAAAAAAATGACTTTCTTGATAGAAGCCACTCAGTAGACACATCCTTCTCAGCTATAACCACTCAACTTTCCAAGATTGGATTTGAAGTCCCACTAGACTCACCCTTCAGACGCTTAGCTGATGGATATTTTCTCGGCTCTTCCATAGGTCACTTCATCCTCGCCATTTCGAGGACCCGGATTCGAATGGAGTTGAGAGTTTGAGGTTCATGAGATAGAGTGACAAAAGGGTGAAGGTTTTATGGAAGAGGGAATGTGAAAGATTGAAGTGGATTGAATTTGACTTATCATATAGGGATCGTAAAATCATAAAGAATAAAATTTAAATGCGAAAAAAGAACATAAAATAGGATCATTTTATTTAAAACAGATAGAATTACAAAAGAGTCCTTAAAAACATTGGTTTCAAGGAATCGGTTTTACACAATCGGTTTCAAGTGATTGTTTTCAAGAGATCGGTTTCAAGGATCGGTTTCAAGTATTAGTTTCAAGGATTGGTTTCAAGGATCGGTTTCAAGGATCAGTTTCAAGGATCGGTTTCAATGATCTTTTTTAAGTATCGGTTTCAAGGATCAGTTTCAAGGATCGGTTTCAAGGATTAGTTTCAAGGATCTATTTCAAGGATCGATTTCAAGGATCATGAATTTAGAGATTTATCATTCCTTGTTCATGTCTGGTGTAGTTCATTATCTCAGAGTTTAAGGTTTTAGTGAAAATATCAGCAAGCTGATGCTCAGTCCCAATAAACTCAAGAGTTATATCATCTTTTTGGTAATGATATCTCAAAAATTGATGTCTTAAATCAATATGTTTTGTTCTAGAATGAGAAATTGGATTCTTAGAGATTTTAATAGAACTTGTGTTGTCACAGTTTATAGGGATATGTCTGAATTGAAATCCATAGTCTAATAAAGTGTGTTTCATCCACGGAATTTGTGCACAACAACTACCAACAGCAATTTATTCTGCTTCAGCATTTGATAATGAAAGTGGTTTTTGATTTTTACTACACCATGATAATATATAATTTCTTAAAAATTGACATGTTTTAGAGATACTCTTTCTATCTAACTTACATCCACCAAAGTCAGTATCTGAATAGCTAACTAAATCTAATGGTTGTCCTTTAGGATAGAACAATCCTAAATTAGTTGTATACTTGAGGTATTTGAAACTCTTTTAACATCATTAAAATGTGACTTTTTGGTATTTTCTTGAAATCTTGCACACATACACACAATAAACATAATATCTGTCATACTAAAATTTAAGTACAACAAACTCCCAATCATTCCTCTATAAGTATTTTGATCAACTGATTTTCCATTTTAATCAAGATCTAACTTACATGTATAACTCATAGGGGTTTTACTACTCTTAATGTTATCAAGGACATATTTTTTCAAAAGATCTTCTGTGTTCTTACATTTATTAAAATTAATACCTTCTTTATTTTGAAATATTTGAAATCCAAGAAAATATTTATGTTCACCCATCAAACTCATTTCAAATTCACTTTGCATTATTTTTAAAAAATCATTACATAAAGAATTTTTAGGCGATCCAAAGATAATATCATCTACATATATTCGATCTATTAAAACTTCTTTTTAAATTATTTTATAAACAAAGTTGGATCTTCAAGTCCTTTTGTAAAGCCTCTAGAAATAAGAAAATTACTTAACATCTCATACCAAGCTCTTGGAGCTTGTTTCAAACTATATAGAGCTTTCAATAATTTGAACACTTGATTTGGAAAATGTGGATTTGTAAAACCTGGGGGTTGTTCAAAAAAAATGTCCCCAATTATATAACCAATTAAGAATGTACTCTTGACATCTATTTGATAAAGTTTAAAATCCATGTGTGCCGCATAGGCAAGTAAGATTCTAATAGCTTCAAGTATAGCTACTGGTGCAAAGGTCTCTTCATAATCAATTCCCTCTTCTTGATTATATCCTTGCGCAACCAATTTAGCTTCGTTTCTAACTATATTTCTAGCTTCATCTACTTTATTCCTAAACATCCATTTGGTTCCTATGGTCAAGGTATACTTTATTCTATCTAAAATTTTCCAAACTTTATTTATTTCAAAGTAGTTAAGTTCTTCTTGCATGTCCATTACCCAAAATTCATTAATAATTGCATCATTGATATTTTTAGGTTCAAGTTGTGACAAGAAAGCTTGATGTTCAACCTGATTTCTCAAGGAAGATCTAGTTTGTGTTCCACTATCTAAATCTCCAACAATAGCATCTAAGGGATGATATTTAAGGATCCTAGTTGGTCTAGAAAAGATAAGACTATTTTTTCAGGTTGATCAATTTGATATGGTTCATTATGGTTAGGATCTGGAGAATTTATAGAACTGGTGGTTTTCATATATTCCTTCACATGATGATTTGAGACTTTATCATTCATGTCCAGATTAGACATATCCTCTTAAATATTTTCTAGTGAGGTCTTGGGCTCATGGGGATCTGTTTCATAAAACTTGACATGTACATATTCCTCTACACATTTAGTTTTCTTATTAAATACTCTATAGGCTTTTCTTGATGTAGAATATCCAAAAAATATTCCTTCATCACTTTTGGAGGCAAAATTATCTAAATTATCTTTAGTGTTTAGAATATAAACTTTACATCCAAACACTTTAATATAACTTACTTTGGGTTTCCTATTATTCAAAAACTAATAAGGAGTTTTCTTAAGGATGGTTCTAATTAATACTCTGTTTATTATGTAACAAGATGTATTAATAGCTTAAGCCCAGAAATAAATTGGTAGGTCATATTCATTAAGCATAGTTCAGAAAATTACCTGTAGGGTTCTATTTATTCTTTCTACCACACCATTTTGTTGAGGTGTCCTAGGGGCAGAAAAATTATGATTATATCCATTTTGTGAGAAAAAAGATTCAAAATCTTGATTCTCAAACTCCCAACCATGATCACTTCTTAAGGATTTAATCTTGTGTCCACTAATATTTTCTACATTCCTAGCATACTTGGTAAAGTGAGAACATGCTTCACTCTTGTGAGCTAAGAAAAAGTTACAGGTGTGCCTAGAGAAATCATCTACAAGAACATAAACATAGTGATTCCCATTGAGACTTGAAACTATAGATGGTCCAAACAAATCCATGTAAACCAACTCAAGAGGTTGATAAGTAGTTACTACATTATTTGGTTTGAATGAGATTTTATGCTGCTTTCCTTTTTGACAAGGATTACACACCTTATTATCTAGAAAATCTAATTTGGGTAGGTCTTTTACTAAACCTTTACTGGTTAACTTCTTAAGAGAGTGTATGTTGAAATTTCCTAGTCTTATATGCCAGATCCAAGACTCTTTGTGAAATTCATTTAGACAAGAGACATTCTGTGAGGCTAGTGTGTCTAGATTTATATCATATACATTATCATTTCTAAAAGCAATAAACACTAAGTTATTCTTGACATCATAAACATGGAATGAATCATTTTTTAAATTTACATTAAATCCATCATCACATAATTGATATATTCTAAGAATTATATACTTTAATCCATCAACATAAAGTACTTTGTAAATTGAAATAGAATTAGGGTTAACAATCTGGCCTAGGCTGCTGATTTTTCATTTACCATTGTCACCAAATGTGACATGTCCTCCATCAATCTTGATAAGAATTTTATATATTGAATAATCCCATATCATATGTCTTGAACAACCACTACCCAAGTACCACATCTTTTTATAGGATCTATGGAGTTAGTTTACCTACAAAACAGTTCGTCAAAGAAACGACATTGGTACCCATATTTGTCTGGGTTCACATACATTAGTAATATAAGCTTTAGGATCCCAAAATTGTCTTATAGGTTTCCTATATGTAGAATGTAGAGTGTTTGAAAAATAAACTCTGTTTGGTCCTGAATAATTGGATGCAGTAAAATAATTCTTGGAACTCGAACCTGATGTAAAATTCTAGTTTTTGAAAAAAAGTAGCAGATTTTCCAGATTTGGTTACAAAAAGGGGTTTGGATAAATTCCTTTGACCTGGTTGATATCCTGTCCCAGAATTATACATAGGAGATATTTTTTTACCAATAATTTGAGTAAGGTTATTTTTTCCATTGGTAAACTTTTCTAAGTCATTATTAAATTCCTCATTAGACATTTTCAACTCATTGTTTTTCGTGAGCAGTTGAACATTTTTCTCTTTTTCAGTTATAAGTTCAGATTTAACAGTCATGGTAAGAGCATGTTGTTTCTTCAAAGATTTATACTTATCTTTCAACTCATTACATGTTTCTTATTAAATATTTCAATATTCAAGTAATTCATTGTTTTCATATTCTCAGACTCACTTTTAGAATAATAAGAATTATGTACAGGAGATTCTAAGGTTACCTCAGTTGTATTTGTCATAAAACACATATTATCTATATCATCTTTCTCATTTTGAGAAGAAGCGGATTCACTAGAGTTGTCCTTAGAGGCACTCTATGTGGCCTTTATTGCTTCATTATACTTTATATCCTTATATTTATACTTTTTCTTGTATTTCATCTTTGGACAATCAGCCTTTACATTTCCTTTCCTTTTACATTCATAATAGATTATATCTTCTGATTTATCATTTCTCTTCCAATCCTTTTTCCAATTTCCAATGTTATCATACCTTCCTTTGTAATTGGTATTTTTGAAAATTTTCTTTTTCCTATAAAATTTCTTGAATCTTCTAGCTAGCTGAGCCATTTCTTCATCACTGTCTGAAGCTGATTATTCACTACTAGAGCTTTCAATATCAGTTTGAACTTTCTCCTTGTCTTTAATTTTAGATAAAGTTTCCTTGAAAGCTACAGACTTTCTTTTGAGATCATTCTATTCTTGATTTACCTTCAATTCCTCCTCATACATCATTAATTTTCCAATTAATTCATTTACTGTCATTTTATCAATGTCGCATGATTCTATAATAGATAAAGATGTCACACGCCATCTTTCTGGTAAGCATTGCAGAATCCTCATAATCCGATCTTTGTCTGTAACTTCTCTTCCTAAAGAAATCATGGTATTCACAATTTCATTGAACCTAAGATACATATCAGAAATAGACTCATCTGGATTCATTCTTAAATTTTCATATTTAATAGTATAAGTATTTGATCTCATTTCTTTAACATTAGATGTTCCCTCGTGAGAAACAGACAAAGTATCCCAAATCTCATCTGCAGTTTTACAAGAAGAAATATGGTTAAACTCTTCATCGCCTAGTGCACAATACAAATCATTCAGTGCTTTACAATTATTGTTATAGGTAGTCTTGGTAGGTTCCTCCCAAGTGTTTCAATTAGTTTCAGGGATTGCATATTTATTTTCAATGTAAGTCCAGATTTCAAATTCCATGCTTTCTAGATGTATTTTCATTTTAATCTTCCACTGAGCATAGTTAGTTCCATTAAATAAAGGTGTTCTATTGGTAGCATCCCCTTATAATCTATTATCCATGGTACAAATTGTAAAAGAATTTAAAATAGATAAAAATTTATAAATAAAAAAAAATTTGAGATCTTTGAAAACAACAACTGTAATAATAATTGATAAGATTTTAAAACTGAAAAAAAAATTTAATTTTTTTAATCCCTCTGATACCAAATTTTGGTCGGATTAGATGACTCAAGATAGGGGTGAATTAAATGTCTATAAAATTTTGTTTTAAAATTGGTTCTTTGAAAAATACCCCCAAAAATATAATCAAATTCAATTTGTATTGAATTTATAAAAGTCATGAATGTTCAATGAATTTCTCAGAAGATTGATTAGTTCTCACACTAGTACAAGAAGTACCTTTAGCGGCCGCCAAAAGCCGACGCTAAAGGCCTATAGCGGCCGCCTAGCGGCCCCCAAACGGCGGCCGCTTTTGCCCCGTCGCTATTACTATCAGCGGTCGCCATTTGGCGGACGCTGTAGGCAAGCCGGGATGGGCTTTAGCGGCCGCCAATTGGTGGTCGCTATAGGTCTCCTTCAAAAACCTATAGCGGCCGCCATATGGCGGCCACTATTAAATTTTAATTTTTTTAAAAAAAATCAATTATACATTAATATAAAAAAAATCCCGACTGTCATCTTCCAAGCTCCGCATCCATCATCACATATAACTGCATAACAAAATTTAATAACAAACTTAGTACCGAATAAAACCTAGAAAACAAATATTTAACTTCAAACTTACTGTAACAGATCTAAAGTATTTGATTTTCAAAATAATATTCATAAATTTGATTATCGTTTTATAAATTTAAAATCATTAATTCTATTGTTCTAATTAAATTGTTGTCCTGTGATTTCAAGTCAATCCGATGTCGTCCGCTAAGAGTTTGACCGTTAGACGCCAGTTTTGGCCGTTTATGACACCAGAACGGCGTTCCTGGTCACCGCGGGCACACAACACAACCTATTGACATGCCGTCTGCTCGACCACATCACAATTCACTCACCCTTTGATGTCGTCCGATTTTGGGCCATTCGGATATCGTTCGGCCAGTTTGGACCCCCCCACGCGCGTTTATCAAACGCGCGCAACGCTTAAAGAACGCATAATGAGCCCTACCGCGCAGATCGCACGTTCGATTGATGTGTCGTATGCGCTTGCACATCACGAATAATAATTTTATTGTTGTCCTGTGATTTCAGGTCAATCCGATGTCGTCCGCTAAGAGTTTGACCGTTAGACGCCAGTTTTGGCCGTTTATGACACCAGAACGGCGTTCCCGGTCACCGCGGGCACACGGCACGTCCGATTGACGTTCCGTCTGCTCTAACACATCACAATTCACTCACCCTTTGATTTTTTTTGATTTCAAGCCATTCGGACATCGTTCGGCCAGTTTGGGACCCCCCCCCCCCCCCCCCACGCGCGTTTATTAAGCGCGCGCAACGCTTAAAGAACGCATAATGAGCCCTACCGCGCAGACCGTACATCCGATTGACGTGTCGTCTACGCTTGCACGTCGCGAATAATAATTTTATTGTTTTCCTATGATTTTAGGTTAATCCGATGTCGTACGCTATGATTTCGACCGTTAGACGCCAGTTTTGGCCGTTTATGACACTAGAACGGCGTTCCCGGTCACCGCGGGCACACAGCATGTCCGATTGACGTGCCGTCTACTCGACCACATCACAATTCACTCACCCTTTTATGTCGTCCGATTTCAGGCCATTCGGACATCATTCGGCCAGTTTGGGACCCCCCATGCGCGTTTATCAAGCACGCGCAACGCTTAAAGAACGCATAATGAGCCCTACCGCGCAGACCGCACGTCCGATTGACGTGTCGTCTGTGTGTGCACGTCGCGAATAATAATTTTATTGTTTTCCTGTGATTTCAGGTCAATCCGATGTCGTCTGCTAAGAGTTTGACCGTTAGACGCCAGTTTTGGCCGTTTATGACACCAGAACGGAATTCCCGGTCACCGCGGGCACAAAGCATGTCCGATTGACGTGTCGTCTACTCTTCCACATCACAATTCACTCACCCTTTGATGTCGTCCGATTTCAGGTCATTCGGACATCGTTCGGCCAGTTTGGACCCCCCCATGCGCGTTTATCAAGCGCGCGCAACGCTTAAAGAACGTATAATGAGCCCTACCGCGCAGACCACACGTCCGATTGACGTGATGTCTATGCGTGCACGTCGTGAATAATAATTTTATTGTTGTCCTGTGATTTCAGGTCAATCTGATGTCGTCCGCTAAGAGTTTGACCGTTAGACGCCAGTTTTGGCCGTTTATGACACCAGAACGGCGTTCCCGGTCACCGTGGGCACACGGCACGTCCGATTGACGTGTCGTCTGCTCGACCACATCAAAATTCACTCACCCTTTGATGTCGTCCGATTTCAAGCCATTCAAACATCGTTCGGCCAGTTTGGACCCCCCCCCCCCCCCCCCACGCGCGTTTATCAAGCGCGCGCAACGCTTAAAGAACGCATAATGAGCCCTACCGCGCAGACCGCACGTCCGATTGACGTGCCGTCTACGCGTGCACGTCGCGAATAATAATTTTATTGTTTTCCTGTGATTTTAGTTCAATCTGATGTCGTCCGCTAAGAGTTTGACCGTTAGACGCCAGTTTTGGCCGTTTATGACACCAGAACGGCGTTCCCGGTCACCGCGGGCACACGGCACGTCCGATTGACGTTCCGTCTGCTCGACCACATCACAATTCACTCACCCTTTAATGTTGTCCGATTTCAGGCCATTCGAACATCGTTCGGCCAGTTTGGGACCCCCCAACGCGCGTTTATCAAGCGCGCGCAACGCTTAAAGAACGCATAATGAGCCCTACTGCGCAGACCGCACATCCTATTGACGTGCCGTCTACGCGTGCATGTCGCGAATAATAATTGGATTGTTTTCATGTGATTTCAGGTCAATCCGATGTCGTCCGCTATGAGTTTGACTGTTAGACGCCCGTTTTGGTCGTTTATGACACCAGAACGGCGTTCCTGGTCACCGCGGGCACACGGCACGTCCGATTGACGTGTCGTCTACTCGAACACATCAAAATTCACTCACCCTTTTATTTCGTCCGATTTCAGGCCATTCGGACATCGTTCGTCCAGTTTGGGACCCCTCCACGCGCGTTTATCAAGCGCGCGCAACGCTTAAAGAACGCATAATGAGCCCTACCGCGCAGACCGCACGTCCGATTGACGTGGCGTCTACGCGTGCACGTCGCGAATAATAATTGGATTGTTTTCCTGTGATTTCAGGTCAATCCGATGTCATCCGCTATTAGTTTGACCGTTAGACGCCCATTTTGGCCGTTTATGACACCAGAACGGCGTTCCCGGTCACCGCGGGCACACTGCACGTCCGATTGACGTGTCGTCTGCTCGACCACATCACAATTCACTCACTCTTTGATTTCATCCGATTTCAGGTCATTCGGACATCGTTCGGCCAGTTTGGACCCCCCCCCCCCCACGCGCGTTTATCAAGCGCGCGCAACGCTTAAAAAACGCATAATGAGCCCTACCGCGCAGACCGCACGTCTGATTGACGTTCCGTCTACACGTGCATGTCGGGAATAATAATTGGATTGTTGTACTGTGATTTCAGGTCAATCCGATGTCGTCCGCTATGATTTTGACCATTAGACGCCCGTTTTGGCCGTTTATGACACCCGAATGGCGTTCCCCGTCACCGCGGGCACACGGCACGTCCGATTGATGTGTCGTCTGCTCGACCGCATCACAATTCACTCACCCTAAAAAGATAAAATATTGAAAGAGTTCTTGGGCTTCTCCCAAGAAACAATTGTCTGGAGTTTCTCTCCATCCACTGACACACCTTCCTCTGAAATTATTTGACCCAATAACTATACCTATATAATCAATACAAAACTGACATATATATAGCTTGACGTATAGTCAATAAGTGTAATCTGTATGATGTCAAGATGTTGGGTATGATCATAATCACTCTTGGAGTGCACGAAGATGTCATCCACAAATATTAAAACAAACTAATCTAGGTAAAAAGGAAAATTATATTCATCAAGGATATAAAAAATTCTAAAGAATTCATCAAGACAAATGAAATTACCTCATGCATGGGGTTCATTCTCATCTGGATCACCAATATCACTGTGATGTCCACCAGATGTATTCGGAGCCTACAATATATATCAATATTATGTATCTTAAACATATCAATAAAATTCAATCTGAGTATGGTTTGTTTTATTGTTTACCTGTGGCTCCACTTGTTGCGTCGTCATTTCATCGATACGTGATGACATCTGTGACAACCTCTCCTCATACTCTGCACATAACTGCTGAAACTGTGAATCAAAATTGCGCGGCATATCCTGCATGGAAGCATCTATCTCAACCTGTGTGCGCATCCCTGACTCTCTGCATGCACTCATCACATCTGCTCTAACAACTGCACGTCGTGGGACACCGCCGCCATAAGTCAAATAATAACCATGACCGTCACGCCCCACGACACGGTGAAATTTTTCATCTCTACGCACAGTACTACAACGTTGCTCCTCTGGAAACTCTACTAACTGAGCGTCAAACTGAGCATGTAGCATATAATGAATCAATGAACAAATATGAATAATTTATATAAAATAAAAAATACATTTATTAATTAGTAAATAATTTTCTTATTATAACACCGGCAACATCGGGATCACCCGCCCTACGAGTCCTCATCCATATGGACATCCGATCGATTGGCTTGCCGCGTTGGTGTAACTATAATAAAGGGGTTCACCATGTTATACTACAATATTTTTAAAATATGAATGAAATAGTGAATTCTGAACTTACATCATGTCTGAGCTGTGACACATGTCGAGTGCCAAGTCTAGAAGGCGTGGCCTGCATCGCCCGATTATGTAAATGACGAGCAGACTCGGTCTACATTCAACGTATTTACTTAATAGACATTTGCAAAATTAGTCATTTATAGATTAAAAGTATTAAATCTTACCATCACTGCCTCACTCGACCAAAACGCAACCAAATCCTGCCACTGCGTAGGAAGAATGCCCGGAGGGACTCGCTGTAGAATGTCTGGCACACCCGCAAATGGTGTCCAGTGATCTCTCTTCACCCTTGACTTGTAATCCTTCTATAATTTTCTGCATTTCGACATACAAACAGCCTGAAACTCATCTGGACAGGATGTCAAATTATCCTGTTAAAAATATTGTCAGTAGATGGGACAATAATAATAACAATATCATGAAAAATTAAACATTGAATTTACCTGAACCTCCCTCCATAATCTGTCCATCGTATCCTGAGGGAAAGAACTCCAGTCACGAGTCGTCAGAGGGAATCTGTGTGAGTCTCGTATCATATGCCCAAACTGACGACTCAATGCAGTAGCACCATCTCAAACTGGATGAAATGTGTCATCAAATAACACATCCAATCGGGCTCTAGAGTTCCAGGATCGAACCCCTCTACCAGGACCCCTGCGTCTGCTGGAAGAAGCAGTAGATCCTGATAAACATAAATTCATAATTCAATTACAATATAAATTAATGATTAGAAACAGTTATGGAAATATAAATAGAAAATTGAAATCAATTAATTTAGAAAAATGAAAACATACATACCAACAACATCAGGTGAACCACTGTGACCACCCTGTGACATACCTGCATTAAAATAAATTATAGTTAAATCAAGCAATTTTTATACATATATAACTGATAAATATTTTTACAAATAATAACTAGGAATATAATTACAATTTCCACTAATCATGCAAGTCTATCGTATCTCCTTCAACCGTCTCTCTGGTCCATTGTATATCTTCATCTCGTACAGCTACTGTTGTTTGGTCAAGTGTTTGATCAGGAAATGCGACAACTTCAGGTTCCTCTTGGTCAATCGGAAAAACCCCTCTTCTAGACATTTTCACCACAACTTTCCAATAGAATCAATGCCGACATAGTAAACTTGTTCTTCCTGTGATGTCAGTATGAAGGGCTCATTGCTAACCCGGTCATCTTTATATAGCATATTGTTAAAGTTTACTAATGTAAATTGGAAGTTATCAACTTTCGTTCCATGAACTGGATCGACCCAATCACACCTTAACAATATGTGTTTTAAGTCACGATCATAAATAACCTCAATAATATCTCTCAACAATCCATAATAATAACCCGCACCAACAAAAGAACAACCAACGCCACTATTTTGTGTGGCTCGGTTCATGTCAACATCGCTAATACGAAATCGGAATCCGTTAGCATCCAAAGACTTGTAGCGACGAGCTATAATAAATGGACTATCAGCTAGTTGGTTGAGTTCTTCGCTCACATGCTGGGTTAAATCACGTAACTTTTGAATCTGCAAATTTCACATATATAGTTTAATGGATAAAGGATTGTGAAAATACAACTTAGTTGCGCTATAAAAATATTAAATCAATTATACGTACATGAGTCTTGAACCACTCATGAAATGTGTTGAAATGATGTTTTTGGATTTGATACTCAGTTGCATGGGGCCTTTCACGTTTCAACTCAGCGATATGCATCCTAAATCGCAACACAATATAAGGTAAGTAATAAAATAAATATACAAACAAAATACACTTCAACTATGAAACTTACTGTATCAATGGAATAACTGATGGAGTGTTGAACAACACATATTGATGAGCTTGAACCCACTCATCGTTCCGCATAACAAATGTTATTCCTTCTCCAATTGGACCCTCGTCAGTCTGGGACGGTTTATCTATCTTTGTTTCAACCTCATCAATATATGAAGCACATAAATTAGTACACTCATCCATTAAATATCCCTTAGAAATTGATGATTCTGGATGAGCTTTGTTGCGCACATAGCGTTTCAATGTATTTAAGTATCGCTCTATTGGATACATCCACCTGAATTGCACGGGACCGCCATCAATGACTTCACCAGTTAAATGCACGGTCAAGTGAACCATGACATCAAAAAAAGACGGTGGAAAGAGTTTTTCTAGGTGACATAGTGCAAGTACAATCTTATCCTGTAGATTTTTCAAATCACTCATGCGATGATTCCTAGAACAGAGCTGTCTGAAAAAATTAGAAACTTCAATCAACGGCTCAACAACCTAGGAAGGTAAGAAATCACGAATTGCTATATGAATTAAATGTTGAAGCAGAATAAGATTATCGTGACTTTTCAAACCCTGTAATGTCATGCTCGTCATATTCACGCGCTTCGAAATATTAGAGCAATAACCATCTGGAACCTTAACAGTCTTCAAAATTGATAGAAATGTTTGTTTCTCTTTTTTACTCATTGTGTACTGTGCAGCAGGCATGTATGCCCGATTACCTTCACCCAGCTGTAAATGTAAAGGTTTTCTCAATCCCATTTCTTGCAAATCACATCGAGCATTAGCATTGTCCTTTGATTTCCCCTTGACACCTAAAATGGTGCACAAAATATTATCACATGCATTTTTTTCAATGTGCATCACATCTAAATTATGCCTTAAAATATTATATTTCCAATAAGGCAATTCAAAAAAAATACTTTGTTTCTTCCAATTATGACTTCGTTGTCTATTTGTAGCAGGAATAGAAGGCAATGCAGGAACCAATAAATCTTGAAAATCATACATTGTACGGATGTTTTCTTCATCAAGTTGTGCACAAATTTCAACCCCAAACAGTATTTGTGGTGATGGGTCAAACTCTCTATTCCCATCAAACGATACACGGTCTTTTCTGAACCTCTGCAATGGAGGAAGAAAGCGTCTGTGACCAAGATATGACCACTTTCTACAGTGCTTAAGCCATATAGATTTCTTACTCTTATTACAACAAGGGCAAGCAAATTCTCCTTTTGTACTCCAACCTGATAAGTTAGCATACGCTGGGAAATCATTAATTGTTCATAACAAAGCGGCCCGAAGTCTAAACATTTTATTTTCTACCGAGTCAAAAGTCATTACACCATTGGCCCAAAATTCTTGCAGCTCATCAATCAAAGGTTGCATATAAACATCGATTT
The DNA here is from genome assembly GCA_963277665.1 of Viscum album. Classification (NCBI taxonomy): domain Eukaryota; kingdom Viridiplantae; phylum Streptophyta; class Magnoliopsida; order Santalales; family Viscaceae; genus Viscum; species Viscum album. The sequence goes on along the minus strand of CAUJRU010000685.1, from coordinate 103,991 downwards.
TATCACCAGGTCCTCTCGGTCCATCAATTAGAATTGACGGTAACAAAAAAGTTTGCTTCATACATACCCATGGGGGAATCTTGTATGGAACCAACACCACTGGCCATGTACCATGTGTCGCACCAACCATGGACCTAAATGGGTTAAAACCATCTGCTTCCAAAACTAGTCGAATATTACGATCATCTCGGGAAAAGTCTGGGTGTCTCTGATCAAACTCTTTCCATGCCAATGAATCTGCCGGGTGAGTTAATTTATCAACCTCTTTCTTTCTCTCTGGATGCCAAGTCATCAATTTAGCAATTTTAGTGGACAAGAAGAATCTCTTCAGTCTCGGTTTCAGTGGGAAATAACGCATCTGTTTAGCGGCAACTTGTTTCCCTTGATTCAAGACTCTCCCAGGAAGAATCTGACTACCTTGATTAATCTCATTGGTCTTCCACCTAGATGTATAGCAAACAATACAATTATTTAATTGCGCATTCTCTTTTCTGAACAACATAAAATTATTGCAACATGCATCAATTGTATCATATGTAAAACCAAGATCATCGATTAACTTGAGAGCTTGATAGAATGACTCCGAAATCTCCGCTCTAGCAGGGAGTACCTTCTTCAATAATACCAACAACATGTCGAATGAGGTTTCTAACCACTGGTTCAAGGCCTTCAGGTGTAACAATTCAACGATGAATGACAGTTTACTAAATTTAGTGCATCCAGGATATAATTCAATACGCCCATCGTCAAGAATTTCAAAGAATTTCAATGCTTCTCCATCTGCAGAAGAATGAGGATTACTCAATCCAACGTCGTCATTTACGACATTACTGTCTTCAGATTGAAACTGACGCATCATATCATTCAGCATTATGTTCATCGGATCAACTGTTCCCGAATCAACATTCATATGAATATTTTCTGAGCGATGACATGAAACAGAATCTTCTCCATGACGTGTCCATGTCTTATAGTTTTTCAAAAACCCATTCAAAAACAAATGTTCTATAACACTATCTCGTTTGAAGAGATATCTATTTGCACATTTTCTGCATGGACAACTAATCATATCGCTTGGAAATTTGTTGGTGAAATCCATAAATCGCTTAATCCCCTCATAATATTCAGCTGAAAATCTATCTTGCATATCAATCCAACTCCTATACATATCTGTATTTAATAGAAATAAAAAGTGAAATATCTTATTTAAATTCTAAAAAAACACATATCATTAAAATTTAAAAACCAAATTTGGATAAAAAACATTACCTGCGGAGGACTCGACCGCGGGTAACGGGGTCTGACTCGATTGCGGATCCATGAGGGCGTAGTGAATTGAAGACAGAGGTTCGACGGCCGGACTTGAAAGGAGCGGAACCGTTGGACCGCGTGGAGGGTTCTACACGGTAGGGCACAATGGACCGGAAGGGTCCAATGGAGGCAGGAGGACTTTCCGGAGGGATGCAACGGGGCCGCGAGGGGATGGCGGTGGCGGGGCTGTCCAAAGGTGCAGCACGGGCAGGGGTGGGGGTTTCTGGGTCGCGGGGGTGTCGGGGGTGTCGGGGTCACGGGGGCGCAGCGCGGAGGCAAGGCGGTGGGGGTCGCCGGGGTGCAGCACGGGCAGGGGGTGTCGGGGTCACGGGGGCGCACCGTGGAGGCAAGGCAGTGGGGGTTGCCGGTGGCTCAACATGGAGGCAAGGGGGTGGGGATCGTCGGGAGGTCGCCGGGAGGTCGGGGGCGCACGGAGGTCGCCGGGAGTTCGCCGGGAGGTCGGGGTCGCCGGGAGGTCGGGGTCGCCGGGAGGTCGCCGGGAGGTCGGGGGTGGGGGTCGCCAGGAGGTCGGGGTCGCCGGGAGGTCGCTGGCAGCACGGAGGCAAGGGGGTGGGTTCACGGGGGCGCACCGGGGTTTGCCGAGGTCGCCGGGAGGTCGGGGGTCGGGGTCGGGGTCGACGGGGGTCGGGGTCGCCGGTGGGGTCGGGGTCGCCGGGGGTCGGGGAGGGTCGTCGGGGGTCGGGGTTGGGGTCGCGGGGTCGGGGAAGGGGGGGTCGCGGGGTCGGGGAGCGGAGGGAGGGGAGGGAGGGGAAATTAGGGGGGGTTTTAGGAAAAATTGCAGCGACCGCCATTTGGCGGCCGCTATAGATGCCCCGCCTCCAAAACCAAATTTTCTAGTAGTGTCAGTTTTAAAAATCTAATGATTTGAAAAACTTTTGAAACTACTCTGTTGATTAAAAACAGATATAAACACTTTCTAAACTAACTATCAATGTTCAATTTAGTTTAATTTGAAATGAATTAAACACAGATCATATTAACACAAAAGACAAAAATACACAGCGAATAAAAACAAGAGGTTCAGTCTCAAGCTGAGACTTAGTCCTCTCCACTTGGTGATCACCTTCCACCAAGTAGTTTATATTAATATACTTTTGATCCACACCCTGGATCGAGGTTTACAATAGCACGTTGGGCTGTCCATTTCACACTTGACCTCTACCACATTTATTCATGGGGAAAACAAAAAATAGATCACACAGGATCTCATCCACTGTTCTATGTGGGATACACGAGTAAAAAAGAGATTGAGTGTGAGGATATTTAGTATCCTCCAGTTATGCACAGAAGATAGTGTGTGTGAAATAAACAGATGCACACACACTACTCAAAAATTAAACACAAGATCACAACAGAGTTATAGATGAAGAATAGATTTTAGAAATCTCTATGTGTTATGTGGTGAAGCTCTGGACTCAATGGATGTTGTGAAAATGATATTTGAGTCCTCTTCCAGAAGTTGGCTTCAGAATAGAGTGTCTCTGCCTCTGTACTATAGCTTACAGAAGTGAAAAGATTTAGCTCTTCTATGTTAGGATGTTCAGAGTGCTTCAGTACGTTGTTTCTTGTAATATTAAACTTCTGATGTACTCAAGATTCGAGTTCTTCTATTTCCAAAGTTTCACACATTTTCACAGTCTGCCTTTCTTTTTCTCCGGTTCTGTTCTCTATATTTCTTTGAGATTGAGCTTTTAATCCTTTTATACTTCAAGGTCCAGCATGCATGAAGATCTCCCCATGTGCATGTACCTCGTACTTTCTACTGATAGTCCTACACACAACATTAAATAATGTCAGAAACATTAATTTTTCTAAATATGACTGTTAGAAATAAATTTGAATTAATAAATCTGAAACAGATATATATGACTATCGGTGAGTCATAAGTATCGATGACTATCATTGTCGGTCTGTCATCATCGGTTTATCATCATTGATTTTTCATCACCGGTTTTCCATCCATCTATTTGTCATCATCGGTTTGTCGTCCATCGGTTTTTCATCACTGATTTGTCTTCCATCGGGTTATCATCATCGGTTTGTCGAACATCGGTTTGTCGAACATCGGTGTGTCGAACATCGTATCGGTGCCAGGGACTCTGAGAAACTTATGAACTATATGTCGTATACATAATACCTCAAGATCAAGTGACATCCAAAAATACATGTAAATATACACATGTAAATATATTGAAGCATAAATATAGTTTATTGACTTATTGGACAGTATTGTACAGTATGACGTAATGAAATTACTTTGAGATATTAAATGGCATGAAATATTAGAATCTGTAGAATTGAAATTATTTGTGATTATGAAAACTACTATAGCATAGAGGATCCAACACATACTCAATCATCCACACCTCAATCTGATACACAGTGTGCTCAGTATGACTCGATTTGTGTGTTTTTTAGTTTATAATTTATATTCTAGTTCAAAATACACATCATATACTCAAAATTGAGAAAAAAACGTTAATATTATTTTGATACTTTATAAAATCAATCCATATGTCATTTTTGAAGTGTATGAATCAACCCCACCTCAATCTGATGCACAGTGAGGCCGTTATGACTCCAAGCGTGTCTTTTAATTTAAAATTGACATTAATTTCAGTAAAAAGAAAAAGTGACATACCGAAAACCAAGAAAACACGTTCGGTTTTTTTGGATACATTAGGACAATGATCCATAAGTCATTTGTGACATGTAGGAATCAACTACACCTTAATCCAACACACAGTGTGACTGATATGACTCCATGTGTTTATTTTTATTTAAAATTGACATTAATTTTAGTAAAAATAAATAGTGATATACTGAAAACCAAGAAAATGCATTCAGATTGTTTTGCTACTTTAGGACCAGAATCCATATGACATTTTTTTTATATGTAGAAATTTACTGCACATCAATCTGAGGCATGGTGGGACTGAAATCACTCTAAGTGTATCTTTTTATTTAAAATTGAGATTAAGTTTAGTAAAAAGAGCAAGTGATCTATTGAAAACTGAGAAAACACATTATGGTTTTTTGATACTTTATGAAAATGATCCATAAGTCATTTTTGACTTGTAGGAATTAACCGCACCTTAATCTGACTCACGGTGTGACTGATATGACTCAAAGTGTGACTTTTCTTATATAAAATTGGCATTAATTTTAGTAAAAATAATAAGTGGCATACTGAAGGCTGAGAAAATGCAATCAGATTGTTTTGATAATTTAGGAAAATGGTACATAAGTCATTTTTGATGTGTAGGAATCAATCGCAGCTCAATCCGATGAATGGTGTGACCGACATAAAGCAAAGAATCTGTTATCAATTCAGAATCAACATTTTAGTTCAAAACATGTGTCACTCCCTGAAAACCAAAAAAACATTATCTTATTATCTTGATAATTTAGGAAAATGATTCATAAATCATTTGTGATGTGTAGGAAGTAGTATCACATCAAAACGACACATGATGTAACCAATATGACTCAAATTACGTGTTTCCAGTTTGAAAGGACATTTTAATAAAAAACAAAAGTGACATATTGAAAACCATGAAAACATATTCAAATTGTTTTTATAATTTAGTAAAATGATCTATATGTCATTTTTGACATGTAAGAATCAACTGCACCTCAATCTGATGCACGGTTTGACCGATATGACTCCAAATGTGTCTTTTAATTTCAAATTGACATTAATTTTAGTAAAATGGACAAGTGGCGTACTAAAAATCGAGAAAACGCATTTATAGTATTGATACTTTAGAAAAATGATTCATAAGTCATTTTGATGTGTATAAATCAATCACACCTTAATATGATTCATGGTGTGACCGGTATAACTCTAAGTGTATCTTTTTATTTAAATTTGACATTAATTTTAGTAAAAAGGATAAGTGACATACTGAAAACTGAGAAAATGCATTCGGATTGTTTTGATACTTTAGGAAAAGGATCCATGAGTTATTTGTGATGTGTATGAATCAACCCCAACTCAATCTGATGCACAGTGTGACCAGTATGACTATAAGTGTGTCCTTTTATTTAAAATTGACATTAATTTTAGTAAAAAGAAAAAGTGACATAGTAATGACTGAGAAAACACATTCAATTTTTTTTTGATACAATAGTAAAATGATTCATGAGTCATTTTTTGATGTGTAGGAATCAACCACCCCTCAATACGATGCATTGTGTGACCGGTATGACTCAAAGTATCTGTTATTGGTTTAAAATTGACATTTTAGTTCAAACGTGTGTCACTCACTGAAAACCAATAAAACATTCTTTGATTGTCTTGATAATTTAGGAAAAATGATCCATAAGTCATTTGTGATGTGTAGGAAGCATTCATGTCAAACCGACACACAATGCGACCGGTATGACCCAAAGTGTGTGTTTCTAGTTTGAAATGATATTTTAGTAAAAAACGCATCTAACATACTCAAAACCAGGCAAACACATTCATATTGTTTTGATACTTAAGAAAAATTATGCATATGTCATTTTTGACGTATAGGAATCATCCACACCTCAATCTGATGCACAGTGTGACCAATATGACTCTAAGTGTGTCTTTTTATTTAAAATTGACATTAATTTTAGTAAAAAGAATAAGTGACATACAGAAAACTGAGAAATTTTTTTTTATTGTTTTGATACTTTAGTAAAATGATCCATAAGTCATTTATGACATGTAGGAATCAAGTGCACCTCAATATGATGTATGGTGTGACCGGTATAACTACATGTGTATATTTGTATTTAAAATTGACATTAAATTTAGTAAAAAGAACAAGTGACATGGTGAAAACCAAGCAAACACATTTGGATTATTTTTATTCTTTAGGAAAAGGATCCACGATTCATTTGTGACATGTAGGAATCAACCATACCTCAATCAGATGCACGGTGTGACCGATATGACTCCAAGTGTGTCTTTTTTAAAATTGACATTAATTTTAGTAAAAAGAACAATTGACATTCTGAATACTAAGAAAACTCTTTTGAATTGTTTTTATACATTAGGAAATGATCCAGGAGTCATTATTGACTTGTAGGAATCAACCGTACCTCAATCTAACGCACGGTGTGATCGATATGACTCAAAGTATCTGTTATCGGTTTAAAATTGACATTTTAGTTCAAAAAGTGTATCACTCACTGAAAACCAAGAAAACACTCTGATTGTCTTGATAATTTAGGACAGCAATTCATAAGTCATTTGTGACGTGTAGCAAGTAGTGTCATATCAAACTGACACATGATTTGACCGGTATGACTTAAAGTGTGTGTTTCCAGTTTGAAATGACATTTTAGTAAAAAATACAAATGACATACTCAAAACCAAGCAATCGCATTCAGATTGTTTTGATACTTTAGGAAAATGATCCATAAATAGTTTTTTATGTGAATGAATCAGTTGCACCTCAATCGGATGCATGGTGTGGCCGGTATAACTCCAAGTGTGATGTTTTATTTAAAATTGATATTAATTTTAGTAAAAAGAACAAGTGACATACTAAAAATCGTGAAAACGCATTTGGATTGTTTTGATACAATAGGACAATGATACATAATTCATTTGTAACGTGTAGGAATCATCCTCACCTCAATACGATGCACGGTGTGACTGGTATAACTCCAAGTGTGTCTTTTTATTTAAAATTGAAATTTTATTAATATATTCTTTCATGATTATGTTTAATTTATTTTTTATAGTATTACAAACATAAAATTTGATTTCTTATATTGGGGGATTCTTTTTCTTGGATTGGAGTGGTTTTTCAACAACTAATACCAAGGTCGGGTATTTTTGAAAGGAGGTTGTGGGTGACAAAGACGATGAAACATTAATGTTTTTAAATGTTTGTCGATAATAATTGCAAATGTAATTATATAAAACATTATTTGAAATGTATATAGTAATGTGTTTTTTTTGTATTTGTGAAGTAAAATTTATTTCAATTAAATTATATATTTGCATACAGGTCACAAGTGAATGTGTTGCTGTTTATTGTTACACAAACAGCACATAGCCGTTGGTTGGTCTTTATCAACGCTATTTCTAGTGCTGATAAAGCCCCCTCCCCGTTATCAGCGCTAATGAATGTGTTGATAAATGGTGGCCTTTATTGGTGTTTTTTAGCAACGATAAAAGCCCCTCTTTATCAGTGTTTTTTTAATGCTGATAAACGAGACCCCTTTAACGGCGTTGAAGACAACAATGATTTTTTAGTGATGTTAAACCCTTTTTTTGTGTGATGTTAAAGGATCAATCTATAGTAGTGTACTATTAGGTTGTGGTTTAAACCTATGTCGATTCAAGAAATGTTGTCTCTAATGCCCTTTTTTTTAATAGTTTGGTGCGAGTGAATGACTCTTCTTCTATAATAGTGGAAAATGATAGGTGCGGGAGAATCACGGTCAATAGACATGCCGAAGGATTGTTGTGTACCATTTTTCATGGAGTGTGGGGGGGGGTTGATCCACCTCGGCTGTATGTTTTTATGATCTTTTTAGGCTATAAAGTAGCTTCAACATACATTGTGTATTGAATTTCCTTTTTAATGTAATTAATCTCTTTCCTTTGATTGGAAAAGCACCTCCGGTTTAGTAAATACAACTAATATATTTTATATGATCTATTATTAAAAATAATATAAACTTTTACTGGTAATAGAAATATGTAATATTAATTTAAAAATAATTTATAAACAGATATTAAATGTTGGTAATATGTTGAGTGAATCCATTGCTGAGTATTTAAATCAAAAGATAATTATATTGCAACAAAATCATTTATCTCTTCTCTCTTTTAGCCAGAGTTTCACATGTCAACGATCACATGGTCTGTGGGGACGTTTAACAGCTAGCAGAAAGCGACGGGAAAGAGACCCCTCACAATCAAAACCATCGGTGAAGGCCAACCTGTCACGTAATTACATTTTCTTTACTGCGTAGCTCACCATTCAACTTCCCCTCTTTGTTGCGGCCTCTATTTCGTGGATCTCTGATCCTCCTAGAATCGTCGTTATCACCCTTACATCGTTAGGGTTTCGTAGGAAATGGATTATGAGAAGCCCAAAAAAAACTTCAATGGGCTCAAATTAGTTTTGTGAATTTTCAAAGTTCCAGAACCCGTTTTCTTTTATTATGTTTTATTAATGTATGGTTAAATATGCATTTCAATATAATTAATGCTATATTATATTATGTATATGCAGTACGAATTGTATGTTCTATTATGTATGTGTGATGTCATTATTATGCATCCAACATTCAACAACAGGTTAGTACTCCAAAAGTATTAGAAATCGCTTTACTCAATGCTAACTAATAGAAATTTTAGTTTTTGTGTTGTGAGAATCGGACAACCGTCATTGACAAGAGCTAATACTCACAAAAAATTCAGTTGGATCCCCCCCTCCCCCGCTGCCTCAACTCGTCTTCATGTCACCATCAACCGATGCCACCACCCTCGATCAACCCCAACCACCATTGAAATACCTCTCCACCCACCTACGGCCCTTGAACCCCCCCCCCCCCGATGGCCCTCTGGCCCTCTGGCTTCCACCACGGCGTGTCTCTACCCCGCTTCGATCAATTCTGACATACCTAGGTTCCCTCCGACCACCTTATGTTGGCCATGGCCGGAGACCAAGCTTCCTCATCATCCCCAATGCCCCACTATCATCCCTCAACCCCTCGTCCACACAGTGCAATGTATCCCGCAACACCTAGATTAGGTATACTTTTAGGGGTGCCATAGACAGTCACAATTATCCTTCAGTAATCAAGCAACTGCGACTGTCAAAATCATTTGCTTGGGGGGGCAATGGCCTTCAACGACCGTTTGTAGCAGTCCCTAATGGTCTTTATTCAAGTAGTGACAGTACTAATATGTGACATTTATTAGCATTTTCTGTAGCGTTATAAAGATTTTCTTCATCCACATTAACTTTAGCATTGATAAAGAGGGCATTTATCAACGCTACACCGAGCAAAAACCTATAATTTCAAACAATGTTATATATATTTAATTGACATCATGAATACAAAAATGTTCACCCATGGTATATACAAAAAAAACATTGTTATTTATATTTAAAATGATGTTTTATATAATTACATTTACAATTATCCTACAAACATTTTAAAACATTAATATTTCATCTTTTGAGGTTTGTGATCCCCTCTAAAAAATGTCTGCCCATGGTATCAGTTGCCGAAAAAATCATCTCAACCCGAGCAAAAGATTTTGCCTATATAAGAAAACAAATATTATGTTAATAATACAATGAAGAAATAAATTAAACATTAATATGAAAGAATACGTTAATTAAATGTCAATATTTAATAAAAAAAGACATATTTGGAGTTATACCGGTTAGACCGTGAATCGTATTGAGGTATGGTTGATTTCTAGATGTCACAAATGAGTTATGTATCGTTGTCCTAAAATATCAAAACAATCCGAATGTGTTTGCTCGGTTTTGAGTATTTCACTTGTTCTTTTACTAAAACTAATGACAATTTTAAATAACGACACATTTGAAGTTATAACAGTCACACCATTCATCAGATTGAGGTGCAGATGATTCCTACTTGTGACAATTTACTGATAGATCGATGTCCTAAAGTATAAAAACAATCTGAATGCATTTGCTCAATTCTCAGCAGGGTCCGACGATGGTAGAGTCAAGGTTGGCAGCGACGACAATTGTGGCAGAGGCCGCGAAGGGGTTCACAGCGAAGGTGGGGTTCGCAGTGGAGGAGGGGTTCGGGGAGGATGTGGGGTTCGCGGAGGAGGTGGGTTCGCGGTGGAGGAGGGTTCGCAGCAGATGTGTGGTTCACGACGAAGGTGAGTTCGCAACATAGGAGAGTTCATAGCGGAGGAGGGATTCATGGTGGAGGTGGGGTTTGACATGCAGAGAAGGTGATTTCATGACGGAGGTGGGTTCACGACAGAGGAAGGGTTCACGACATTAGAGGAGGGTTTCGCGGCGGCAAAGGAGGGGTCGACGATGGCAAAGGTGAGGTCGGGGCAGAGGAGGGGTCGGTGACAGAGTAGGGGTCGGCGGCGGCAGGGGTCAGCTTGAGGTGTGTCAGATAAGAAGCTGGCTGTTAGGGTTCATTTATAAAATCAGTTAAAACTTTTATCAACACTAGTTAAAAAGCGCTGATAAAGGTATGTTTTATCTGAACTAAAATAGAAAGCACTAATAAAACATGCATCTAGCAGCATTTTTTAGCACTAATAATGATAGGCCTTTATCAGTGCTAAAAAAACCATGATAAAATGTGTCTTTATCAGGACTAAAATTATAGTGCTGATAAAGACACAATTTATCAGCGCTTTTTTAGCGCTAATAAATATATAATGTTAATAATTTATTTATATTATTATATATATTTATAATTATAACTATAAATAAATATTTATTTATTTATATTTATAAATATATAATAAATATATTAATTATATATATAAATAAAATTATAAATATATTGATGTTGTAAAAATTAATGGTTTTATTAAACATCTTTTCAATGTGTCTGGTGATGATAATAATACAGAAATGAGGATTTTTTACTTGTGTTTTTACTTGAAAATTTCTGTACCTTTTATGGATGAAAAGAAGAAAGTTATCGATTATGTTGACAATGACATGTATTATTCCATTGGGGCCTTGATAATGTGTATCATGAGGAGCTGTAAGGTGTTTCTTCATCTGCAATTGGCCATAGTGTGTGTGGAGGAGTCAAGATTCCATGTTTAAGGTGATATATTGATGCCTTATCATTTTTTAGTGTTCTCACTAATATCTTAATCCCCTTATCTCTTGTTAATGTCATGGTTTGAAATATGAAATCTGTTTTAGTGTTCTCTCTAATAATATATTGATGCGTCATTCGTTTGTGCACTCTATTCCTCATCCTTTTGTGAAATCTATTCCTCATCCTTATGTGAAATCTAAGTAAATTTCTGGAAGGTTTTATAATGTGTGTGAAATCTAGAATTCATGTACTGTGTGTGAAATTTGGAATTTTCATTATGAGTAAAGCGTATGAATCGAAGGCCTAGACTACACGATATGGGCCGTGATGCAACATTACAATCTTTAGAAGGGGCGACATGAGGCCACTGAGAAGGGGATGAATATCCTGCCCATTGGAAGATACTTAATGAACCTGTACCTAGACAGTTTATTAGATGGATGAATCAATATTGAGAAAAAAATTAACAAGAAGAGAAATGGAAAATCCATCCATGAAAAAAAGTTATATTCGCCTCTCTTTCACTGTCACAACCTCCTCCCTCCAAAGATACCCCTCCTGGGATGACAATGAAGAAAGAGAGATAATGACTCCCGAGTCCCGCCTCCAGTAGGCCCCAGGGTGGTGACCATCACTAAGGGTACACAATCTCCAGAAAATGGGACGCATTTCCCTTTTTAGAAAAACTAGATCGGGAGATAAGATGGTCCAGGCCAAAACAACTCCAAGACACACACACACACACACACACATATACACACACACATATATATAAGAAAGCCAAAATCCACACCACATGGATGTTTGAAAATACAACTATTATAAATACAACGAAACTCCAAAGTAAATACCAAAACTAAGGCTAAGCAGCAACACAACAACTATCCCAACGTCTGAGCTAGTAAGGTCCAACACGATACACGTAATCCTCCCGGAAACCTGAAAACAGTTTTATATACGTATAGTGAGCATACATGTATACATAGTAGGAAAACCAAAGTATATCATGCACACATGAAGGAGGAATACTAATGCACCCATGAGAAAAAAAAGAACCAAACAACACCTAAGCAGGTATACTAACCATCCCAACCTCACTACGGTACGCTCACCAAACAACGCAAATCAAGTAATATAGTATAAAACACATCGATGATAAGGTATCACGCACCACTTTCCCACTAATTAGTCGCTCTCACACCCTAATGAAAAATGTAGTGACTCTCCCACCTCTTATGAACATACCACACCACAACCCACCTACACACACCTGGGCCTCCCAACCACATCCCACCCATAGACACCTGGGCCACAAACCGCATCACATCCCACCTGCAGACACCTGGCCCACATACCACATCACATCCCACCCACAAACACATGGGCCACAAACCACATCTCATCCCAAAGACACCTAGGAAATCACAACACATCTCATCCCGAAGACACATGAGAAATCACAAATCATCTCATCCCGAAGACACCTCAGAAAGAACAACACATCTCATCCCAAAGACACATGGGAAAGAAAAAATCACACACACACACCCGGGCCTCACAAACCACAAACTGCCCAAAGAATCTTGGGCTATCACCACTTGGAAGAGGGAGCAGGGAAGAGCGGGTGGCCAGCCAACCATCCTCCCACCGATATGTTTGGTAAATACCCTCCCCTGTGACGATGGGGGAGTTCAGCACATACTGCTCAACTTAGGGTGGGGTGTGTATAGAAATCATAAGGAAAATACAAGTATATATATATATATATAAATACCAAACACTCAGCCCAACCTATGGGTTCCCAAACAAACAACTTGCCCACAACACTGCCAACCATGCTTCTACCTCTAAATGCACAACATCACACAATAAGCCACAAATTCAAACCATATTCCTGAACAACTTATTTAACCAATTTCCATTCCTTATTTAGTAATTCATTCATTCATTCCATCACTACCTAGAAAATCACTAAGCACAACACACAACAAAAAACACACCAAAAGTCATACAGAGGAAGAAAAACCACGGTAAATCAACATACTTCACATTAAGACACATCGCACCAAAACTTCCACATTTAACACCCATTCATACTGTAACATATATTGATTTCTGGGCACAGGGTGAAGCTTTATGCATGTTATCAATGACAAAACACCCATACTAACCACTTCCATCATCATTATTCAAAGTCATCCCACCAAATCCATACTCTCAACTGAGAAAACCCCTAACTCATTGCTGCACCCACCAACACATCTTATCAAAACCATCTCGGCAGCCCTGCTGCACAATTATACCACACCCCTCACAGGACCAACCCCTTGTGAACCAATGTTCCCACAACCACAACACCCCATGAACCGAAGAAAGGCATATTCAAACTCAACAAGTAATCCCTTTATTTAATTCTTCTTGTTAATTATGAGGTTATCATAGAAGTTATAATCCTAGGGTATCCATTTATTAGCCGGGTATATGTCGTTAACAATTTTCATATATGATTTTGTTCAAGGAAGACAACAACATTAATTCTGTAACTATCCTGTTCACAAACAAGGATCACCAAGGACCATGATTTTTAGTTTCTAGCTTGCCTATATAGATCATAATATCATCAAAAGAAACAATAACATAGTAAAAAAAATTACTTTCCCAACCCCTGTTTGTTAATTTAAAATGGGTTCAATTATATTCGTTAATCCTAGATCAACTATTTTAAAGAAGATATATCCATATACCCATCCTGTATGATGCACAATGAAGAGGAATGGAGGAAACCAACTTTGAAGAATAAGTGATCGACACTTCCTGATTACACTAAGACATGGGTGCGTATGCAACAGGAAAATCTAAGGGGAAAACTCGATCCAAAGGCTACAACACAAACGCATGACCCCTCAAGTAAGAAAGGTTATCAGTGCCTCACATCAAGAGAAAACAATAACTAAATGATAAGGATAGTGTGTTTCAACCCTTGGAAGATGTAAAACAGGGCTGCGGTTTAGACACATCTTTAATTTTCCACTAAAGTCGGATCCAGTCAATATTACATGCTTTGACTAACTAAAAGCCCACACACTCTTAGGAATTTAAATATACGACTCATAGCCCTTGAAACGGCTAAAAAACCAATTAAATATGGTATTAAACACATTTTATGTCAAAGAAAATGTCAAAGGGGAGAAATTGTAGGAAGCTGGAAAAACTGGAAAATTTTGGACAAACTATTAGAAATGAGCCACCGTTAGACGAGTCACCAGTGTGAGTCACTGGTGTGAGCTACCGTCGAGAGTCACCAGTGGAGATCCACTGGTGTGAGTAACTATTGTGAGTCACCAGTGAGAACTACCACTATGAGCTTCTATTCCTAACTCACCGGTCCTGACTTACTATTCCGAATCACCATTGAAAAAACGGAAACCTTACAAAGTGTTGAAATAATTCACCTTGACCACCCAGAACACTTCAACACGCCATATTTTTACAAATTAATGGACCATATAGGTCTGTGAAATTAAATTAGATACCTATCAAACTATTATCACACTCAAGAATTTAAAACCAACCTCATAAGGAAGAGGGGTCCAAAAAACCACCCCATGAGATACCACTCAAGGATCTCGCATTGCTTGAAACACCGCTACCTACTGAACACGTCAAGGTTCAATGATAAACCACCAAATTTTGTTTGAAATCTAGAGTGAAACCTCGAAATCCAAGAGCACCACCTCCGTCATCTACTAACCCAACCGACCAGAAGACACACCACACAAGTACAACAACCGCACTATCTGAATACATGAATCAGAGAATTCCTTCCTCCATGTCAAGATACTATCCGCTCTGGGCTACAATAACTCTCCCACATAGGTTTAATCACATCTCAATTAATTTAGGTCGATTAGCAATTGGTCCTACCTTCTCCACATGTTAGGAATTTATCACACAATGCAATACACATAGTACCACAAAGGGGAAAACAACTCATCTCATTAAAACAACAAGGTTCAAACATCACATTATAAGAAAAACAAATCAAAACATGGATCAAAACAACTCTGGGTAATGGGTACACATCTGAATTTCCCATTCCCAAGTACTCTATTCTAGGCCACCATGCCTCCACAACATCTAAACCAAAGGAATAGTCCACCCATACAGTACCTTCTCCCAACGATCCTGGATCTCTACTGGCCGCTCCACATACGTCGTGTCGTCTTCTATATCTAACAATCCTTAGTCAATTACATGAGAGTCATAGTGAAGATAACAATGATGTTGGGAAACTTGGAAGACTTAATGGATACTCTCTAACTGCGATGATAGTGCCAACTGGTATGCCACCTCGCCAACTCACCTCAACACCTCGAAGGGTCTGATGAACCTGGGGGAAAGATTACTCCCCCTACCAAACCTCCGCTGCCCACGTCGATGGGAAAACTTTAAGAACACGTGGTCCTCAACCTTAAACTCCAAGGGCTCTTCCAGCGATCGACATACGACTTCTGCCAGTCTCGTGCTGCCTTCATCCTCTCAAAAACAAGGTGAACCCTCTCAGTCGTGCTCTACACCACATCCAGACCAAGAATAGCTGTCTCCCCAAACTATATGAAGCACAAAGGTGAAAAAAACCATCATATGTACAAAGCATCAAAAAAAGACATTCCAATGGAATATTGATAACTATTATTTTAATCAAACTCTACCAAGGGAAAGTGTCACACCTAAGATCCGCCAAAGTCCAAGACACATGCTCGCAACATATCCTCTAGTGTCTAGATAGTATGTTCCATCTGCGCATCTCTTTGAGGGTGGAAGGCAGTGCTAAGGCATAATTAGGTGCCAAAATCATGCTTCAATTCCCTATAGACTCACAAGAAAAAACAAATCTCAGGATCTGAGATGATGGATCTCGGAACTCCATGCAGCCACACGACCTCATCCACATACCTCTTGGCTAAGGCATCCACTGCGCCCAACTACTTGATTGCTAAGAAGTGAGACAATTTTGTTAGCCGATCCACTATTACCCAGATAGCATCATAGCCTACCTAAGATCTAGTTAACCTTCTAATGAAATCCATCGATATTTCATCCCACTTCCACTCGAGGGCATCTAAGGGATGAAACAAACCACCGAGAACACATGATCGATCTTTACCAGCTGGTAGACCAAACATCTTTCCATAAACTCTGCTACTGCCTGCTTTATTCCGGGCCACCAAAAATGAATCATCATGACATCATACATCTTAGAAACTCCTAGGTGTACCACTAAAGGTGAGATATGAAACTCACAGAGGACTCTTTCATGCATTGAAAATGGAACAAACAACTTTCCACAAAAAAACATATGATTCTGACCATCCTCTGACCATCCCTCCATAGCATCACAATGGCCAACACGATCTCACATCACCTCTACCTATGAGTCTCCCCAATGAGACTCCTCCACCTGCTGCATTAGAGAAGACCGCACCATCATCTGAAATAAACATCCTCTACCGTTGTCCACCCTTGCATCAAAGTGCAAGGCTGCCAACTTCTCCATTGCCTTCAAAGAATTTGTAGATCCCGAACAACCTCCTTCTATGAATTTTTGCTCAAAAAATCGACCATGACATCCCCCTTTCTTGAGGTGTAAGAGATCTCAAAATCATAGTCCTAAAGAAAATTTATCCACCTATAATATCGCAAGTTTATATCTTGCTGGGAAAAGATATACCTCAAACTCTTGTGATCTATGAAGACCACAAAGTGCTCACTAATAGGGGAATGCCACACAACTTTAGTGAAAACACAACCGCTACTAGGTCAAGATCATCGGTGACATAGTTACATTTGTGGGGACATAACTGAATATACCTATAAGAGATCATTTCCCATTTATGCATCAAGACGCATCCTAATCCCAGATGGGAAGCATCACAAAACACCTTGAACATCACTCCTTCCTTTGGAAATTAGATCACTAGAGAACTAACCAACTTCCCCTTAGGATAGCCGAACGCTACCTAGCACTGCTCGCTCTACACCAAAGCCTAGTTTTTTGGGTAAAAGCTATCAACTGAGCTGTAACTCAAGAGAAATCGAGTACAAACATTCAGTAGTAGCCCGGAAGACCAAGAAAACAACAAAACTCTTCCACATTCTTGGGTGATTCCCAAGAAACAACTACATAAACCTTTTATGGGACCACTGTTACACCCTACTGTGACACCACATGACCAAGAAAAGGAATCTATCATGTCTAGAACTTTCACTTGGAAAAATTTCCATGGAACTGGTGGCGTCGAAGAACCTGAAAGACAATACTGAGATGCTTGATATGGAAGATGTTGAGGTCGTCTCCCTATTGGTTGAAACCTTGAAGGCCCTAGAACCTGAGACCTTCTACTAGTAACCATTCCCTTCGAAGAACTCTGTTGACTCCCCTCTCATGGTAGACCTCCTCGCGAGTGCATCCACTCGATCACCTCTGCCTTCTTATAAACCTCTAAATACATTGGAAATGTAAAATGAGTAAGAACATACTGGATAGAAGGGTAGAGAGACTCCTCAAGCCATATCACACGAGACTCCTCATCCGAAAAGAGATCTAGGAAAAAATGAAGGATATTCTTGAACTTAATCCCCAACTCTCATACCGATATACTCCCCTGCTGGAGGGAGAGTAACTTTTAAATCTTCTCAACCTTCATGGATGATGAAAGAAATTATTCTTGGAACTCCTCAAAATCAACCCACAGAACGTCAACCACCTTCCCATCCCACAGATATAGTTTCCACCACTGACATGAAACTCCCAACATCTAGATCACTGCCAAAGGAACTCAGTACTCATTTGAAGCCCGGATCAAATTGAAGGTGATCTAAAGATCCTCGAGCTAGCTCTCCGTCTCCATGTCCAAAACAATACCCTCGTACTTTCTCAAGGTCTGCCGCTGGAAATAACGTAACTTTATTTTCCACAAGTCATCCTCCTACACTGGATCAACCCTTTACCGATCAACCAGATCGGCCTGTTGAGCCTTAACTTTTCGAGCCAGACACGGACGACGACCAGGATCCATAACTGAAAAGCTAAACAAGGAATTCCTAAGCCTGAGAAGTATGAAATTCTATTAAGATTCATTTTAACTCATTTAACTCATTTCTTTATCCATTTCAAATTTCCCAAAACAACCCAATTCAAACAAGAACACAAGTCATTATTATTCATGTACCTTCCCTATGGTCTCTACCCTAAAAAGAGTATAGCCTCACCTGGTCATGCGGTAGGCTCAGGGTCCTTGCATCGGATCACAGGGGCCCCTAAAATCCTGTTTATTAGTTGGACTTCCCTAGCCTATGTCACACACCAAGATCACCTGACACTGTTTCACTACCAACTCATGCAATCCTCATAGTTACCAACTCCAAACTCCATCCTATCTCTCAACCATCACCTCTGATACCATTCTGTCGCAACCCCCTCCCTCCAAAATACCCCTCCGAGGATGGAAATGAAGAAAGGGAGATAATGAGCCCCAAGTCCCTCCTCCAATTGGCCCCGGGGTGGTGACCAACATCAAGGGTATACAATCTCAAAAAAATGGGAGGCATTGCCCTTTTTAGAAAAACAATATCAGGAGATAAGATCATCCATCCTACAAAAAATACAAGACACACACACACACATATATATATAAGAAATCCAAAATCCATCCAATGTACATGTTTGAAAATACAACTCTAAAAAATACAATGAAACTCTAAAGTGAATACCAAAAGCAAGGCTAAGAAGCGACGCAACAACTATCCCAACATCTGAGCTAGTGAGGTCCAACAAGATTCATGTAATCTTCTTGGAAACCTGAAAATAGTTTTATATACGTAGGGTGAGTATACAAGTATACTTAGTAGAAAAACCAAAGTATCTCACGCACACGTGAAGGAGGCATACTAATGCACCCGTGAGAAAACAACAGAACCAAACAACACCTAAACAGATATACTAATCATCCCAACCTCACCAAGGCACACTCACCAAACAATGAAAATAAAGTCATATAGTATACATCACAATGATGATAGGGTACCTCGCACCACTTTCCCACTAATTAGTTACTCACACCCTAATGAAAAACATCCTGGCACTCCCACCTCTTTTAAACATACCACACCACAACCCACCCGCACACACCCAGGCCTCAAAAACATATCTGACCTGCAAAAACTTGGGCCACAAACCACATCAAATCCCCCATGAAAACACCTAGTCCACAAACCACATCACATCTCACATGAAAACACATAAGCCACAAACTACACTTCATCCCAAAGACACCTAGGAAATCACAACACATCTCCCCCTGAATATACCTGGGAAAGCACAACACATCACATCTCTAAGAAACCTGGGAAAGAAAAACCCTTCTACACACACTTGTGCCTCACAAACCACAATATTCCTGAAGAATATTGGGCTATCACCGCCAGGAATAGGGATCAAGGAAGAGTGGGTGACCAGCCATTCATCCTCGCACTGGTATGTTTGGGAAAGACACCCTCCCCCGTGATGATGAGGGTGTTCGACACGTAGTGATCAACTTAGGATGAGGTGCGTATAGAAATCACAAGGAAAATACAAGTATATATATATATATATAGATAAAACACTAAACCCAACCTTTGGGTTCTCAAACAAACAACCTTCCTACAACACTGCCAACCTTGTTTCTACCTCTAAATTCACAAAACCACACAATAAGTCACAAACCCAAACCATATTCCTGACTAACATATTTAACCAATTTACATTACTTATTTAGAAATTAATTAATTCATTCCATCACTACCTGGGAAATCACTAAGCACACCTCATAACAAGAAACACACCAAAAGTTATACAGAGAAATAAGAACCATGGTAAATCAACTCACTTCATATTAAGACGCATCACACCATGACCTCCACGTTTAAAACCCATTCATACTATAACATATATCGATTTATGTGAACGAGGTGAATCTTTATGCATGTTATCAATGGAAAAGAACCCATAACAACCAATTCCATCATCATTATTCAAAGTCATCGCACCCAATCCATCCTCTCAACCGAGCAAACCCCCAACTCACAACCACACCTATCTAACAAATCTCATCAAAACCATCTAGACAACCATGCTGCAAAACTATAACACACCCCTCACAAGACTACCCCCTACGCACTAACATTACCACAACCAGAACACCCCAAAAATTGAATCAAGGAATATTTAGATTCAACAAGGCACCCCTTTATTTAATTCCTCTTGATAATTCTGCTGTTATCACAGAAGGTATAATCTCAGGGTATCCATTTTTTAGACTGGTATACATCGTTAACAATTTTAATATATGATTGTGTTCAAGGAAGACAACAAAATAAATTCCATAACTATCTTGTGTGAAAACAAGGACCACAAACATCCATGATTTTCAGTGGGTATCCACCCTATATAGATCATAATATCGTCAGAAGAAACAATGACACAGTAAAACATACATTACTTCCCCAACCCATATTTTTTAATTTAAAACAGATTCAATTGTCATTGTTAATATTGGATAAATTATTTTCATAGAAGATACAACTGTATACCCACCACCCATGATGCACAATGAAGAGGAATGAAGTAAACCTACTTGGAAGAAGAAGTGATCGACACTTTCTGATTTCACCAATATAGGGGCGCGTATACCGCAAGAAACTCTAAGGAGAAAACTCGATCCAAAGGCTACAACAAAAACACACGAATCTTCATGGAATAAAGGTTCTGGGTGCCTCGTAACAAGATATAACAAGAAATAAATAACAATAATAAGGTTTTTTGTCCCTTGGAAGATCTAAAATAGGACGTCAATTTAGATACATCTTTAAGTATCCATTAAAGTCAGATCCAGTGAAGATTACATGCTTTGACTAACTAAAAGCACCCAGTCTCTTAGGAATTTAAAAATATGAATCATATCCCTTGAAACAGCTCCCAAACCAATTAAATATGGTATTAAACTCAATTTATGTCAAAAAAAACGTCGAAGGGGCAAAACTGTAGGAAGCTGAAAAAACTGGAAAATTCTAGAAATTGGACAAACTATTGGAAATGACTCACCATTAGATGAGTCACCGTTGTGAGTCACCAGTGTGAATCACCATTGTGAGTCACCGGTGCGAGTCACTGGTGTGAGATACCATCACAAGGTACCGTCACAATCTACTGTTCCTGACTCACCGATCTTGACTCACCGTTCCGACCCACAATTAGAAAACTGGAAACCTTACGAAGTGTTGAAATTAGTCACCTTTACCTCCCATAACACTTAAAACACCATATTTTTATGAAGTAATGGACTCGATAGATTTGGTCCATTACATTCACCTAATTAATTAATTACCCTGCTATAGAGAACCACTAAAATGCTGAAATGTGGTAGTTAAATCTGATAAGAGTAATTAGAATATATAATGAAATTGTAGGGTAGAAGGAATATATTATAGAATATAAATATTATTATTTGGTATAAATGAAATTTTAATTATTATCTATGCATTATATCCCCTCACATATTTTTCATCTGTATTTCCTAGTGTTTTACTTTAGACATATTTCTTAACTTCTACCAAGATTGCATAAATGACCTGTCAGAAATATAGAATTTAGAATCTATTTTAGTGTTGTAATTTCATTCTCTCTAGAATATGGAATCCATTTTAGTGTTCCCATCATCATTGATGATAGGGAATTTGAAATATATATTGATGCATAGTAGATTGGACATTCATATTCTGGTTCCAATTGATGGGATCATCTAGGTTCATATACTGATTAGTGCTGTGACCACCCATTGTCAATCTTCCTGTATTTTACTTGATTCTCATGTTCTTTTTTGGAATCATAGTGTCTAGGTTTATAGGTACTGATCATTTTATTTTAGGTTAGGTATCTCAAATGGACTAAAGACCTCCATTTTTTATTGATTTTGATAATCCACCTTTCAATGGGTGAGGTGGAACCCTTACAAGGCCCGTAGGCATAAATATTTCATGGCCCGTAGGCCATAGAGGAATTCATTGCACATAAGATTCAAATATTACATACAACCTATACTAACTACTTGGAAATGCTCCTCCCCAGCATCTTCATCGTGAAATCAACTCTCCACCTTCGCATGGCTGTTTATCTAGGCTCTCCCGTGCATGCAAAGGCTTGTCCCGATGGCAGGTTCCATACCCTCTCATTCTTGAAATCCGTTTAGCTTATGTTGTGGTGAAATATCCTTGCTCACTCTCATTTTGGAGCTTGTTCCTTGAAGGTTATTTGGATTTTATACGCACTAAAGGTGGATCAAAGGCCTTGAGGTGGCCCGAAGGCCTTACTGACCTGAAGGCCTGGGTGGCCCGAAAGTCTTAAAGGACTCAGGGACCAAATCAGTGGCCCAAAGGCCCAAATGGGGGAATAGTCCCGACTACTACAGTTCCAAACAGTACCTGATACAATTTCCGCTACAATACCTACTACAATACTACTATAGTCCCGCTATAGTCCGCTATAGTTCCGCTATAATACCTGCTACAATACAGCTACAATACTGCTATAGTACCTGGAAATATGCCTCCGCTTGGATTTGATCCCAGGTCGCCTAGATGCATTTAAGGAGTCCTCACTAACAGGGCTAAGGATCATTTTCTAGGGGAGGTATCCAACATGACTCAAGAGGATTTAGACTTGTAGCTTGTAGAATCTAACATAAAATCCACTTCCTCCTCAACCCATGGAATTATAGATTTTATAAATGTCCTTAATTGTTTTATGGAGGTGAATTTGGATCTTGGTTTGATATTATTGTGTGTTTCTCCTACTATTAATTTGATCACATTTCGGGTGTATTCACATTTTTTACACATTACTTAAAAATCATCAACTAGTTTTGTTTAATCTTTGATCAATTTTATTGATGGTTTTTGTGGTTTCAAATCATGGGAGTTTCTGTGATTGATTCAAACTATCTAACTTGGTGCATTTTTTGGGTCGCTCTCTTCATCCTCAACCCCAATCAATTTTCATGTTTCACTTATTTTTTTATAAATAAAATCCGATTTAATTTTCACAGAGATATTTTTCAGAATTATCACATGGATATCAATTTTAATCTCTTTCGTTACTATAAAACTAAAAAAATATCTATTATATTATTTGATCATAAAATTATTTATGTCTTATATTTCATGAGTTCCTTTATTAAATTTATGAAGTGAAATTTAACAATAGCCTCAATGGTATTTTTTTTATAATTTAACATCCTATCATATGATTTGGGATCTTTCTGACTTTGAGGCCATTGTCAAAAAATATCTTTACAATCTCTATCTATAAGAATGTTTATTCTAAACTATTCATTCGTGATATAATATTTGTGACAATATATTTATTCTAAATATCATTTCAATCTTATGGATGTAGAGATTGTAATGAGGGAATGTTAAACTATCATATGTTTTTGAGAATCTCTTTCATAAAGAGGATAGATATTGAATAAACATTCTTTTCATTCTCGATTGTAATGAATGAAATTATAAATTTTTTTATGATAATATATTTATTCTAATTTATTCTTATTCATAAAGAGGATATCATTATTCTAAATTATTCCTTTATTCCAAATTTCATTACAATATATTTCTAATTTAGAAATACTCACAAACATATGATAGTTAAACATTTCATGGTTTCATGAATTTTGATTCCTTTCATCATTTCCTCTTCGTAAACTTTATATATATATATATCATTTTTCATTTGGTTATTTTTGTTTCAAGGTTTGTTACTCAATTCTTCCCATCAAGGTAATATGATATTCTTACTAATGCATCAAAAGTTATACTTTCATCATTTTATAGGTGAATGTTTTCTTTCCTTATATAATTTATGACACTAGAGGTATTTTTGGGTGGGGTGAATTGTTTTTAATGAAATATAATTAGGTGGGTAACATATATTAATATATGTAAATATAAAAATCTACAATATGAATGAGACCTTATACTAGTGTTTCCTGAAGGTGGCTGGGGTGGAGAGGGGGGTTGGGTATTGGGGCGGTGATCGCGGGGTTGAGTCCCTAGTCCAGTTTCATTGTAGCATGTGTGATCCACCCTTGGCAGTTGTACAATCTTAATATTTATAAAGGATATAAAATTTTTGTTGTAGAACATGGGGGAGATTATAAACAATCCTTATGAAAACTTAAAGCTTTATTAAAAATCAAAGGATATTCATGATGATCTGATATTGAATAGAGAGGAGGGAGATTGAATGTTTCCATATAATTCCAGACATAAGTATTTCTAGGGGCACAATTTAAAGTAACTAAGAGGGAGAATTAAATGGTGTCAAGGTGAGGAAGCTCTTTTATAAGAAACTGAATATCATTGATTCCCTAAGTTGTGTATTTCCTACCTATTTTTTTCTAAGATACCTATTTCATTTAATCTATTATTATTATATAAAATTTCATCACAATGGGGATGTTACGTAGAATACGTGTGGTAGGAAGGGACAACCAACATTACACTATGTTTTTTTGTTTTTATTGTATTTATTTGTAGAAAAATAAAAATGGATATCCATGTTCATATAATGGAGTTGTTGTCCATACTTAAAAAATAAACCTCAGGTATGGGTTTTAGTTGGGTTTCAATAGTTGTTTTTTATTTTTAATTGAATAGATCAGTGTTGTCTTCAATATTAGAGACCACTAAGCTACTTTCCATCTTAAAAAATAAATTGGTTGGTTGTTTCCTTCTACCCTATTTTTTTAAATTCATATTTTCTCATCATATTATGAAATAAAATATCATATGAGGACATAAGATAGGGTATGTTGGGGAAAGGAACATTGTTTTTTTTCTTGGTGTGTCCTGAAATTAATAGTCTATTTGATTACAGAAATTAAATCTATCTTCTAGAATATGTGCATTATGTTTGATTTGAATCTATTTTTTTCCTGTTTAAATTAGCGGTTACTATTTATATTCACTACTAATTTTATATGTGCGTCATTATTTTATTTTAAAATGAGTGGCATACATGTAGTTTTTTATGTTTTTAAATATTACTAAGAAATTTTGCTGGAATAATGTGTTTGTTCTTGGGAATATGTCATTTGTATGCTGAATATGAGGTGAGTTCCTTGTTATTTTACTCTAATAGTGGTCTTTCATTAAAATAATCATGTTATTCATTACTAATTTTATTCTACCGGTAAATCTTCTTTTTGGAGCTTCATTTTCTTTATATTTGTAAGTGTTGCTATATTTATTACTAGTTGAAGATATAACTTTCTTCTATTCCAGATGATATTGCTGCACTATGTTTTATTTAGAGACCATATCAATATTTTTTTTAGCATCATTACAAAGATGATTTATTGGGTTCACTACCTAAATATTTATTTTATCCTGATATGGTTCTAATTTGAAGAATCACTATTAGTCATAAAGGTTGATCGATGATGTAGGATACTTCTTACTATGGCTGGTACAAGGGTTTCAATTCACTGGATACTACTCAATTTTATGTTTGATGATGTTTTAGTTATGATGGTTCACTATTTTTAAGACGATGGGTTTGTATTGGCTTGATGCTCTATGGTCATACAATTTTTATTGTTGATATTGGAGCCTAGATGTCTGTTGAAACTGGTTGGTGGTTGTAGGATGCTTAATGGTTTGTGATACTATAATTTGATTGAAATAGAGGTTTGATTGATGTTTTTCTTAATCTATGGTGTTATAGATGATACATCTAGTGATCCAAGGTCATGTTAATGGAGTTTCTGGAGGTGTAATTTGTGTTCCGTGAATATTGTTCAAGGATATTCTCAAACGTTCACAGAATATTGGTTTATTAATTGATGTAATCATTATAGGGACAATAGTTGAAGGTTCTGTATTTTTTTCAATGATAATGTTTGAGAAACAGTTGAAATATGAACATGTTTTTGAAAATAATGTTTTAGTTTGTGAGAGTTTCATATATTCTTATTTTATGATTATTATATAATAAATATATTATATATAATTAAATTAAAAAATATAATATTAAACATTAGTAAAAAAAATCGGAATAACTACATATAATATTTTATTTAAAAGATAATTTACAAAGAGATTAATTATTGGCATTGATAATAATAAAAATTAAAATAATATTGTTAATAATATTTCTAGTAGAAAGATTAGTGCTGGTAATAATATTATAAATAGATAAATATGTAGTATGAATTTGTAAAACATTTTGATCAAGAAATATATTGCATGTTGTTATTATTATAATTGCAACAAAACTATTTTATCTTGTCACAATAACATCTAGTGAGAGAGTTTACAAATAATTTTGTGACAAAAAAATATTTATTGGTGAAATGAATTACCTACAAAAAATATACCTCTACCAATAGATATACACCTATTGAAAAAATGTAACTATTTTATGATGGTGTCCCGTGGTGAGGTTCAATTCAATTAATTAAGGGCACCCAACATGTACTTATAATTTTTTGGTCAAACATGTGGTATATTGGTGAAAATGAACAATATACGTATAATGGGAAGGATGAGTCTTTTTGGGAATAACTTTAATTCCACCTACCTTATTCTAAAATATGTTCACTCATTATAAACTAGCATATGATTCGATCTCAAATAATAGAAATCAGAAAAGAAGAATAATACCATGGAAATTGGGCATAATAGATGAAACATGTGTGAGATCAATTGACAATGAAATAAAAAATTATCAGAAGAGAATACAATGGTATACTTACCCCAAGATTCTTATCATAATGAATGTCGAGCGACTCTTTAGAGAAGAAAATGAGACAATCACCTGGGAAAGAAGAAAGCCAAAGGGGTAGGGGAGTGCATCCTACATACTGTCCAGGGGAAGACAAATATTCTAATTTAATACTATTAATTAATTAATTAATAAAAAAACAAAAAAAAGTGTCCATTAAAGGTTCAGGGAATGACCACATGGTTCACGCTGTGAATTAGCCAAGGTAGGGGGCCCTTCCCCTCTATTCGAGCCTTTATGGGAATGATGGATGGCATCATGCCATGAATGGATACAACCTAAAATTTTATTACAACAGGATTACCCTTTATTTTTGAAAACTCTCTTGATCCATTCCCAACCCCAAAGCCTTCATAACTAGGAAAAAGAGTTTTAACAAAATTTAAGAGGAACACACTTTGAAAAAGGGTTGGGGTTTTATATCTTCCACACCATTTATTAGCTCACCCTCAAGATTCACTCTTTGAAATCACCTAGAATAATCAACCAAATACTCCAACCACTGATTTCATATATCTAACTCATGATCCCATGTATCTTCTTGGTTACGACTATACTACCACTTCACCCATACCAGATGAACGGTCTTACTAGGAAAATCCTTCTTGCTCCAGTCCATTATACATAACAGGTGCTCCTCAAAGGACACGTCAACCTCAAGTTCAATATCTTCAGTATCCATCACATGAGATAGATTAAGGTAGTATCAAATCAACTACGATACATGTAAAGCATCATGTATAACACTGAAAGGCCGCAGTTGATCCAATCGGTATGCCACTTGACTGGTTCTGTCCACTATATCAAATAAACCCAAAAAACTGGGTGCCATTATTACCTATCTCTACACATAGCCTTGTTCTATTATAGGTGAAACTCGTACAAATACCCGGTAACCCACCTCAAACTCAAGAGGATGGTGTCACCAGCCCGCATACAACCTCTACCTACTATGGGTAGTTACAATATTCTTCTGAAAAAACCGAATATGATATGAAATCTCCTACATGGGACTCAGTCTAACCATCACTAAATCACCAGCCTCCAACCAATACAGAGGTAAATGATAAAAAATACCATATAAAACCTCATAATGTTCTAGTTGTATCATTTCATGATAACTATTATTGTGGGATAATTACACTTGAAAAAAAGACGTTCTTAGGAACCACTAAAATCTAGGAAACATGTTCTTAGCATGTACCTCTAAGATCTATATAGCCGGCTTGGACTATCCATCAATCTACAGATGAGAGGAAGTACTCAGATGAACTTTCATACCAAGTGCCTCTTCCACCCTTTAAAAAACCATGATGTAAATGAACATCTATGTATGAAATGATACCCTGAAGAATCCCATGTAAGCACACTACCTCCCGAACATGGATCCTTCCATGATCATCAATTAAAGAGCTCTCCAGGATTGATAGAAAGTGATCCAACTTGGTTATATGATCCACCATCAACCATAAAACGTCACTACTCTAGGACATCCTTTGTAAACCCATCACAAAATACCTAGTAAGGTTATCCTGTTTACATTCTAGAATGGGTAATGACTGTAGGAGACCATCGGGTAGGTGGTGCTCAATCTTCACCTGTTGATAGGTGTAACACCATGTAACAAAACTCACGACAACCTTATTCATCCCCAACCACCAGTCCTTTCAACTCATGTTATGATACATCTTGGTATGGGTGTACTTCCTAAGATGTTTTAATCTTCATAACATCCCTAATATCTAATGAATATTTTTATAAATTTTTGTTCTTAAATTAAAATTTAAAATGGTAATTAGATTTATTTTAGTTTGTTTTTAATAATATTAACTAAGAATTTAATTACATATTTATCACTTAAGTTGTTTCCTTATATATTTTTTCTAGTATATTGGATGTTTTAATTATTAAAATGTTTTTCCTAAGAAAAAGGGAATCCCACAGGTCAGATGACACCTTGTCGCATATGGTGAGGTTGTGGGGCTCAAACCCATAATCAAAGGGAGACATGGGAACAACACCTACCACTAGCCTACGAGCTATCCTACTTCCATCATCCATCCTTTTTATATTTATACTTATATATATTTTACTATAATCAAGCTACATTTTGCATATGTAGTTTTATTTTATAATTAAATTACTTCTTAGTTTTATTGTCATGTTAATATAATAATTATGTAATTAACATAATATGACACATGATTTTCAAATTCAAGGAGTTTTATCATATTGGATGTATTTTCATCTATCATTTTAAGTGAAACATATGATGAATGATTAAATATCATTTTCACCCTAAAATAAACTTTATCATGCATTTTTACTTACATTATAGTTCATTTAATTTGTAAATGGGGGTTTACCATATTATATGTAGATATTTTTAGATAAAAAATTACTTTTAAAAATGTTATATAACATTATTTTCCAATAAAATGAAATTTTGAAATATTTATTATTTTTCGAAAATTTAGTCCCACTTACATATAGTGTATTATTATCAAAAAATATTTTGATAATGTTGTTTTTAGAAATATAAAATAGATACTAACATAAAATTGTTATCATAGTGCATATATATTGTTTCACTAAAACCTTTATCTCAGTTTTTTATTTAAAAGTTAAATTCCAATTAATTAGAAGAATAAATTCAAAATATTTATATGTTTTAGAACTATAAATAAATAATTATCAAATTTTTAGATGATGAAAAATATAAATGTAATCACTCATAATAAGATAAATGGTTTTATTCTAAATAATTATTTTTAGTGTATTATATGATTTTATTTAAAAGTTTAATACAAAATTTTTAGAATTTAAACATAATAAAAATGAATTTATTTTTTAAATCATCACATCTAAATTAGTTAATGTTTATTTTTAATCATTTTCTAAGACAATCAGATTTTTGTATAAAAAACAAATACTATATAAATATACTCTATGTATTCTGAAACAATAATGACTTAAAAGTGAGATAATAAATACTATAAGGTATTTCCCAACCATAAACATTTTTATTAATTGTAATAAGGTATTTTAATGTGATAATATCAATCTTCTAAACTTATAATGAATCTTCCCAAACCAAAAGTATATTTTAAAAGTTTTTTAAATTATTATTTATTAAAAGGAATCCCTTATACCTATATAATTATATTAATTAAATAATTTTAGTTTTTAAGCTATAAAAATTAGAAACAAATCCCCTTTGGAAAATACCATTGGAAAAATCCATGGGAATTCCAATGGGTTTTCATTTATTATTAACTAGATGACCAATGTCTAAGTTTAGAAATTAATAAATAATCCCCCCTTATTTTATATAAAAACCCTCCCATTCCCCCATTACTCTTTACTTCATATCATTTGATCATGAATTTACTCTCATTTTCTCTCCTAATATCCCTCCCAAGGAGTATCTAAGGTTCTAAAGAGATATTCCAAAACTTTAGAAATCTACCAAGCAATGTAAGGGTTCTCAACCTACCTCTTTCCTTTTAAATTAAAATTAATTTGTTTTAATTCCATGTAAAATTCATTTAATATACTATTATGACTATAATTCTAGGGTATTGTAATCCATTTGATATACTGTTGATGAGGGATCATTTATTCTTCCTCATTATAGGCTTTTCTTAAGTTTTTATTATGATAATGTATGGGTTTTTCTCCCTCCTCTTTCTATTGAATCACTTCTTATGTATAAGACATTTGATTATCTATTCATAATGTTGTATTGTGTTTATGAAAATTTCATTCTTATCATAATGATCCCCACATAATGAGGGAATACCTTCCTCACTCATTAAAACATTCCATAAACTTTTATGAACACTCCTTATTCTATTGGACTTATCTCTTGATTTTCCATTCCGTATTTTTGTTTTGAATACCCATCACTATGTTCATTCAAGGGTATTCAACTAGATATAACCATCCTTCATTGATTGGGGAATTCCATGTATAAAACCCACATTCCTTAATCGTTGGATACAAATGAAAAAATATATTATTATGTTATATGATCTTTGTGGAACACATAAAGTTAGACACATGATGGGTGCACCTTGATAGCAATCCAATGCATTGGGTAATGTTTTCATATCATGAGATACCATGTAAGGTGCATAGGAAGTTATCCTAAGTAATGATTTTTAGTGATTAATATTTATTTATTCTTATGATGTAACAATTTATGTCACGACCCGTCCTCGGGACCCATGCCGTAACTACCCCAAGCCCACCTCCCATAGGCCAGGGGCTGACGACTAGCACCAAGGCGTAAATCCCGACAAAAAGGGGAAGGCATTGCCTTTATAAAGTAAACAAACACCACAGAGTAAGCAAGCAGAAGTATACACTAAGTAAAACTGGATACAATAGTAGTGCGGAAAGTAAATGGTCCAGAATACAAACCCAAACTGAAAGTAAAGTAAAACTGGAAAGAAGGTACAACAACTGAAAGTAAAGCAGAAATGTCGAGCCGTCCACTGGAAGTCCCACCTGAAGGGTGGGTACAGATAACCTCCTCATCTCCTCGGGTCCAGCCGCCCGCTCCGTGTACGTCCCGCCCAGTGGTCCACCTCCAGGTACCGACTTGCTTAACAAGCCTCAACCACGATCAGCGCTATCCATCGTCTGCATCCAACACAACATAGTGTGGGCATAGTCCGTGCAGGGGTGAGTATACGCTACTCAGTAGGGACCCTGAGACTAGGGGTGTCCATGGGTCGGGTTGGGTCGGGTTGGAGGTGTTTTTGGACCCGACCCATGCAAAAAATGTCGGGTCGGGTCGGGTCGGGTCAAAGATGGTTTTTAGTGTCGACCCGACCCAACCCAACCCGTCTAGGATCGGGTTGGGTCGGGTCGGGTTCATTGGGTGATGGAGGATAAAATTCATCACTCTGTAAAAAGAACCAACTCCTCGCCTCAGACGCGGCCACCTCTCCTCCCGCAGGAATCCGGTTCCACACCATTTACATGCCACCTATGGCCGCCGAAGTCGCCGGGAAAACCGCACCAACCGAATCTGTACTAAGGAAAAGCCTGAATCGTATGGCTTTTGCTTTACTGCCGCTTAGTCTATTGCATGCAATTTGACCGACAAAGACAAATGCTTTTGATTGGTACAGGTGAATTACAGCGTTCCGTTCGCGCTGGCGTCCATCTTCTCCAGCTCCACCGGCGCCGGCCAAGGTAGGATCTTTTCCTCCTCCCGCCGCCTCCCTGTTGAGTTATATTTAACGGCGGTGATTCTGAGCAGAGTTGTCGCTGGGAGTTCTGAATCTCACCATCATCGTCCCGCAGATATAGAAAAAATGGGAGACCTTATTTATAGGTATCCAATAAAAAAAGGTCTACTAGTGGGGGCTGAGCACCCCCACCCACTCTCCCCTTCGTCTTCCTCGCATGGAGGCCAAACCAGGCCGGCGACCTGCTAGTGTCCCCACAACGCGGCGCCCCCTGCCGCTCCGGCCTTCCCCCCGCGAGCTGCGACCCCCCCTCCTGGCCATCTCCCCTCACCGTGCGCAACCGCCACCTCTGGTATGACATCCCACTGTGGCACCCCGCGCCATCTCCCGCTCTCCCCGTGGCGGAACCCTGCTGGGACCACCCCGGTTCCGCCGCTGGCCAGCTCCAGTGCATAGCCTCGCTCTAGCCGGTCGCCACACCTCCCCGAGCACGTCGTCGTGCCCCGTCCAGTCCGACTACCTCCGGCCGGTTCCCCATGCTGCCCTACCTCATCGAGTGCCCCGCCGTGCCCCTGTCCAGGTCATCGCCCGAGTTCCGCCCTGGTCGCGCCGTTAGACGATGACCGCCGTCTCATGCTGACCCACAACGCATACCAGGCGTCCCTCAGGCCTCCTCCCTCGGCACTGTCCCACGACGACTCTCACTGGCTAGCCACGAGACCGTCCCGGACACCCTCCTCCAGCGTCAGCCCGAACAAACACTAACCAGCCCCATTCCTGCTGCCGCCCGGTCTTCAAAGCGGGCATGTAACTTGCACGACCCCGAGCAGATCTGCCGAGCCCGGAACGGGATTGGATGGACCTGCTCGGCCCAGAACACCCCTACACGAGGTCAGGACAGATGCTGGTGTCGGTGGTCAGCGGGCCCTGGGATGCGGCCTTCGGTGGCAGAAACCTACCGGCGTTCGTGGTGGGAGGGGTGGCGGCGGCGGCCAGTGGGATCTTGGCCCTCACCCTCCTCCCATCGCCGCCGCCGGACCAGCCCCGGGATGATAAGGCGGGGAAAGGTGATAACGGTCCGCGATCGTTCCTCCATCACAGTCGGGCGGAGAAGAAGATATCATGTGACTGCGTCGGGTGGGAGCAAAATTCAGAGGGATACCGGGAAAGAGGGTGACCACTTTCAAAGCGCAGATAGCCAAAAAAATGAAGGACAGGTCAATTGGGTCGGGTTGGGTCATTATTTCTCCAACCCGTGACCCGACCCAACCCGATCTCAACCCGACCCAAACTGACCCGACCCGTCAATATTCCCATGTAACCCGACCCAACCCGACCCAAACCGGCCGGGTCGCGTCGGGTCGGTCGGGTTGGGTCGGGTTTGGACATCCCTACCTGAGACCTCCAAAGGTCTCCTAGAATCCACAAAGGATAATCCACAAAGGAAAGAGACAACCATGAAGTAACATCCAACACTACTTAGGTATATGCCCATACATATACCTAAGTCATCAATTCCAGTTCGGCTCTAACATCTGAGCCCAAGTTCGATCACATCCACAGAGGAAAGTACAACCCAATCCACATAGGAAAGCACAACCCAATCCACATAGGAAATCAAGTCAATCATATCGAAGATAATGATTGGAAGTCAAGACTCAGCTCACATAGGTATACTTCTTTGTAAGGTGATAGATATGATCAGATGTAGCTACTGATTCATATAAGCTGGGACCCACGTAGGATACAAAACTAGCTAAGCTGTCAGACCCACATAGGATACAGACCAGCTACTCTGCCAGACCCACGTAGGATAGTAAGAACAGAGTCAAACACTGCCAGACCCACGTAGGATACAAGAACAGTAGTAATCTCCGTCGAACCCACGTAGGATTTCAGTACGGTCTTCATCGCTACCGAACCCACGGAGGATTTCAGTGTAGTCTTCATTGCCTTCGAACCCACATAGGATTTCAGTATGGTCATCATCGTCGTCGCAGTCGCAGCCAGCTCCAGGGTTTCCGCACACAATATGCTCGATTCCGGGAGGGTTCGCTCCATGAGCCAAGGGGTCGATACATCAACTGAGACGTAGTCTGGAGTTGATGTATCCTAAAGTTCCGTCTCAACAAAAGGAACTCAACGTGACAGACGACGCGTCAATCAGACGCCCGATCTGAGAGTTATTGGCCTTTTCGTTCCGGGGGCCCGGTTGATTTTTAAGTCAAAACCAATCCAACCGCACTCCAACTATGTCCAAACCTCGAGTGGAGTAAGCCAAAAGGTCCGTCTCACTAAGAGGAATCCAACAAAGTCGACGACACGTCAATCGGACGTCCGAAGCTCAAGTTATAAGCGTTTTTGCTCCGAGGGCCCGGTTGGTTTCATGCTCGAACCAACCCAACCATAACCAAAGTTCTACAAAACCTTGATTTTAATATACCTAAACGACCGTATTGATTCAAGGATCTCATCTCAACTGACGGTGCGTCGATCGGAGGTCCGTAGCCCAAGATATGGGCAAAAGAACGAACCTGTCTGGTTTTAGGGGGTTTTAGGCCCGGACCGACCCGGCCTGAGACCCCTTGGGTCGGCCCGAACCGGGTCCGGGTCCGGCCCCTTTGGGCGTGGCCCGGCCCGGCCTGGGCGGCCGGTTGGCCTGGCGCGGGCGCGTCCCGCATGGCCAACTCGGTGCTGGCCGAGCCGCCGCGGAAGGGGGGGGGGGGGCGCTGCCCCCATGATTGAAACCGCGACCCCCCACATGGGGGCCGCTCCCTTTGCTAGTCAGAGGTTACGACCCCCGGTTTCCCTTCCGAAATGGCCGGCCCGGTCCGGCTGGCCGGTGCTGCCGTCGCGGGACCCCGTGGTCCCACCCCTCCGAGGTGCCGGCGGTTGCGACCGCCCCGCCTTGCACCACCGCGCCCCTCCACCGCGGCCCCGCTCCGACTGTGGTGTCTTCGTGGTTCTCCGGTACGGCGCGACGGCGCCGCACCCCTTCACTGCGGCCCGACTCCGACCGCGGGTTCGTTCAGCTTCAACGGTGCAGCGCGACAGCGCCACACTTCTTCTTTGTTTCCGCACGGTGCCGTTGCACCGCGCTTCCTTTGTTCGTGCCGCGACAAACACATCATCAAAGGGGGAGGAGGGTCAGTCGTGTTCGTGCGGTCCGGCCCCCTCCCGTTAATCCGATATCAAGAGGCTAAGAAATTGACGTTTGAATGGTCAAGAATATTCATGAACCAAAATCAAACCCCTACCTCGATGAAGTCATCGAATGAGGTTTGTCACGGGAAAGGGACGTCGCGGAAGATGGCGTCGCGGAGGGTGGATCGTCGGTGTCGCGGTACACGGCGTCTCGATACACGACGTCGCAGAGAAGAGGACCATCGACGTCGTGGTACATGGCATCGCATCATCGATCTCTGAGGAATCAGCGTTATTTGTCGTCCTTCGTCAGAGGCCGGCGTTCTTCGTCGGTGACGATGCGTTCTTCGCGAAGAAGATGAAGTTCTTCAGGGATGCACCCAAGAATTCTCTCCTCAATTCCACCCACAACAACCAACCCAAATAAAATAAGGTTTATCCTTATTTTATTAACTCATTCCATGAATTTAAAAATACAAAATTCAAACTCTTATTCACTTAATTTAATTAAGTGAATTGGCATGCAATTAATGAGGGTGAGTTACAAATTAAAAGTGAGGGTGATTAATGGGGAGTTAGAGAATTGAAAATGTGGGGACTCGTGTGGGACCCACCTCATCTAAAATCCTCTCAAGGGAAGTTAGAATATCAGTGGGTCCCACCTCAACTCCCTCACATGGGATAAACCACAAAGTAGATAGAAATTAAGTTGTGACACAACTTAATTTCACTTAAACTGCTTAGTAAAGGAATAAAAATAAAACAATTATATTTTTATTCCCCACTTTTTTTTAACTTCAACACCCGAGCAAACAAACCTTCAGAAAAGGTGTTCCTAAGAAATTACCGGCGCTGCGGTTTCATTGGTACCCTCCGATTTTAATTTCGAGCACCAGTTCAAAAGTTAGGAAGACCCGCTCGTTCGTTCACTGAACTTACCCAAGCTAAACTTCGGAAATTGATTCTGGGCACACCGGGCTTTGGAATCAGGTGCCGTCAGAAACTGCATTCTTGTAAAATCGCAAATAAAATTAAGAAAAAAATTTCCCTTGAATTTTACAGGTCTTTACATTACTCACACCTCAGGACTTTACGTCCCCGTAAAGATACATCATAAACTAGGGGAACAAATGTGGGTACTGAGCACGCATCTGAGCCACCCGCTCCCAAGTGCTCTCCTGGAGGTTCCCATGCTGCCATCTGATGCGCACTAGAGAAATCGACCGCCCATGTAGGACCCGCTCCTGTCAATCCTCGATCTCCATCGGAACCTCCGCAAAAGTCTCCCCCTCATCAATGTCCAACTCCCCATGGTCGATGATATGCGTCAGGTCATGCACGTATATCATCAGCTGAGATACGTGGAAGACGTCGTGCACCTGGTGCAACTGAGGTGGTAGAGCCGGAGGTAAGCCACCTCGCCTATCCTGCTGAAAACCTGGAACGGTCCGATGAAGCGTAGATATAACTTGACGCCCCAGCCAAAACTCCGCAATCCACGTTGAGGTGAGACTCGCAAGAAAACATGGTCGCCATCCTCGAACTCCAGTGGTCTCCGCCTCCTGTCAGCATAAGAATTCTGTCGGCTCTGAGCTATCCTCATCCGCTCCTGGATGATCTGGACCTTCTCTGTCGTGGCCTGGACCATCTCCGGTCCCACAAGTGCTGACTCCCCAGGGTCTGTCCAGCACAGAGGTGATCTGCATGGCCGGCCGTACAGTGCCTCATATGGTGCCACCCCGATGGTGGAGTGGTATCTGTTGTTGTACGCGAACTCCACCAAGGGTAGGTGGTCCTCCCAGCTGCGACCAAAGTCGAGGACACACGCACGGAGCATATCCTCAAGAGTCTGAATGGTCCTCTCCGTCTGACCATCCGTTTGAGTGTGAAAGGCAGTGCTCAGACGTATCTGCGTCCCGAATGCCTCCTGCAACCCCTTCCAAAGTCGGGAAGTAAAGCGAACATCTCGATCGGAGACGATAGAAGATGGAACACCATGAAGCCGTACAATCTCATGAACGTAGAGGCGTCCCAAGCTCTCCACTGAGCCCTGCTCTCTGATGGATAAGAAGTGGTCCGACTTGGTGAGTCGGTCGACAATCATCCAAATGGAGTCGTGACCTCTGGAAGTGCGTGGAAGTCCAGTCACGAAATCCATAGATATCCTGTCCCACTTCCAATCCGGGACCTCAAAGGGCTGTACCAAGCCTGCTGGTACCTGGTGATCCGCCTTCACCTGCTGAAAGGTGAGGCATCGAGAAATGAACTCAGCTACAACCTTCTTCATACCTGGCCACCAGTGCTGTCGTCTGAGATCCTGGTACATCTTCGCCACTCCTGAATGTACCGCTAAAGGGGAAGTGTGAAACTCTCTCATCACCTCCTCCTGTAAAGCAACTGGTACCGTGGTACGTCCTCTGAAAAGGACGACGTGCTCTCCTCCTACAGAGAATCCATCAGGTACCTGTGCTGAGGATATCTACGCACGCAGCGTCTCACAGTCAGCGTCGCCACGCTATGTCTCTCTGACCCACTGCAGTAGTGGAGGAGTGACTGTGAGTGACTAAAGAAAGGCTGCACCATCTCTATCTATGAAGAATATCTGTAAAGCGGCTAGCTACTCCGTCGCCTCCCCGAGTAGCTGAATTCCCTTCCTCCTGCTGAGAGCATCGGCTACTACGTTCCCCTTTTCAGGAGAATAGACTATCTCAAAGTTATAGTCCTGGAGGAACTCGAGACATCGCCGCTGTCTCAGATTCAGGTCCTTCTGCGAGAAGATGTACCTGAGACTCTGGTGGTCAGAGTAGACTATAAAGCACTCTCCCATCAGATAGTGTCGCCACATCTTCAGAGCGAAGACCACTGCTGCTAACTCCAGGTCATGGGTAGCGTAGTTCTGCTCATGCTGCCTCAACTGACGTGATCTATAGGTGATCAATGCCCGCTCCTGCATCAGGACACATCTGAGTCCGATCCCTGAGGCATCGCAGTAGACTACGTACCCTACTCCCTCCTTTGGTAGACTCAAGATAGGTGCACTGGTCAATCACTGTCTCAGCTCCTGGAAGCTCTACTGACATCTGTATGACCACACGAAGGGTTGCCCCTTCTTCCTTAATGTTCTGCAAAGCTGCAAAGATTTCTCCTTTTCCGAAAATAGAAATCCGGTCTCATCCCCTGGATAAACCACGTTCCTTGCCTAATACAGTCAATCCCATCATGATCAGTTAATTCATGCAATGGATGACGTCGTAAGTCCTCGACGCTGCTACCAAGAGATCCAACCGTTACTCTCGCCTCCAAGGGTTGAGTCACACTGTCGGCATCAGTGTGTGGTCACTGGGTCTCCTCCAGTAGGAATCTCGTATGTGAGGGTCAAGTCAACAGTTTTTAACCAGAACCTCTTAGTATTAACATACAAAAGAAAAGAAAGCAAACGTCACTATTGCAACTGTATTTTATTACTTCAACTCAAAGTACAAGGACACAAACCAACACAAACAACAAAGCTAGAGGCATTATGGGCAAAGGACTCCATGCCTGGAGCTAGTCCCGCACTTGTCCACCCGCTTCCAGAGCTCCATGATCGTAAGCTTCAGCTGCCTGAAGCTGTGCTCTCCCCTGTGGTCGGGGTGGACCTCCTGGTGGTGGTGGTGGTAGAGCCTCAAAACGTCATCCACCACCTACTGCTCGACCAGCTCCTCGGCCTCGTCCGCCTGCTCCCTGCAGACTGCCACGGTCGAACCTCTACCTCTGCCTGGGTGGTCCCTCAACCGTCTGCTGCCCCTCTGCATGGCGGGTTGGGTAGTCACGAGCCATGTGGCCCTGCCCACCGCATGCATAGCACTGTCTGCCACTAGTAAGACTGGTTCTGCAGCGTGTGCCCCACACCTCCGAGCCAGTATCCTGTGGTCGTCCGCCTAATGGCCTGGTCCGCTTGGACCTCTGCGACATCTGTCTACTACCGGCTACAGAATACTCTGCTACGTGCTGCCCTGCGGTAGGTCTCGCTGCTGGTGTAGGTTCAGCAAGAAATCTCTCTATGAGAAGAGATCGCTCCAGTACTCCTGCCTGTGTCGGAATGCTGAGGGAGATCATCGATGCCCTGATCTCATGCCTCAGTCCCTGCTCGAAGGTCCGGGCCCGGAAGAATGGGTCCCGTACCATGTTCGTCGAATAGCGCAAGAGATCGGTAAATCTTGCCGAGTACTGGGCGACCGTCATGCTGCCCTACCGCAGTTGTAGATGCTCCTGGATGCGCACTGCACGGAGGGTGGCTGGGACGAACTCCGAGTAGAAGAGGCTCTCAAAGTCCATCCAAAGGAGAGATACCTCGTCGTGCACCTGGAGCATCAAGCTCCACCATCTACCTGCTGCCGCGTGCAAGAGGCTCGCTGCGAGGATCACCATGAGGTCAGCTGGTGTCCCCACTAACCTGAAAACTTGCACAACCGCCTCCATCCAATCCTCGGCTGCCTGAGGGTCCATCTCCCCGCGGAACCTGGGCGGTCTCTAACGCTGAAAATCGTGCAGTGCACTAAGGTGAGGTGCATTATCAGCGGCTGGGGCTGGTAGCATCGGTGGCTCGGCAGGTAGTGGTACCGCCGGTGCCTCCGCTGAAAAAGGGCCCCGCACCGAGGCCTCGTCACTCGGTGGGCTGTCAGCTCGCACAAAACTCGGAACCCTAGCTGGCTGCCATCGTGGGGCCATCCTGAAAAGAAACAGGTGCACCATGGTCAAACAGTATACCTGGTGAGCTGACACAAATAAATCACAAGGAAAACTTTTGAAACACACATGCAATCAATGTTTTCGTGCATTGAGTCGGAAATCAGAAGTCAGGGTCCTGGTGTACGGATACGTCGTCCACCGCACCAACACTGGACTCCCTAGACTGATAACCACACTCAATACCCTTAACACTATTGCTTCACATAGAAGAAATATCAGATTCCTGAGTTCTGCGGTAGAACCGAACTCCTATGATACCAATTTGTCACGACCCGTCCTCGGGATCCATGCCATGACTACCCCAAGCCCGCCTCCCATAGGCCAGGGGCTGGCGACTAGCACCAAGGTGTAAATCCCGACAAAAAGGGGAAGATATTGCCTTTATAAAGTAAACAAACACCACATAGTAAGCAAGAAGAAGTATACACTAAGTAAAACTGGATACAATAGTGGTGCGGAAAGTAAATGGGCCAGAATACAAACCCAAACTGAAAGTGAAGTACAACTGGAAAGAAGGTACAACAACTGAAAGTAAAGCAGCAACGTCGAGCCGTCCACTGGAAGTCCCACCTGAAGGGTGGGTACAGATAGCCTCCTCAGCTCCTCGAGTCCAGCCGCCCACTCCGTGTACGTCCCGCCCAGTGGTCCACCTCCAGGTACCGACTTGCTTCACAAGCCTCAACCACGATCAGTGCTGTCCGTCATCTGCATCCAACACAACGTAGTGCGGGAATAGCCCGTGCAAGGGTGAGTATACACTACTCAGTAGGGACCCCGAGACCCCCAAAGGTCTCCCAGAATCCACAAAGGATAATCCAAAAAGGAAAGATACAACCATGAAGTAACATCCAACACTACTTAGGTATATGCCCACACATATACCTAAGTCATCAATTCCAGTTAGGCTCCAACATTCGAGCCCAAGTTCGATCACGTCCACACAGGAAAGTACAACCCAATCCACATAGGAAAGAACAACCCAATCCACATAGGAAAGCAAGTCAATCATATCGAAGATAATGATTGGAAGTCAAGACTCAGCTCACACAGGTATACTTCTTCGTAAGGTGATAAAGATGATTAGATGTAGCCACTGATTCATCTAAGCTGAGACCTATGTAGGATACTAAACCAGCTAAGCTGTCGGACCCACATAGGATACAGACCAGCTACTCTGCCAGACCCACGTAGGATAGGAAGAATAGAGTCAAACACTGCCAGACCCACGTAGGATACAAGAACAGTAGTCATCGCCGTCGAACCCACGGAGGATTTCAGTATGGTCTTCATCGCTGCCGAACCCACAGAGGATTTTAGTGCAGTCTTCATTGTCGTCGAACCCACGAAGGATTTTAGTACGGTCTTCATCGTCGTCGCAGTTGCAGCCAACTCTAGGGTTCCCGCACACAGCATGCTTGATTCCGGGAGGGTCCGCTCCACAAGCCAAGGGGTCGATACATCAACTGACACATAGTCCAAAGTTGATGTATCCTAAATTTCTGTCTCAACAAAAGGAACTCAACGTGACAGACGACGTATCAATCGGACGCCCGGTCTGAGAGTTATTTGCCTTTTCCTTCCAGGGGCCCGGTTGGTTTTTAAGTCAAAACCAATCCGACCGTACTCCAACTACATCCAAACCTTGAGCGGAGTAATCCAAAAGGTCCATCTCACTAAGAGGAATCCAACAAAGTCTACGGCACGTCAATCAGACATTCGGAGCTCAAGTTATAAGCGTTTCCGCTCCGAGGGCCCGGTTGGTTTCGTGCTCGAACCAACCTGGCCATACCCAAAGTTTTTTGAAACCTTGAGTGTAATATACCGAAACAATCGTCTCAATTCAAGGATCTCATCGCAACTGACGGTGTGTCGATCGGAGGTCCGTAGCCCAAGATATTGGCAAAAGAACGAACCTGTCCGGTTTTAGGGGGTTTTGGGCCTGGACCGACCCGGCTCGAGACCCCCTGGGTCAGCCCAAACCGGGAAGACCCGAACCAGGTCTGGGTCCGGCCCATTAGGGAACGGCCTGGCCCGGTGGGTGCGGCCCGGACCAACCGGCGCGACCCGGCCCAGCGGGCGCGACCCGGCCCAGCCTGGGCGGCCCAGCCTGGCCTGGGTGGCCCGACCCGCATGGCCAGCTCGGTGCTGGCCGAGCCGCTGCGGAAGGGGGTGGGGGGGCGCTGCCCCATGATTGAAACCGCGCCCCCCCCACGTGGGGGACTCTCTCTTTTCCAGCCGGGGGTTACGACCCCCGGTTTCCCTTTCGAAACGGCCGGCCCGGTCCGGCTGACCGGTGCTGCCGCCGCGGGA
The DNA here is from genome assembly GCA_963277665.1 of Viscum album. NCBI lineage: Eukaryota > Viridiplantae > Streptophyta > Magnoliopsida > Santalales > Viscaceae > Viscum > Viscum album. The sequence goes on along the minus strand of CAUJRU010000685.1, from coordinate 61,607 downwards.
CCCCGCGGTCCCGCCCCTCCGAGGTGCCGGCAGCTGGAGGTTCCGGCCGCCCCGCCTTGCACCGCCGCGGCCTTGTCCGACCGGCGCGACGCGATGGCGCTGCGTGACGGCGCCGCGCCCCTTCAATGCGGCCCGACTCCGGCCGCGGGTTCGTTCGGCCTCAACGGTGCGGCACGACGGCGCCACGATTCTTCTTTGTTTCTGCACAGTGCCATTGGACCGCGATTCCTTTGTTCGGCCGCAAAAAAACATCATCAAAGGGGGAGGAGGGTCGGCCGTGTTCGTGCGGTCCATCCCCCTCCCGTTAACCCGATATCAAGCGGCTAAGAAATTGACGTTTGAACGGTCAAGAATATTCATGAACCAAAATCAAACCCCTACGTCGATGAAGTCATCGAACGAGGTTTGTCGCGGGAAAGGGACGTCGCGGAAGACGGCGTCGCGGAGGGAGGATCGTCGACATTGAGGTACACGACGTTGCGGTACACGGCGTCGCGGAGAAGAGGACCGTTGGCGTCGCAGTACATGGCGTCACGTCATCGATCTCCGAGGAATCAGCGTTATTCGTCGTCCTTCGTCGGAGGCCGACGTTCTTCGTCGGTGACAGTGCGTTCTTCGCGAAGAAGATGAATTTCTTCAGGGATGCACCCAAGAATTCTCTCCTCAATTCCACCCACAACAACTAACCCAAATAAAATAAGGTTTATCCTTATTTTATTAACTCATTCCGTGAATTTAAAAATACAAAATTCAAACTCTTATTCAATTAATTTAATTAATTGAATTGGCATGAAATTAATGAGGGTGGGTTACAAATTAAAAGTGAGGGTGATTAATGGGGAGTTAGAGAATTTAAAAGGTGGGGACTCATGTGGGGCCCACCTCATCTAAAATCCTCTCAAGGGAAGTTAGAATATCAGTGGGTCCCACCTCAACTCCCTCACATGGGATAAACCACAAAGTAGAGAGAAATTAAGTTGTGACACAACTTAATTTCACTTAAACTGCTTAGTAAAGGAATAAAAATAAAACAATTATATTTTTATTCCCCACTTTTTTTTTACATCAACACCCGAGAAAACGCACCTTCGGAAAAGGTGTTCCCAAGAAATTTCTGGCACTGCGGTTTCATCGGTGCCTTCAGATTTCTATTCCGAGCACCGGTTCAAAAGTTAGGAAAACCCGCTCGTTCGTTCCCTGAACGTACCCGAGCTAAACTTCAGAAATTGATTTTGGGCACACCGGGCCTCGAAATCAGGTGCCGTCAGAAACTACGTTCTTGTAAAATCCCAAAGAAAATTAAGAAAAAAATTTCCCTTGAATTTTACGGGTCTTTACAATTTACATCATTTCTAAATTCCCCTGATTCATTGATATTATGATATCATCATCTTAAGTCATGATTCGATGTTTATGTATATGATTATCACCTTTTTATGTTTTCATGATATTCCTATTGACTCACATGTATTTCTTTTCATCATAATATCTTTTATTATTCCCTTACTGGGTTTTAAAACCCACCCCTTTGTTTTGTATGTCCCCAGGTTATCCTATACAGTATTATGAGTTCAAGGGAATCTAGGAGCACATTATGGAGATTTGAATTAATGATGTCATTTTTATTTTTATATTGATAGTATATGTATTAATTTATTATGAATATACCCCTATAGATTATTGGTATTGTATTATATAGATCTTTATTTTTAGAATCATGAAATAAAATATATTAGACATACGAGTTGTTACAATTTCTCATAAACTCCTCACTCATGTTCGTGGGAACCAATATGCGTTCACAAAAAAAAATAATCTCATCATCATCAAGGGTTCAGTATGGTGGCATCTCCCCACCAAAATTGTTTTCCCTTCATTCTAATATTTCACTACAGGAAATCCGGCCTTTAACAGTGCTAGTAAAAGGGCTTTATCAGCACTATAGAAGTGCTGATATTGTAAGAAATGTTAAAGGGTTAACTTTAACATCATTCATAAAAAACACTGATAATGGACCCCTTTAATAGTGATAAAAAACCATTGATAAAGGGGGCCTTTATCAGTACTTTTTTTAGTACTATTAAATTCCTCCTTTATCAGTGCTGTTAAAGGCCCCCTTTAACAACATTAAAAAAATTCCGATAAAGGTCCTGCTAATAAAGTGTATAATTTATTCCCACACCCACCTGTATCATCGCTTCCCAACCCCACCCCTTTTATAAGTGCTTCCATCATCCCTTTATCAAAACTTTAGATAATCCCACCCCCAGCGTGTGCCCCTGCATCCAACGAGTTTCGAACCTGAGACCTCCAGCTTATACACCAACGCCTTTTCCACTCCCCTATACTTTTTTGTTTTACATTTTATGATATATCTATATTTTTATATATATTTCATAATATTTTTTATCCATATATTTATATATTTATATTTATATATTTATTTATATACATATTTTTAAATAAATATTCATTTATATATATATATATTTTAAAATGGATATTAACTCTAAAACCCTTAAAACACATAAAAATGTTAAGAAACTTTGAAAACCCTAAAACCCTTAAAAACCATTAAATGAACCTAAATTCTAATATGGGAGTCTGTTTTAACTTCACAACTAGTCAAATTGAATCTCATTGAAAGATATTCGATATGATATGTGGTACAAGCCGAACAGAAACCCAAATCAGAAGTATAGTTGTTTGAATTTTAAGAAACCAGGGTTAGTGAAAAAAACTCAGTTTTGGAGGTCTTCTAGGACTTTATGGGGTTGAAATACTAGATAGAGGTCATAGAACTTAGTCCAAGACCCTTTTTGCATAGATCTTGTCACAAGTTTTGATTTTTTATATGATGGATCCCAAACGGACACCCTGTTCAAAAGTTATGACTGTTTGAAGTTTGAGTTCGGTTTCTGACATTTTTGAAATAGTAATATATTTTATTCATTTGATTATCACATTATTTAAATATCATGTGGTTTTATCACATTTCATAAGATTTGATTTTAATGGTTGTGGAGTTAAAATTGACTCCCAGATCAAAAGTTATGGTCGTTTCAGGGTTTTAGAGTTTCTTAACATATTTATGGGTTTTAAGGGTTTCTAGAGATATTATTAGTTTTTTTGGGGTTTTTTTGGGTTTGTAGGAATTTTATAGAGTTATAAGCCATTTTCAATAAATATCTTATATATTATGTGTAAATTCCCATTTAGGATTATCTAAAACATATTTAATATATATATATATATATACATTATTTATATCAATATATTATTTTTAATGATTTTTTTTAAATATACCCTTTATCAGTGCTTTTTTAGAAGTGCTGATAAATTCCCTTATTATCAATGATTTTTTACTATCACTAATAAAGGGGGGACTTTATTAGTTCATTTTTACATGCACTGATAAAGTTCCATCTTTAACTACACTTTTATAGTGCTATTAAAGATTCCCTTTAACAATGCTAAAAAAAGCACTGTTAAAGACACCCTTTAAAAACACTAAAAAAAGAATTGTTAAAAACCCGCTTTAACAACACTTTTTCTAGCACTGAGAAATAGGTTTTTTAAAGTTATTTTAGATAGATATTTTATAACCCTACCACTGGATAAACCCTATTTTGTAGGGGTGATTCTTGATCTAACATATATCTCCTCTTGACCCTATTGAGAAGTGATGGCACAACAGACATGAATGTAAGGGTCACTCGATCCTGGAACTCATGAATGTGTAAATGAATCTCAATAAAATTAGTTTTCTACTACTACTTGTAGATTGAATCCAAAACCAAATGAGTCTACACATTTCAACCTAAGTAATCTACAACTATATTACCATTTCTAGTGCTGTAAGCCAGCTCATAATCGTATAACTAAAAGTACTCAACCCAAAATAACTTTTGAAGGTTAAGGCCCTATTGAAATAAGACATAATTTAGTCTTTTTTGGTAGTTATAAACCACATATTTCTACCCCAATAAATCATTCATCTAATGCCTCAAGGTGTTTACTATTTCTACTAACTCACGATTTTGAGTCAGGTTGTTCAAATCATGGGGCCTTAACTACCTGGACCCATAATCCATTGTCCGAGCATTTTTTTTTAGGACTGCCCCTAACCCAACTTCAGAATCATTATAATAAATAGAGTAATCTTCAACCATCTCGAGTAGGATATAGATTAGTGATGATGTCTCTCTCCATTATCACTTGAAAGACCTTCCCATAGGTAGGTGACCACTGAAACCTTATTGGAATCTTATCCAGAGTTGTCATCAATGCATCTAATTAAGAGGAAGTCTTGGATAATTCTATTAGAATTAATGGCTAAGACCAAAAATCAATGTATGTAAAAAAAATTCTTAGTATTCTACCAAGAATAAACATCTCTATACTTATTGGGGTTTATAAAAACTTTATCCTCTAATACAATATTACCTAAGAAGTGAACCTGATCAAACCAGAAGTGGTACTTAGAGATATTGACATATAAGATGATACTCCCCAAGTGTTATCAATACTATATCTTGGTGATAAATGTAATCATCCCCTAACATGAAATACATGAGTATTTGTTTCACAAATAAGTCCACAAACTTGTCTAATTATGGGTGAAAAAACCGATTCATCAAATCCATGAACATCGTTGGTGCATTTGTTAGACTGAATGACATAAATAGATACTAATACAGGTTATACCTACACTTAAAATATTTATGATATATTTCTGATGGCCTCACCATTAGATGGTGGTAACATGAACTTAGATATGTCTTATTGAATACTCAATCACTTATAAGATTATAAAATAGGTCGTTAATATAAGGAAGTGGATATCTGTGTTTTAACCATCATCTGATTCAGCTTCTGGTAGTTGACACCAAAACTCAATGAACCATATGCCCTCTTAGAAAAAAGGACCGGGGAACCCAAGGAGAATTAATCGGCCTAATGAATCCATTTACTTATAGTTCCTATTACTGGTTATTAAGTTCCAATATCTCTATTTGATAAATCTTGTCAGACAGAATATAAACAAGCTCTACAATCAACACGAGCTCAATGGTAAACTCCACTCCCATTTTTGGTGGAAAGATAAAGAAATATCCAGGGAATAAATCCTTGAACAGGTTCAAAAAGGGTGTAAATACATCTTTCTGCACATCCCCATCATCCAACATAAGGCTAACAACCAGGGATGTAACCCCACCCATCTTTTGATTGTTTGGTCCGGTACAACCCATGTGAGTATCCCACTTTATAACGTTGACACAACTACCACCCTCATAAGATGTAAAAGAGAGTCGTCAATGGTGACATTCATTGTGGGATTAATACCATACTGACTAGTCCATGATGATAATCAAATAAAAACAATTCATTTACAAAACAAAGAGATCCTTGAGGAATCTATAACTTCCAAACTATTGGACACACCGATCACATTATAGAAATCCCTCCAACTGAACCCCTAAGGGAGAGTCAATGGACATCACTCCACATCAACACTCTAAAGATAAATCCAATCCCTCTATGAACCAAGTAGCTATAAAATAATGTGAATCTCTTGTGTCAAACAATGAAAATTATATTATAGAGGTAACTAGAATTATACTTCAGACCGTGGAAGATATAATATCCTTATCAACTATAGTAGGCTAAAAAACATGCATCTAGACTACACCTCAGCCCTATGTCACTTCCTGAGTCCCCTGAGATCTACTTCTGTGTTTCTGATCCTGCTCCTAACCCTTTGTACCATGACCTCCACACTTACTTAAATGACATGATGAACTCTAGCTGCCTACCTACCATAGAATAACTGGTCCAAAACTAGAACCATACACTTTCCCAGATCCCATATCATTAGGCATAAACTGAGAACTCTAAAAAAACCTCTATAGGTGGTCCACCATTCTATATACTCGAAACTATAACATTATTCCATCATAATTAGAATGATAGTGGTTGACCATACCACAATTATGGAACTACACTGTGTTTTATTCCCAAGGAGGAAATGATGTTTGCTGTACTATATACCATTCCCACCACTGCTCTAGTGTGAAATATCAAAAAAAAAAATTCAGTTACTATAAGACCCGTCATCCACCCTCGGAAGCCATCTGCCAGGAGCCACCACCATCACTTATGTTCCTCCCCAAAATGGGTGGTTAGTTCATTAGATTTGAAAAGGATAAAATAAATAAAATATTCAAATAAACCTAAATCCCATGTAATATCCCATCCTCAAAGCATCTCTCTTGAGCTAAATTATCCCCCACTAGCATATTGGAAAATAACTATAAATCAGTTAAATGATAAAAATAATCCATGACCAACATATTTCCCCATGTGAGGTGTATAAACTTTCTACCCCATTTAACTCTCAAGGTATTTGGATGGAAATGGTAAAAGAACCAGGTCTCAATGTCCTTTTAAGAAAATCCTATATGTTGGTTTTCCAGGACTAGAACATCTCACCATTACTTTGCCGACCTTAGAAGTATATAAATTTCCAATTTCACCCTCCTTTACTAAGGTCTCTCTAGGTTCCAATAGATCATTTTCATAGACTCAATATATAATCTAGATTTTTGGGGACCACCCTCACTAGAAAATAAAAATGGATCATACAACTGGAACTCTCTAGTAACCTCTAACATCATTAGTATATCTCTTTGAGCTTCTTTCTCCATTGAATTCACCACACATAATAAGCTCTCCCAGAGCTAAATATTCATATCTAAAATAGGCACTGTATGAGGATCTGGCCTAACCATCTTTGGGGAATTCTCATATCCACTCTTCTAACACTTTACCAGAGGCCATCACAAAGTTATTTTTCTATAATTCCAAATTCATTCCTTAGAAAACATTAACACAATTGTTTTTGATATCATAGTTTAAGGAAATAGATAATAAGCTTGACACCCCATTATTCTTTATAGATCATATCATAGAAAACTCATAACTCGGGCACTCCCACTAGCCCCATCTACCCATACACAAGGTTAATACTGTATACACACATGGTCCACCTCATACAGATAAGATCCATTTCATCACACTTTTTTATTTTGGTTTAAAAAAATATTCATGATTAAGGATCAGCTAAATGAAATGTGAATTGCAATTTATATAGGAAAATAATATATAAGTTCTAATTGAAATTTTATTTAACTAATGGAATGTAACAACCATGAGAATTAATCATGTAATATACTTCTTATCATTTAATAATTGGTTAAGTATTATGGAACAATAAATTTATATGGGAAAATAAAATATAAATGGATGGTAATAATATTAATAATTGAACCAATTCATAATAAAGGTAACAAACCACATAACATCACACAAATGACATGTGAATCATACGTGTCTGGTATAATTCATGAAAACACACACTCTTTTCATTATGACAAAGAGATAAAATACCATAAATAAATAAATTCCAAAAACATGTTCATCACACAAGTTAAATAGACCAATAAAAAAATAAAAAGAAAGAACATCAATCTCATCTCTAAAAATGATGAATTTACCCTTATGTGGGTCATATACTCCCATTTATGAGCTCTACACCATGTTTTTAAAATGACCTATCTACTATCTACCATACCCAAATAGTTAGACAAAAGAAATATCTCTAATACCACTTTGTAACGCCCCAGCCATGAGCTAGTCAACAATGCCTAGACCAAAGATACATTGGGACATAATGCATACCAACCTATATACTAGAGTCTTCTGAATATGTATGAGGGTCTATGGTGGTATGGTGGGGATACTAAGATGTCATATTAGAGAGAAAAAGTGGAAATAATAAAAATCGGATACATTCATAATAAATTAGTAAGTAGACATCTTGAAAAGTGCCTACAAATAATCACATCCCATGCTGTATCAAAATGATCCATATACATAAGAAGTATTCCTAAGTACCAATATAGGACATGTAATAATGAATTCTTCTTAGTTAATAATGGTGTCCCAATTAGGGTGTGAGTATAACTAAATAAGTGTGACATCCCGAACCTAGATGCAAATTAGAAGGTTCCCCCAGCCTAGGGGGACACATGACTTCAAGCACTTCTCCCCAAATGCCAGAGGCTACCGAATAGCAGTGAGGGTCTAGGTTGTGTTTTTGGGGAGACTATTCCCTCATTAGCAAAGTGTAGCACAATAGAAATATATAAATAGTTGTAAAAACCAGATGAAATTTAAGTAAAAAGCAGAAGAAAACTGATGTAATATATAAACATGCATAGAAATAACTGAAATATCTGGAAGGAAATGCAACAAAAGACGATGACATGTCATTTACTAGGAAACTGGAAAACATTGATATATGATAATAGTCATAACATGTTCCACAAAGCATAAAAAAATCAAAAGACTATCTCAAACATCCCGAGATCCATCTCATTCCTATGATATTAAGCTCCAACCAAAATAATAAGCAATCAAGTACTCAAATCTGTATGCTTCCCTTTATCAACACCTACATTCATGTAATCTAGTCTGGGTACCAAACTGTGCCCGGGGAAGTTTTGAGATAAATATTTATGGGCCACCACCAATGGTGTCTACAAAATTTGTACAATGTAATGGAATATAGGAGTGTGAAGGCATGAATATATAAAGTAAAGAAAGTATTACAATGTAACTAAATACCTAAGTACCTTATTCAGCCCTCAATCGTTGTCTAAACATGTAACCATCTCATTAATTATGTAAACACCATTTTAAGTTAATAGGTCATGTGAGACATTGCTAGAACTGACACCACCTCGTGATAGTATAAGTAGTGCAGCTTCCAAGACGTAACAAGGCAACCTGAAATTATGTCTGGTGAGGGAGTTCCAGGGTAAAAACCAAGGTAGCATAGATCTCACAGACTGCTAAACCAGTGGTATCTGAGTCTAGCTAAGGGGAAAGAGTGTAGTCCAAGGAGTGTAATCCGAGGGATTCCATAATAAGGCACCTATCGAGTCCAAGGTGATCAACCAAGGTAAAATGGGGCTAATTAGTGATAAGACCTGATGGGATGTAACCATGGCACCTACATATCAATGATGGATCCAAGGAGTGTATTTGAGGTATCCTGGGACCCAAGGAGTGTATCCAAGGCATCCCATAGTACTACATGAAAGGGGGACCCAATGGTGTTATACTGGGCATCCCAGAGACAAGGATAGAGTTATAGGTGGGTATTAACCTAAGAAACCCATCCTTGAAATCGAAATGGGTCCTCGAGTACTTAAAGCATCCCCTCTAGAACCCAAGGCAAGCTCGAGTCGGCCCACTCCTATTTGATATTGAGGTCAATAATAATTTAATTGGTTCAAGCCTTGCTGTAACACCCCAAGATTTCATAGTGTGTTATTTCTTCAAAATAATTCAATAACTTGCACTACATGCAACACTGAGTTCATGCGCACCATGACTTACCAAACAAGCCGTTCAAAAGAGGTTATGAATAGTATTAACTAAATTTTAAACTTTATACAATCCTTATAATTTTAGAATCTATATTATGAGTTTCTTAGACATAATGAAAGAAAAAATTCATTTTCAGTATTGCACTTTTACCAACTTTTAATAGTGAGCCCTTTTTAAATACAACATTTTAAACTTTTTGACTAAATGGGGACATCAAAAATTTAAAATGAAACACCCCAAACTTCTACGGTATGCTTCTCTTTGAATAATGCGATAGCGTGTGTTGTACGCAACATCGAGTTCTAACACACCACAACCAATCAAACTAGCCGTTATGAATAGTAATACATACTTTTTGAAATTATATATATTTTATATTTCAAAATGGACTTCATTTTTGGTTTCAGAATATTGAAATTATCCTAAGATGAAGTTTTGGTATTTTTCCGAGAACTTCCAATTTTTATGAATAGTGAAAAATACTTAAAAACAACTTTTTTAATCAAAATAATTTCTAGTGATAAATTATATTACTAAGTGGTTTTAAAGTATAATTATAATATATTTTTACCATTTTATCCGATGGTGTTCATTATAATTAATTTCACTTTGAAATTGGACCTAAACAATTGTCAATCTTTTGGTATATATTGTTTCTTAAAAACATGCTATTTGTTGTGACAGTGGGAATTAATTATAAAATTAATTAATGCAACTTATATGTTTGTAATTTTGTAAAATAGACATCATTTTTGAATTCGGAATATCAATTATATCTTAGGGTGAAATTTTGGTATTGTTCTGAAAAACTTCAATTTTTGATGAATAGTGAAACTACTAAGTGGTAGTTAAAAAAAACTGAATTTTTCATAAAACTTAATTTTACCGCTTCTGTAAATGGAATTTCAAAAATTCGAGAGACACAGTTAATATCAAGAAGTAGAATGTGGTTCAATGAGATGAAAATAATTTTTGGTGAATAGTAACTTTTTACTTTTATTTACCACGGTTAAAAGTAAATAGGGTAATTAAGGGTAAAAATGATACTAATATTACCATAACACATGTCCTAATTCTATTGGACAAGTTTATCTCGACCAAAAACAACCTTAGGAATAAAATATTATCATTTAGGTCCACTTGGATTAGATTAGGACATTTATTATTATTTAATTCAAAGAAGAGTTAAAAGAGTTAAAATCAAAGTTTATTTACTAAAAAAATTTTAATATAGGGTTATACATACGATAAATTCTATTGTAAATATTAATTAGAAAGATAAAAATATTTCCTACATAATGATATTTTATTTATAATTTTTAGACATTAAATAAGTTAATTTATTTATGACACAATGATGATGCAGTAATTACCATAATAGTGAAAAATTAAAATAATTGATATTATAAATACCCATATAAATATAATTTGAGACTTTTAATGAATTAAACTAATTTTATAGGATAATATGACATATTAGGATTGATTTAATTTACTTTGTTCGAAGTAATCATTCTGTTATAAGTTTCACAAAAATCAACTATTGAATAGTGTCAAAATTGACATAAAAGAGTTTTTAAAACAAATATTATATTATTAATTGATATTAAATTTCTAAACTCTAAGGTTAGGCAAAGAGACTTATATCATAATAGGTGTATCATTAATGGACCACTTGGGGGTCACTTGGATGTATATAGTAAGTTTATTAACTATATAATATAAAAATACAAAGTGACATGGTAAATGTCAAACTAATTAACTAAGAGTCAAAACTAAAAGATAAGGTTAATATAGTAACCCAAAACTGTCTAAATTATATTGGTTGAATGGTTTTAGATCTATACCCACCTTAAACTTTTAATAATAAACTTTTGAGCCATTAGAAACTGAATATGAATTTATTATAAATTAATATTTCTAGCTTTTCCAAAGGTGCCCGTCACCCCTCTTATAAAAGGGCACTCCCCCTTCTCATTACTTCACACCTTCAAAGCCTTTTGGTTCGGCCAAACTATGCCCAAATACTCTCTCAACTTCCCTCAAGACAACCTATAGGCCTTAGTTTTATCATAAAGCCATCCTAAGGAGCCCTTTTGATCAAATCAAAAGGAAGAACCCGAAGAAGAGGTAATGTTTTCACCACCCTTTTTCAAATTCATTTCTTCTTCCACTTCTTCTTTCTTTGTTATTACCATTCTAAAATAATAACTCCAGTATCTTATATATACTATGATGTTATTATAAATATGGTACAACCATATTCAGTATTCTATCCACCCTTTGAATAACATGTCACCATACGTGCGTACGTACGACTTACCGTCTCAACGTCGTGCTGTAATTGTTATTCAATATATTATTATTTGGATGGGTATAATAATGATGTGTAACTCATGTAAATAATAAATATAACATTATAATGATTCTTTATATATGATATAATATCCAATTATATATTATTTTAATATCAAAAGAATGATATTGTCGCTCGTGTGTACATACGGACTACCGTCTCCACGAACGCGATGAGATTCATTCTCCATCGTATCCATTCAAGTATAAATATCATTTGATGATTTAAAAATAATGTTTAAGGACTTTATATAATTCTGGATATGAATAAGATACAACCTATCCATGAAAAACATGGCCTACGTAACAAAACATATAAAAGAAAATGAGTAAGTTAACACCCGAAACGATGATAATACTAAGATATTATTAACAAAGCAATGTTAAAAGATCATATATGATATCATATTAATATATATGATTCTTGTATAATTTGATAACAATTATTTCACCATTATACAGGAGGTTAAACTACCCTCAACCAAGGAAAAGTACAAGGTAAGGGTTTATTTCACAATCTCTTCATTATCCGAGGTTGTTTATACGTAATAATCTACTGGGATCTCTTTATCATCCAAATCCATGTTTCTTAAAAATGTATTTCAATTTTTTTTTACTATTTACAAGAATATGGGTTAAAGTCATTTATACCCTTGTTTGACTTTTTATAAGTGGTTTATAAAGGAATCTTTCCGTCGTTTTCCAAACAAGGTGCTTTTTAACCTTTTCGACAGAATTAAGGTAAGAATGTTTTTTTAACTTATACGATAGGTGCGATTATTTTCCGCCGTTATAAAATCATCAAAGCTTCCCTTACAAGCTTATAAGAATATTTTCAAAGAAAATGTTTTATTTCATAAATATATGACTCTTAAATGATTTGAAAATAGAAAGAGATATTTCTCTAAAAAGAGTTTTGATTTCACCTATGTCAACATCCTTTGATGGATTTTACGCTTATTTGAAGTTGATTTATTATGATACAAAACTTCTATATTGTATTGAAGGTTTTGTGATATGTTTGACTGTGGATGTGCTATTTTTATACCGTTCATAGTTTATGGTGAAATTATTGACATTTCTTAAGCTAGTTTCAATACGAATGTTTATGTTATGTTTAAACCTTTTCATATGGGAATGCATTGGACTTAATATGTGACGGGTGGAGCCCTCTATAGCTCCTCGATGCATCGGTAGGTATCATGAGAGAAACTAGTGTCTTGGAACAAGGTCTTGGAAAAATCTTATTTTTTGTCTTGGCACGAGGCCTTGGCTATGTGGTTATGATAGTCTGACATTATGCATTCCATCATTATGAAAGTGGTAATTGATATTGAATGTGATTATTCGATTAGTATAATATCCATGTGAATAAGTAAATGTCATTTTTTCATTTTATTTTTTCCATACTATGTTGAAGTTCAAGTTTAAAAGGCTTTTGTTTTAAGTTATACATTGCCTTAAATGTTTATTCTTATTTATGAAAGTTTCCGCTATATTGTTATCCTTACTGGGCATTTGAGCTCACCCCTTTTCTATGTTTTATTTTTCCCAGGATGTGAAGAAGTAATTTATGAATGACCTGTAGGGATAGTATGTGGGGATATGAGTGTGGGATATGGAGACTATGTTGTTGTAGTAGTTTTTCACTTTATGATGTAATGTAAAACTTTATGAATATATCTGGTGTTTCCAAGGCTACTAAACCAATCGGTCTTTCGAGATTTGATCTTTCTTGTGATCATGCCAATGTTATGTAATAATGCACCGACTCTAGGTAACTGGGGTCGGGGCATTACAGTTGGTATCAGAGGAAGTTTAGTACAAACCTTGGAAGCCAGATTTAGATAAACTCTGATTATAACACATAGACCTAAGATGGACCTTGAAGATTAGTATAGAAGAACTTCCTAGAATTTTGGTATTGTAGAGATTTTGTGAGTTTTCCGAGCAATACATCCCTGTCTGGATATGAGCAGGTAGAGGTGGCTCTGGCACAGATGTACCTAGGGGTAAAACCCGAAAACACCACTTTGAGCTAGACTCGAACGGGAACTGGTGCACGACAACGGGCCTTGTTGCACTCTTGGTTATGACACTCCCGGGGGATATGCTTAGAATAATTCTCATTTTCTTTACAAACCATTATTAAGGGTTTATGAGTATATACTTCCTCAAAGGAGACATTTTTATGATTATGGATTATATCCATAAACTATTTAATTTATGTTATGTGTTTTACAAGTTTGGGATTAGGTATTGTTATTCATAAACTAATCTAGTGTATGCCATTATTTAGAAATGGCACCCAGTAGAAGGAATGATAACTCCAACAATTCACATGATCCAAAGAGAAAGAAGGATCATATCTTTCATGGTCTTAAGCCAGAATTTATAAGAGAAATAGTCTCCCATGTATTATCATCATATGAAGAAATAATATCATGTGTTGATAAGATAAGTAAAGAGTTTACTGAGTCCTATGGCTTTGAAGGGAAGCAAGAGAAGAAAAGGATGGAAGAGAGAAAGATGGATAAAGGGAAGAGGGAAAAGAAGAATTTTCCCATATGTGATAACTGTGGTAAGAAACACCCTGGAACTTTCCTGAAAGGAATGGGAGTTTGTTATAATTGTGGAGGAAAAGGGCACAAATTACGTGACTGCAAGGGTAAGAAAATGGTTTCAAATGTACAATGCTTCATTTGCAAGGAGTTTGGACAATACGCGAACCTATGTCCCAATCATCAGACTATGCTGAAAATGATGCTATTGGATAATAATCAAGTTATGATACTACCACAGATGAAGAGAAATGATTAGAGTTCTTATGTTGATTATGTCATTTGAGTGTTGTATAAAAAATGTACTTGTTATAATAATTATGGAGTATATAAGGATTGTACTACAGTACTATTTCATTAAGGACTTGAGATTGTGTGGAACAAAGAAAAGTGACTCAATAGAAGGTTAAATTTTTGGAAAATATATGGTTGAGAGAAAGATAAACCATAATATGGTTCTGATACCAAGGTAGTTATTTTAGAATAATACATGATTGATTTGGATTAATTATATTAGATATTCTTGACTACCTTGAAACTGATTAATGATTTTTATATTCCATCATTATTGGGATTTACAACATTTTTGGATTGAAAGAGTATATCTATTATTCTATAAGGAATAAGGGATCATGAATGTAATCAATAAGGTTTTATGGTAATTCAGGATGTTGCAGTGTTTTAAAAGAATACACGATGAAGGTGATCGCATGTTATTACGTGGCAAAAAAAAGGATCTTCATTGTGTTTACCTTCCTTATAAATTTTGGACTGAATTATTTTGGATAGTTCTAGTTTGGATTATTTTGGATTGCCATAAAAGGACAACCCGGAGGTCGGGCAATAACCCGTCGCGTCCGGCAAGGCCGCGAGACTTGAACCCACAACCGAAGGGCGAGAAGGGTGTATCACCTACCACTGACCCACGTGATGTCCTGGTTTGAATAATGTTGTTTTTTAATGGTTTTTTTAGATGAATTATAAATTCATTTTTTTAACCCTATACGAATAGGATAAATAGAATATTATTTTTAAGTTCTATTATCTTTTAGAGTGAAAGATGAGTTTGTGGTAGAACTTAGTTAAAGGTTGAGACTCTACTTTTCAAGTATATATTTTTCTTCTTCTCTTATTCAATGAAGAAATTAATTCTTATTCTTTAGTGAAGGGATCTTAAAACAAAAAAAAATGTGTTATCCTAATACCATATGTTTTGCTGAACCGATGGTATTTTAAATCATCATAGATTGATGAATTTAAGGCCCTCAATTTTACACTTGTTTGTGATTGATGACCTCAATCACTACCTATAAATATTTACGTTTTTCCTCCAATTATATGTCTCTAATTTCCACCAATGTTCTCCGAATAGAGATCATAATTTGGTAGTGACCCTTTCATTTCTCTTTTCCTCTTATTAAGACTAAATTTTATCAACCCAATTTACGATGTGGGTTTTCCCACAAAGATATTTTTTGTATTCAACCTTTTATTTTCGAAGAACAATTTAAAATAGCGAGGATGCAATTTATTGAAGGAGGGGAGAATGTAACACCCCAAGATTTCATAGTGTGTTATTTCTTCAAAATAATTCAATAACTTGCACTACACGCAACACCGAGTTCAAGCGCACCATGACTTACCAAACAAGCCGTTCAAAAGAGGTTATGAATAGTATTAACTAAATTTTAAACTTTATATAATCCTTATAATTTTAGAATCCATATTATGAGTTTCTTAGACATAATGAAAGAACAAATTCATTTTCAGTTTTTCACTTTTACCAACTTTTAATAATGAACCCTTTTTAAATACAATATTTTAAACTTTTTGACTAAATGGGGACATCAAAAATTTAAAATGAAACACCCCAAGCTTCTACGGTACGCTTCTCTTTGAATAATGCGATAGCGTGTGTTGTACGCAACATCGAGTTCTAACACACCACAACCAATCAAACTAGCCATTATGAATAGTAATACCTACTCTTTGAAATTATATTTATTTTATATTTCAAAATGGACTTCATTTTTTGTTTCAGAATATTGAAATTATCCTAAGATGAATTTTTGGTATTTTTCTGAGAACTTCCAATTTTTATGAATAGTGAAAAATACTTAAAAACAACTTTTTTAATCAAAATAATTTATAGTGATAAATTATATTACTGAGTGGTTTTAAAGTATAATTAGAATATATTTTTACCATTTTATCCAATGGTGTTCATTAGAATTAATTTCACTTTGAAATTGACCTAAACAATTGTCAATCTTTTGGTATATATTGTTTCTTAAAAACACGCTATTTGTTGTGATAGCAGGAATTAATTATAAAATTAATTAATGCAACTTATATGTTTGGAATTTTGTAAAATAGACATCATTTTTGAATTAAGAATATCAATTATAGCTTAGGGTGAAATTTTGGCATTGTTCTGAAAAACTTCAATTTTTGATGAATAGTGAAACTACTAAGTGGTAGTTAAAAAAAACTGAATTTTTCATAAAACTTAATTTTACCACTTCTGTGAATGGAATTTCGAAAATCCGAGAGACACGGTTAATATCAAGAAGTAAAATGTGGTTCAATGAGATGAAAATAATTTTTGGTGAATAGTAACTTTTTACTTTTATTTACCACGGTTAAAAGTAAATAGGGTAATTAAGGGTAAAAATGATACTAATATTATCCTAACACATGTCCTATTTCTATTGGACAAGTGTATATTGACCAAAAACAACCTTATGAATAAAATATTATCATCTAGGTCCACTTGGATTAGATTAGGATATTTATTATTATTTAATTCAAAGAAGAGTTAAAAGAGTTAAAATCAAAGTTTATTTACTAAGACATTTTTAATATAGGGTTATACATAATATAAATTCTATTGTAAATATTAATTAGAAATATAAAAAGATTTCCTACATAATGATATTTTATTTATAATTTTTATACATTAAATAAGTTAATTTATTTATGACACAATGATGATGCAGTAATTACCATAATAGTGAAAAATTAAAATAATTGATATTATAAATACCCAAATAAATATAATATGAGACTTTTAATGAATTACAATAATTTTATAGGATAATATGACATATTAGGATTGATTTAATTGACTTTTTTCTAAGTAATCATTCTGTTATAAGTTTCACAAAAATCAACTATTGAATAGTGTCAGGATTGACATAAAAGAGTTTTTAAAACAAATACTATATTATTAATTGATATTAAATTCCTAAAAATCTAAGGTTCGGCCAAGAGACTTATATCATGATAGGTGTATCATTAATGGACCACTTGGGGGTCTCTTGGATGTATATAGTAAGTTTATTAACTATATAATATAAAAATACAAAGTGACATGGTAAATGTCAAACTAATTAACTAAGAGTTAAAACTAAAAGATAAGGTTAATATAGTAACCCAAACCTGTCTAAATTCTATTGGTTGAATGGTTTTCGACCTATACCCACCTTAACCTTTTAATAATCAACTTTTCAGCCATTAGAAACCGAATATGAATTTATTATAAATTAATATTTCTAGCTTTTCCAAAGGTGCCCCTCACCCCTCTTATAAAAGGGCACTCCCCCTTCTCATTACTTCACACCTTAAAAGCCTTTTGGTTCGGCCAAACTCTGCCCAAATACTCTCTCAACTTCCCTCAATACAACCTAGAGGCCTTTGTTTGATCATAAAGCCATCCTAAGGAGCCCCTTTGATCAAATCAAAAGGAAGAACCCGAAGAAGAGGTAATGTTTTTACCACCCTTTTTCAAATTTATTTCTTCTTCCACTTCTTATTTCTTTGTTATTACCATTCTAAAATAATAAATCCAGTATCTTATATATACTGTGATGTTATAATAAATATGGTACAACCATATTCAGTATTCTATCCACCCTTTGAATAACATGTCACCATACGTGCGTACGTACGGCTTACCGTCTCCACGTCGTGGTGTAATTGTTATTCAATATATTATTATTTGGATGGGTATAATAATGATGTGTAACTCATGTAAATAATAAATATAACATTATAATGATTCTGTATATATGATATAATATCCAATTATATATTATTTTAATATCAAAATAATGATATTGTCGCTCGTGCGTACGTACGGACTACCGTCTCCACGAACGCGATGAGATTCATTCTCCATCGTATCCACTCAAGTATAAATATCATTTGATGATTTAAAAATAACGTTTAAGGACTTTATATCAATCTAGATATGAATAATATACAACCTATCCATGAAAAACATGGCTTACGTAACAAAACATATAAAAGAAAACGAGTAAGTTAACACCCAAAACGATGATAATACTAAGATATTATTAATAAAGCAATGTTAAAAGATCATATATGATATCATATTAATATATATGATTATTTTATAATTTAATAACAATTATTTCATCATTATACAGTAGGTTAACCTACCCTCAACCAAGGAAAAGTACAAGGTAATGGTTTATTTCACAATCTCTTCATTATCCGAGGTTGTTTATACGTAATAATCTACTGGGATCTCTTTATCATCCACATCCATGTTTCTTAAAAATGTATTTCAAAACATTTTTACTATTTACAAGAATATGGGTTAAAGTCATTTATACCCTTGTTTGACTTTTTATAAGTGGTTTATAAAGGAATCTTTCCGTCGTTTTCCAAACAAGGTGCTTTTTAACCTTTTCGACAGAATTAAGGTAAGAATGTTTTTTAACTTATACGGTAGGTGCGATTATTTTCTGCCGTTATAAAATCGTCGAAGCTTACATTATAAGCTTATAATAATATTTTCAAAGAAAATGTTTTATTTCATAAATATATGACTCTTAAATGATTTCAAAATAGAAAGAGATATTTCTCTAAAAAGAGTTTTGATTTCACCTATGTCAACATCCTTTGATGGATTTTATGCTTATTTGAAGTTGATTTATTATGATACAAAACTTCTATATTGTATTGAAGGTTTTGTGATATGTTTGACTTTGGATGTGCTATTTTTATACCGTTCATAGTTTATGGTGAAAGTATTGACATTTCGTATGCTAGTTTCAATACAAATGTTTATGTTATGTTTAGACCTTTTCATATGGGAATGCATTGGACTTAATATGTGACGGGTGGAGCCCGCTATAGCTCCTCGATGCATCGGTAGGTCTCATGAGACAAACTAGTGTCTTGGCACAAGGCCTTGGAAAAATCTTATTTGTAGTCTTGGCACGAGGCCTTGGCTATGTGGTTATGATAGTCCGGCATTATGCATTCCATCATTATGAAAGTGGTAATTGATATTGCATGTGATTATTCGATTAGTAGAATATCCATGTGAATAAGTAAATGACATTTTTTCATTTTATTTTTGCCATACTATGTTTAAGTTCAAGTTTAAAAGGCTTTTGTTTTAAGTTATACATTGACTTAAATGTTTATTCTTATTTATGAAAGTTTCTGCTATATTTTTATCCTTAATGGGCATTTGACCTCACCCCTTTTATATGTTTTATTTTTCCCAGGATGTGAAGAAGTAATTTATGAATGACCTGCAGGGATAGTATGTGGGGATATGAGTGTGGGATATGGAGACTATGTTGTTGTAGTAGTTTTTCACTTTATGATGTAATGTAAAACTTTATGAATATATCTAGTGTTTCCAAGGCTACTAAACCAATCGGTCTTTCGAGATTTGATCTTTCTTGTGATCATGCCAATGTTATGTAATAATGCACCGACTCTAGGTAACTAGGGTCGGGGCGTTACACTTGCCTTCCATTACTGTGGATAGGTCAAGTAGCATTTCAACCATTCATTTATTGGTTTAAGACTTGCCTCTCATTAATGTGAATAGGCCAAGTAGCATTGCAAACATTTAATAAGTTCATAATTAATCATTAAGCCCTGTTGGTACAAACCTTAACTTTTATTAGTGTGACAAGGCCAAGTAGCATGAAACCATTCATTAAGTCCACTAAGGTATATTCAACTATTAAGTTTCACTCCGCTAGCTTCCATAAATTTGTCAAGGGGTGCTACAAACATGCAAAATTTATTAAATTTCTATTAATAAGGCCAGGTGATATACTTAGCATACTTTCCAACTCACAATTCACATTTAATAATAAATTTGAATCAATTACCTTAGGATGGTCATGTGGTGAGCATACATGGTTCATGTCATTATTTAATTATCATTAAAAATAAGCCATTTATTATAGGCAAGCTTACCATTAGAAAGGTCATGCAAAGTCGCACCCGAACAATGTATCAAATGTGACAAAACACTAAAACCCCAATAAGGCATAACATTCGACATGGAATAGATGAAGTTATAGAAATAATAACAAATAATTAATCACATATTTTGAAATATCATGACTATATGGTTCTAATGAATATAATCATGGAATATAAATTTATGAAATGGCATATGATGAAATCGGTGGGCCCCAAACATATATTCCAAAATCAATGAACTTTAGGGATGAGTTATAGACCACCCACCTTAGGTTTATACAACTCTCCTCCTCCAATATCGACCCTTGATATTCCTCAGATCAGAGTAGATCTAAGAGAAGGTAAAAATCGTCAAGTGAAGATAACTAGGTTTAGATCAAAAGAGAGGAAGAACGGCTCAAACAGACTCAAGTAGTTACCTTTGTGCATCCAATGTGATGAATGAAACTCGATCGGTTTTCAGATAAAGGAGATCTCTTGATCCCTTGAGAAGGTCTTTAAAAATATCCAAATTAGTGAAAATGGAGGAAAAAACTACTGAAACTCATAATGGGAGGAAGGAGGAGCCCAAATAGATCATTAAGGGAATTTTGGACATTTTACCCATAATTTTAGCTTGTGCACAGTTTTTTTGCATTTTCTGAAAAACCGTGCATAAGCCGTGTGATATGGCTCTGCCTGAAAAAAACATCCTCTACACAGTTTGATCAAATTGTGCTCAAGCCAAGCATGGGTGCCTTGGAAGAAGGGGAGTTCACACGGTTAGTCTGCACGACCATACACTAACCATGCATGATGTATCTATCCAAAAATTCTAATCTGCATGGTTAGGAAAACCGTGTGCTAACCATGCGCAAACTGTGAAACTTAGTTTGTTTTCTGAGAAATATGGTATTCGGGCTCCGAACAAGGCCCAGACACCAATAAGTCCTTAACTAACCCATTGGGAATCCACATTAGGTCTAAATTAATTATTTAGTCTAAAAATTAAATGATCCATCCTTGAGTGAAAAATCAGGTTCTTACCGTATTCCCCCTTAAAGTAACTCGCCCCCTGAGTTTACCTTCCAAGGGCAGCGAAACAATGTCAGAGAAAAACTCTGGCCACTAAGCACATACATTGGATTCTCGCTCGTAATTCTCATCATGGACTTAGTCGTGCTACCATAACACCTATACTAGAGGGACAAGCTTGCCTCTGAGATCCTTCTTGCTTCAGTCAACGATGCGTAGTGGATATTACTCAAAGATCGCATCAACATCTAACTCAAACTAGCAAGAAGATCAAGATCTGGTGTGGGCTGGTCCTAAAAAATAATATATAAAAAGGAAAGAGTCAGGTGTACAAGGGGTTATTACATAGACGAGTGTAAAACACACCACATCTATCTGCATCCACCATTGGAGCACAATAATCAGGGGTCATGAAAGACCACATCTTATCAGGATCAAGTAGAGCCTTTTTTTCCAATGTATCAGAAACCTGATTAGCCTCCCGATACACATGAGGAACAACCATGTGTATTTGACTAGATTTGTGGAGTCACTCAACCCACTGAGGAAGCACACGCCAAGTCACATGACACATTCTAGTATTCCATGCATGTACTACAGTCATAGATTCAGATTCAATCCAAAGCCATCTCCAATTAAATTGGATAGCATACCTTATAGCATGAATCATTTCCCATAGATAAGCTTCAAAAGCGATTCCAAGTACAATGTAATGATAAAAACATCCCTTGACGAACCCACAAAAAGTACGGAAAACACCTCCGCATCCCGATGGACCCGGCACACCTGACGCAGCTCCATCAACATTCACTTTGAGGTACGGTGAAATCGGTGGTATCCATCTGATATACTTCAGCATCCGAGGCTTGAGGGGTCGGCTAGAAACTCCAAGAAACCACAGAGTTTGAAGGTCAAAAATAGTGTTAGCCATCACACCATCCTGGATCATTGACGCAACATACACATCCCTGTGGATGGAGATCATTCCCTTCCGAACAACATCATGTGCACCATAAAACAAGGCCATATTCCACGATTCCCACAAGGACGCAATGATCACCGCAATAGCAGCAGCGAGAAGATTGCACAGCTGATCAATGCAGCGCATATGCAGCAGCCCAGACAGCAGGTCTATGAGCAGAATTCTAGAGTCTTCCGCAAACCCGAACAATATTCCCAGGTAATTCCAGAGTTATCGGGCCTGCCCGCACTCCATAAACACATGCTGCGTGGTGTCCTCCCTAGACCTACATAAAGCACACCTGGAGGCCATCTGAAAACCAGATTGCTTCAAGTGTTCAGATGTGGGAAGTCTGTTCTTCCATATTCTCCAAAGTAGGATAAACCGGGCTGGCCGAATGAATGGGCCCCTGAATTTCATGAGCCATGTTGGGTCATGGTCAGTACCGCTACAAGCAAACCTGTAGAACTCCTTGGGGTAAAAAGTGCTAGTTCTTCTAGGAATCCAGATTAGTCTGTCACAATCCATAAAAGCATAATTATCAATTTGAGACAACACATAGTCAGAGATTTTCAACTTATGCAACATATGATGTGATAGAAAGTCCGAGATGGATAATGAAGCAACTTCAGCTGGAACATTCATAGAGTGCAAGGGCTGATCCAACCACAAGGTGTTATAGCAGCTAAGAGTGGAATCTCTACTGACCATCCATTTAGTATCCTGCATTATCATTGCATAGGCCTGCTTGAGGGAAGCCCATACCGAGGATTGAAGGTAGTATTTATATCCATTCATGATCCATTTTGTGAACCAACTCGACAGAAACTCATCATCAATCTCATTTGATATCATATTCCAAGTGAATTTTCCAATCAGACCATCATTAAAGGTGAGAAGATCCTTGACCCATAAGCCTCCCATTTCCACAGGTTTTATGCAATCTTTTCACTTCACCGTGACCAGATTCCTTTTAAACATTGATCCTGTCCAAATAAAGTTTCTTACTAGGATTTGAAGCTCCTTAATAAGCCCTCTCGGTAATTTGTAAAGCGAGAAAGAGTAAAAAAATTTGGATGTAATAACCGAGTTCACGAGACAAACCCTTCCAGCCATGGACATAGATTTCCCTTTCCAATTGGAGAGCTGATGAGTAATACTAGCATAAATGCCTTCCAGATATTGTCGTTTCACCCTTCCCCAGAAAAGAGGCACCCTAAGATATTGTAAGGGCAAAGATACCCTCTTCACCCCAAGATATCAGATGATCCTGTTCTTCTTTACAGCAGAAATTCCATTTCCAAAGAAAATTGAAGACTTATCCCAGCTTATGGCCTATCCAGCCACAACCACATAATGAGTAAAAATAGACTTAATGTAAGATATGGTTCTATTAGAAGCCTGACCCAGCAATAAGATGTCATCATTATAGAGGAGATGGGATGGATCATGATCATTAATACCAGCTTTAATTCTCTTATAAATACCCACATGAGCAAGTTCATTGAAGCATCGACTTAGGCAATCCTCCGCAATAGCAAAAAAAATACCCGATATGGGGTCAACTTTTCATACACCCCTTGAGCAAGGAAAGAACCCCCTCGTGTATAGCATGGAACCTCTGAGGTAGAAACAAATGATAAGCTACTGGACCGACTCTCTCTATAATTTCAAACAACCCTACATAATTAGGTGACAACTTTCCCTACTTCCATAACCATTTATGACATAGCATGGGCGATAACCGAATAAAACAGCGATCCTAAACCTCAAACTCAAGAGGTCGTGGACAACGATCGACATAAGATTTCTGTCTAGACTAAGCAATAGTCATACACTTCTTGATCAGCTGAACCTACTCTAAAGTCTCCAGAACAAGATGATGACCTAGTAGGGCTGCCTCACCTACCTCTAGCCAGCATAGGGGTGAACAGAATGACCTACCGTATAAGGCCTCAAAATGATACGTATGAATTTTGGCCTAAAATATATTATTATAGGTGAACTCAATGAGAAGAATATGCTTCTCCCAAGAACCATCAAAATCAAGGACACATGATCAGAGCATGTCCTTAATAACCAATATTGTCCGTTCAGATTGTCCATCAGTCTGAGGGTGAAAAGATATTCTTAGAAGAACATGAGTTCCCATAGCCTTCTATAGTCCCTACAAGAACCATGACATAAAACGAGCATCCCTATCCAAAACGATAGAACATGGAACCCTATGTAGTCATATGATATCACAGATGTATAGTTTTCCCAACTCATCAATTGAGAAAGTCTACTGAATAGGAATGAAGTGGGATGATTTTGTTAGTTGGTCAATGAAAACCCATATAGCATTGCTTCTTTTTGGCGACCTAGGAAAGATGACTATGAAATCCATGGTGACATATTCCCATTTCCATTTCGGGACTGAAAGTGGCCGCAAAGCCTATAGGTCTCTGGTGCTCTGCCTTCACC
Source organism: Viscum album (assembly GCA_963277665.1). NCBI lineage: Eukaryota > Viridiplantae > Streptophyta > Magnoliopsida > Santalales > Viscaceae > Viscum > Viscum album. Next base: position 36,533 of record CAUJRU010000685.1, on the reverse strand, counting down.
TGCTGATAGGTGGAATACCCATAGATAAAGCCTTCCATATGAAATTTCATTCTAGGCCACCGATAATGGAATTTCATATCTCGATACATCTTCGAGATGCCTGGATGAACTGCCCCCTGAGAAGTGTGGGACTCCATCATCAACTCCTCTCTCATATCTTCAGAAACCCAGACATGTCCATGTATATGCAGGATGTAGTCTCTATCCCCAGACCTATACGAAGGTGGGTTATCTCTTGATATACTCTCTTGGAGAACCAAACCTTCAGGATCTGAAAAATGCTTACTATTCAACTTCTCAAAGAGGGAAGAGGTAACTATTAAGGCTGAGAGGTAAGATTGCTGGTGACTATCATGAAACTCAAGATGAAGCTCAACAAAGAGGGCCATTAACTTCCATTCATCACTAGCTTCCTATATAGCCTGTGTTTGACTTTTCCAACTCAACACATTAGTAAATACATTTCCCTTTCCAGGCATATAGGCAAGATCAAAGTCAAAGGATTGAAGACATTCGACCCATATTCACTGTCTGAGGTTCAATTCATGCTGTGAAAAGATATATTTGAGGCTCTTCTGGTCCATGTACACCAAAATGAATTCACCCAATAGATAATGTCTCTAGAATCATAAGGCATGAACAACTGTTTCTAGTTCAAGGTTGTGTATAGGGTAGTTTATCTCATGAGGCCTTAACTGCTGAGATCCATATGCAATGACTTTGTCCTCCTATATCAAAACTTCTCCTAGGTTGATGACTAATGCATCATAGAAGACAATATAGCCTTTTTAGGTTCTGGAAGAATCAGAACTAGTGCCGAGACAAGCCTCCCTTTTAACTCATGAAAGGCCTTCTCGTATGCTTCTAACCACAGGAACTTGACACCCTTCATTTTAAGACTAGTAATAGGTGAATCAAGATGTGAGAAGTCCTTTATGAAATTCCTATAATATCTATCCCATCCTAATAAACACCCGATATCAAACACATTATTGTGATGGTCCTAGGAAACTACAACACTAGCCTTCTCTAGGTCAATAGAGACTCATAATACTGATATAATATGACCCAGGAAGTGAACTTTGTCGATCCAAAAGTGGCACTTAAAAATATTTACATAACACTTATTCTCTCTCAGTGTACTTAGAACAATATCAAGATGTTTTTCATGGCCTCTTTGAGTGTGGTAATACACTAAGATGTCATCCACAAAGACCATGAAAAAAGAATCACTACTACAAATATGGCTTATAATAGCACTAAAAACGGCCTTTAAGAACGCTAAAAAAGCGCTGTTAATCTCGATGAAGATAAAGGGGGGGTCTCCTTTATCAGCGCTAAAAATAGTGCTGATAAAGGTAGTATTTATCAGCGCTATTTTCAGCACTGATAAATGTATAATATATCAGCGCTATTTTGAGCGCTGATAAAAACTACCTTTATCAGCGCTCAAAATAGCGCTGATATATTATCCATTTATCAGTACTTAACTAGCTCTGATAAAGGCCAAAGATCCTATCCAAAACCAGAACCTGCACAGAACCTGCCCAGCACCTGCACACATTACAGCACCTGCACAGAGTCCAAACAAAACCTGCACACAGCACACACAACACCCACACACAAAGCACAAAAGAACAAAAATGATACATATATTTACTTGAAATCATGAATACAAAACAACACAATTCTATATACATTTTAAACAATGTTTAATTTGGTTACAATTACATTTATCCAACAAACAGTTAAAAAACAATGATGTTCCATCCTTTTTGCATCCATCCGCTCTAAAAAATTGTCGTCCATGGCGGCGGTTTCCGAACAAAGAATTCTAACTGAGGAAAAAGATTTCACCTAAATAATAAAACAAATATTATGTTAGTAATACAATAATGAAATAAATAATGGGGTTGCTAAATGGAATTATACTAGTGAGGCACAAAACATAAAATAACCAATTAACGAAATTGGTGCATGGTTAGGGCTAATCATCTATAATAATCAAATGGACCAGTGTTTATTAGAACATGGCTATATGTCCCCCCATTCCATAAAAAAGAAGCACCCCTTCCCCCTTCCCCAGCACACCCCCTACACACTGCCCACCCCCGAGCACACCCCCGAGCACACCCCCTACCCCTGCACACTCCAAGCCCCCTGAACACCCCTGCCCCATTCCCCAGCACACCCCTGCCCACTAGACTTCCCCCTAACCATTGCACACCCCCTGCCCACCCCTACATATTTCAAAAGAACCCAGAACACCCCCTACCCCTTCCCCCTACCACTTTTCCCCCTTCCCCCTCCCCCAGAAAACCACCCCTGCCCTCTCACCCTGTCCCCTGCACATCATAAAGAAAATACCTTGTATGGAAATTGTGCTCAATTTACATTATACACATCATATATATCAACACATTCTCATGTAATTTCATTTAATGTAAATACACATATATAGACTCTCTACATCTCATAATAAAACCCTCTTTAAAATTCACAAACACATTAAATCCATTTGAAAACACCCATCACACAACTTTCTCATTTCTTCAAACACATTTAAAGGATTTAAGAATGAAAATACACATGAAATACAACTGCATTCATTTTAAAAATAACTTTCAAGTATATACACACCCCAAATTCCTTTGATAACACATTTTTAACCACACAAACATTTCATATAGTACACTTAGCAAGAAAATACAGCATAATAAATCATCATATAATGTAAAAGCATGGAATCACCTACATAAAGCATGGAATCTTCCGAAATTTGTTGGAAAACATAAAACCACACCTCCACAATACCTTAATAAGGACTGATTAAACATTAATATTGAATATATTAATGGAAACCCATGTTTAACTTATGGTATTCCATGAGTTTAACATCCCACAAGGATAGAGGGTCATGATTTAATGTCTTACAGAGATGTAAGACCTGGGTGGATCAAAACACTTATAAAGGTGGATCAGGTAGGTACATATCTAGGAGGGAGCACCTGGAATGTTTACCTGATAGATGGATCAAAACGCCCAATGAGGTCTGACCCAAGTGTGGTGCATCCCATAAAGGTAAGGTTTATCATTTTGAAGATTTATTCGGACTCCACTAAGGGAAATACAAGAGGGAAAATAAGAGAAGGTGTACCCCAGTGAGGGGGTCACCATGGTTTACCATTGGTTGGGATTTAACCTCATGGAGGCTTCTTACGTACCCTATTTAGAATACAATAATCAAAACCCATATATTTAAAAGAGGTATGTTGTGGGTATTACACATGGTTAGCTTCCCTTCACACTAGGAATACTCTTGGGTGGATGAGTATGGGTTTTGTGGGGCTTATGCATTGTCAGATTCTCAGGTTCTTCCAAGAGTAGCAATGGGATGAATGGGACATACGTGCTAAGATGGACCATGTGAATGGCGTGATCCTTGTAAAGAGGCACGAGGCACAAAAAACATGTGGAGTTGTCTGTAAACATTATTTATGGTGGCCATGGGGCTTATCAGACTCCCCATACCTTCCATAAACACCTAAAAACATCACGAGGACCAGATTCTACATGATGGTGCATCACAGGGTTGATTCTTTTGATCATGTACTGGTCGTTTGAGCTTGGATTTCATCTCAACCAGCCTTTCCCTTACTTGAATTATCCCGGGACACATATTTTGGTTCCAAAAAATCCCTCAATGATACTGATTATCTCATGCATCTACATAGAAATAATTGTGCAAGTCAAATAACAACACATGTGCTCAAATACAAGTTCAAACAAACAAGATACAAAAAATGGATTTTGTTGATCCTCAGTGGTTTCGTCGTTCACCCCATACGCACTGCACACCATCATGCCTTACTTCAATATTGATTTGTTCAAAGTTCAATAATATGAATCCGGGGATAGAAAACATTGAGTAATAAATTAAGATTTCAATACATCAGAGCATTCTTAATTCACCAAAGAAGGTTGGAGGATAATCAATGATCATATATAGATAACACAAGTGGTAGGAATTCACCTTCATCCTATTTGTGTACAATATTCCATCAGGTATGTTTCCCATTCGTTTCTAAACACATGTATATCATCTTTTGAATATGAGTTTTTGTGACAGTCATAGTAGTACTGAAAAAATATAAATACACAAAGGATTAATAAATATTTTAAATGAACTCGTAATTATTTTCGAAAATACCTCATCAGGGATGCTAGTTTGTTTATGAAATACGATCTCTTTCATAAATTTACAAACATAATAACCACAATACTTTTCGTTTGTTTGTTTTGGACACTACAGAAACATCGACAAAAATAAGTAATTTGTTTTGATATGTGTTTGGATAGTGCAATGTTATTATATATACCCAGATACTTTTCTAGTTGTAGATCTTGTAGGCGTGCTCATCCTTATGCCTTGGATTCATTCCATGCATTAGACGATATTGATGCACTTCCCTATCATAACAGAATCCTCATTAAAAGATAACATAAATTATATAACTAGATGTTTAGTTTTAAAATGTTGGATCTAGTGTATTACAAATTAACAAACGCCATCATGTGTGGTCAGTTTGTTGGATATCCATGCATTGAATCCAGAAAATAAATCTTTGGAGTATCAAAATTGACTGCAATCAGCATCCAATGCTCCCTAAAAATACAAAAAGGAATAAGTAAAGAAAGAAATGAAAATATAGTTGATATGATTAAATTATAGAGTTTTACCCCTGCATCATTGGTATTAAAAAGAGTTTGTCATCCGTAATTTTGTTTTCAAACGATTTGTGCAGGGATGACATTATTGTAGCCTCTTTAATAGAATCTATTTTGGATTTTGAAGATGTGGTGTGAGGACTAACGAGTCCAAATTTTTGTTCATGGGGAAATCCCTTCAATTGTTTTTCATATATACGTCTGCGATAAATATAAAATGTATTTATTCAAAATTATCAGATTATATCAGCTTTTGTAAAATCAAATCATGAAAACTTACCTCATGTATACATTTACAACTGAGGCACGTAGCCATTCATACTTGAGGAGTTCATTTACGTTTTTATCACTAATGAAATCTGATATCTCCTCTCCATACATATATTTTTCGAAAGCAACTATGTGAGTAATGTCGTCTTTCAACTTTGTATCCACATGAGCCTGCAATGATATTAACTGTGGATATAGAACGGGCAGGGTGAAGGTGCTCTCAGTAGACCGTTTCAATCAGTTGGTTGATCCTTGAGATAGTTTTGAGCTGATATTTCGTTTCACCCCACAGTCTTTTTCATTCTGTAATAACAGTCATCAGTTCAGACCTTTTTTCATTAAATGTTAAAGGTACAGCTTGAAAAATAAATAAGAAATGAATACCTTTTTGTTGACATGTTTTTTTACAAGAACTGTCGGCCATGCGATGAATGTTCCAACAACTTGTTCAACTATATGAATATCGTCATCGTCATTTGGAACAGGTAGCTCAGCACTCGACTCATTAGCTACGTTAATTAACACTCTAAGATGATCTTTTGGAAGCTGTCTGTTGTGTAGCATGTCTTTTGCATATTGAACACCATAGCCCTCGCTACAAGGCGATAGGTGGGAGTTGATAAATATAAATCACAGTCATTTTCACCCTATGGAATATTAGTACAGGAAAGGTATCAGTGTCTATGTAAATCAAATTTCATAGAAACAATTATTAAAACATTGATTACCTCATCTAAGTCAGGTTTTTTAGGGGAATGGCTCGCCTCAAAGCTGGTGGGGGGTGGGGCGAGATCGTCACGCACATGTTTTTGTTGAGTTGTTTCTTCTATTTGCCTCTCCCCCATCAATTTTTCTATCATCTCTCTCTGGTATTGTAATTCTTCTTGAAAAATAGATAATTGTTCTTGCAGCTTTTCCATTTTTTCATTTTGATCCCCCGCTTGTTTTTGTTTTTGAAAATATGTTCGGGGTGTCACCCTAAAACACGCACCTCTGACACGGCCATACTTTTCTGGCTGCTTCAAGGCTGCTGAAAGTTTGTTTGCATCCGATGCGGTTGTTGTTGATTCTTGTGACTATTTCAGATAGAAAATATATAAAAATAAGTAGTTATTGTAATGTAATAGCGATTTAAAGCAACTCAAATTTATATTATGTCATACTTACACATGTTTCCCACACTTTTTGTGTGTTTTCATCTATCAATGTCCCCTATTTATTTACATGATCCTCCTTCCATAACACATGGTGTGGGGTGGATATGGCTTTCAATTTCAATTCCTCAATCTGCATATAAACAAAGAAACATGGTTATGGTGTTGTTTAATGTAACATACTAGTAGTAGGGTAGATTTAAAAGACGTACCAATTTTTTTGAAGTTCAACGTACCCCATCCTTGCTTTACGGTAAGGGTACGCTGGTTCTGTTGCGCGTTTTTTATTTTCAGCACTCAGTAGCTGTTTTATAAATAAAAAACTATCAATCAGAGTGATGAATACAAGCAAACGTCAAACAACGTATTACCCCACACAATGTACCTGAAAAGTATGCTCCCCACGATGGTTGCTAAACGCATCCCACACTCCTTGGAATATCAAGTGTGCGTAAAGAGGAGGTGGGTGCATCTTGATTTTCCCTTCTGCATCTTTAAGATGATATTTCGTTAATATTGTGTGGAAACCTCTATGAATCCTTCCTGCAACTCTTAATACATATTCCTTGTGCGAGACATCTACTATAAATGTACTATGCAATGGATGATGAAGAGTAAGTCAATGTTTTGGTATTTTATTTTATTTTAATAAATTAAAAAAATGATATCACAATGTTACCGTAATCTCTTCCCACATTAGTGTCTTCAGCCCGGTGACAACATGGTGCCACGACTGTACATCAATCGACACGCGTTGCTGAGTGACGATTCCAACGTAGCTACTAAAGATGGCTTTGTTGGGGTTAACATGTTGGCCTCACTTATTCCATCCCACCTCAAATTTGATGCCTTTTACTTTTGCCTTAAGGATTTTGGCCAACACTGTCAAACTATGAAGCTCTTGTTTTTTTTCACTTTCAGGGTTTCATTTCCTACCATTTCATCAGAAGTAGCATCAATATCTTCCCCCAGAGCGCTAGCATCGGCAATGGGACCAGCAACAACAGGTTGAGAAACCTGTTGTACCTCAGCACTGGGACCAGCAACAACAGGTTAAAAAACCTGTTTTTGATCTGCACTGGGACCACCAGCATTTGGTTGAGAAACCTGTTGTTGCTTTGCAGTGGGACCACCAGCTGCTGGTTGAGAGACCTTTTGTGCCTTGGGATTAGGCGCATCAGCAGGTGTAGAAGTCATTATCTGCAGAAGTGGTTTAATATTTAATTTATATTACATAAAAACAGCAGCGAACAGATAATAACATAACATAACACAATGTATGTTACAATAAACAAATAACCTGATTATTGTACTATCTTTTTTTTCTTTAAAGGCTGAAGTGATTTGACTCTTCTATCGACTATATAAATTCCTTCATTGTCGTCTGCTCTGACATACAAAATGCCGTCTACATTTGGACCACTGCGAAATGATTGTGAAGTCCCTATAAAAGTGTCAACCTCTATTGAACTTTTATCTGACCCTTCAGTTGTTTTGGTCGATAACAGAACAATTGACCAATTTTGGTTTGCGGGGTCTGGAACATAAAATACTTGTACTGCCTGTGATGCCCTTATAAATGGTTCGTCTTTCTCCCCTTCCTTACTGAAATCAAATTTCACGATTCCTAATTCATCTACTTTAACAGCACTCCTGTTATCAACCAACTTTCATTGAAAAATCGGCACTTGCAATTTCGTATAATCCAACTCCCATATTCGTTTGATGATGCCAAAGTATGACATATTCACATAAATTGGATTTTTGTCTTTAGCACTGGAAACATGCATCGCCTCAGCCACAAGTGTAACCCCACTATTCTGTATGGTACTATCTTTATCATGCTCATTAGTATAGAATGTATAACCGTTAACCGCATAAGCATTGTAAGATAATACGTACACACTTGCTCCTCCGGCCAGCCATCGAAGTCGTTCTGAAATTGAGTCTGGATTTTCATCTAACTACTTAAAAATATGGTCTCGAAACCATCCTATAAACTGTCGATTATGTGTATCTGATATCCATTTTTCATCCCTAGAAGGATTAAAGTGCCTAAGAATTTATTTGTGGGTTTGAACATATGGGTCAATGTCGAAACTGTTATGAAAAACGTAAAGGTGGGCCTGCTCCCGATCTGTAATATTGATTGTGACAACCTCTCTTCCGAAAATTCCTTCACCCTCAAGCCACTCAGTGTGATGATATTTCGGTAGGCCAATGATTTCCACACCAGACAGGTATTCGGTACAAAATTCAACAGCTTCCTCAACAATATATTGGTCCGCAATACAACCCTCTAGCCGACTTCGGTTTTTGACATACCCTTTCAAAATCTTCATATACCGTTCAATGGGGTACATCCATCTATAATGTACAGGACCACATAGTCGAATCTCTCTCACCAAATGAACCATCAAATGAACCATCATATCGAAAAATGTCGGCGGGAAGAACATTTCCAATTCACATAATATGAAGGCAATTTCTCTTTCCATAGTTGGCAATTTCACCGGGTCTATAACTTTGCTGCATATAGCTTTGAAGAAGAAACAGAGCTTAGTTAATGTATGGTGGAAATTCCTGGGAAAAATGCAATGTAAAGATATAGGAATTAGATCTTGCATCAAAACATGGAAGTCATGTGATTTCAGACCCTTTAATTTTAAATCTCCCATTGACACGATGTTCTTGAAATTTGATGAATACCCCTCTGGAACTTTTATGTCATTAAAGAAGTTTCAAAACTGATATCTCTCCTTCCTGGAAAGAGTGTAAGCAGTAGGAGGAAGAAATGTTCATTTTTCACCTTTCACTGGTGCCAACTCTTCTCGTATTCCCATCTCAACCATGTCCAATCTAGCCTTAATTCCATCCTTTGTTTTGCCGGGTGAATTTAGCAATGTGCCGATGACACTATCACATACATTTTTTTCAACATGCATAACATCAAGAAAATGTCTGACATACAGAAAATTCCAGTATGGTAATTCAAAAAAAAACTGATCTCTTTTTCCAACCAGTTTTCGTAAGGTTTTTCGAAAACGGTTTACCAAAAGTAGTGTCCAAATATTTCAATTTCTCAAAAAATTGATCACTTGTTAGTGGAGACGGTGCTGTACGTTCCTCTGAACTTCTGTCAAATGATGTCGTCCAAGATCGGTACTTATGTCATTGGGGTAGAAATATGCGATGTCCTAGAAACACGGTTTTTGATGAATGTTTCAACCCAATTGACTGTGTACCTTGTTCGCAAACGGGACACCCTTGAGTTCCTTTAATTCTATATCCTGAAAAATTTCCATAATCATGAAAGTCATTTATCATCCCGTACAACATGGATTTCAAAGTGAACTGTTCATTTTTGTAAGCATCATACATCGTAACACCTGAATCCCACAATATTTTCAAATCCTTGATCAATGGGGCCAAATAAACATCAATATCATTACCCGTTTGTTTTGGTCCTGATATAAGCATAGATAACATGATGTATTTTCATTTCATGCATAACCACGGTGGTAAATTATAATTTACCAACATAACCGGCCATGTACTATGACTGCTTCTTTGAAAACCAAAAGGATTCACCCCAACTGTAGATAACGCCAGACGAAGGTTTCTCGGCTCGTTCCCAAATTCATGATACTCGTGATCAATTCTCTTCCACTGAGGAGAGTCTCCAGGGTGACGTAGTTTCCCATCTTTAATTCTTGTATATTCATGCCATGTCAATTGTCCTACAGTCTCCTCACTTCCATATAGGAGTCTAAACCTAGGAATGATTGGAAAGTACCATACAACTTTCGTAGGACTAGAATCATCTTTCTTGTATCGGGAAGCACCACACTTTGGGCATTCTTTAAGTGATTTGTGGTCCTTGAGAAACAATATACAGTCATTCGGGAAAGCATGTATTCATTCAGAGATCATACCCATCAATCGTAGCATTCGTTTGACATCATATGTTCAGATTGGGTGTTCATTATCTTCTGGGAGCATGTCATTCAGGAGAGCAAGTAGTTCCGTAAAACTGGCGTCACTCCACCCATTGCCTGCTTTCAAATTATACAGCTTCAATACGGATGACAATGCTGTATATTTAGTGAAACCAGCATACAATAGCGTTTTTTCACAACTATTTAACTTCTCAAACAATTTTGGGAAATCACGAAGTTCATCTTCAACTATCCTTGTCATTTCCTCAATACGATCTTCATCATCGTTCACATCTGTAATCACACCCTCTATATGATCATCTTCACTGTTCACGCTTCTAATCATATCAGATGATCTATAAAATGTCGTGTTCTCTGATTCACTACCTACATTGGTTTTTTACCCGTGTTTATTCCAACATGTATAACTTCGATCTATTCTGTGACAGATCAGGTGTTCTTCCAACTCCTCTGGACCAATTTGTCTTGAATAACAATAGTGTAAACACGGAAAAAGGATTTGAGAAGGGTCACATGCATGATCTTCTACAAACTTGATAAACTCTTTCACGCCATCTTCATACTCTTTTGTCAACCGATTGGCATTCATCCATTATTTATTCATATTCATCATCTTTATGGGTTCGATCTCAACAACGTTCCTAATATTATGTTTTAATTAATCAGGTAGCATTGTTTGGGTTTTATAAAAACAAATCATGGTACAAATGCCTTTAAACACATGTGAAATCCATATACATGGTGTGTCCAGTAGGGTGAACATAGTGTATGTATAAGATACCTGATTTAATCTGAAATATATCAAATTTATTACAAGTTAGTCTTACAAAGACTAAATGATGCCTTAGAAAATACATGACATGCGAACAAGAGGAAACCAATGATTAACAGGAGAAAATAGTAATAAATATGATGCTATCTCAATGTACTCAAGGTGATGATAAGATGTTGGTCAAGATCAACTATGGGTTGGGAGTACACTAATATTTAATTGAAAAAAACTACTAAAAACTGATCCAGAAAAGGATGAAATATCCTATTCATCAAGTCCCTTAATACAACCAACGAATTAGTTAAACCAAAAATCATCGCTAAAAAATCATACAGGCCATAACTACTCCTAAAAGCAGTCCATGGTAGGTCCATCGATGTCCAACTCATCTAATGGTATCCTAATGTCAAATCTATCGTGGAGAATATCATAGAACCTCATAGATGATCAATGTGACTATCAATGCGTGGATGAGGATACATATTCATGAATCTCATCAAGTTCAATCTCCAATAGTCCAACAAAATAATAAATACCAATCAACCATATATTTTAGAGAACTATAAAACCCCATGGTAAAGTACTATGCCATATGAAACCATTATATTCTATATCATCAAATTTTAATTCAAAAAACTGATGTTCTTTTGGTGTTATTTTATAAATTGTGATAGAAACTGAATTTTCTCCCAAAACTAACTAGATTATAAAGTTTATCTCTTTATTAAGAAGTAAATTTTATACCTCATCAGTGAAAACATCCTAAAAATGTACTACCATTGGGGAAAAAGAATCTTACAGCATTCTAGAAACATCTACAATATGCCTGACTATTTGAGCCATTAGGGTACAGTAAATATATAATTATAACATGCTATTTAAAATGAAATGTGGAAATAGGAAATCATACAGACTCCTGATAAACCCATAATACAAAACATATCACCTAGTATGTCTGTCACATATACAAATAAATAAATTATAAAAAAACATGCTACAAAGTATAAAGGTACCATTGAATACTTACATTGGTCAACTTGTTTTAGAAATTCTTTATCTTCATCCGTGCCTTGTACTTGCACCCATGAATTTGAAGGTGAGTATGTGTACACGATAGTTGACCTTCTTAGAGAAGAGTTTCTGGAAGAGTATAAGAGACATGAAGCAATGAAGATCATTAGAGTGTTGGAGAAAATGTGGTTTCAGTGTAAATGCATTTTGGAATTATCATTGATATTCATTGTGGAAATCGGCTTATGCAACGCGGCCTAAGTTACAATACCTGCAAGTTGTAACTTAGGCCGCGTTGTACAAGCCGATTTCCACATTGTAGCAACTACATTTGCTCCAACACTATAATGATCTTCATTGCTTCATGTCTCTTATACTCTTCCAGAAACTCTTCTCTAAGAAGGTCAACTATCATGTACACATACTCACCTTCAAATTCATGGGTGAAAGTACAAGGCACAGATAAAGATAAACAATTTCTAAAAAAAGTTGACCAATGTAAGTATTTAATGGTACCTTTATGCTTTGTAGCATGTTTTTTTCTAATTTATTTATTTGTATATGTGACAGACATACTAGGTGATATGTTTTGTATTATGGGTTCATCTTTGTCTAATCATATAACTATGAGATTATGCTATGTGATGAAAATTAATCTGGATCCATCATCATTTACATTGGGATAATCTTTGGGAATCCATATAACCATAAGATTAAAAACTATTTCCTTTGTATCTCATACATAAATATTCAACTCAAAGGAGTATAACTTACCGCCCATGGTAACTCAAAATAAAAAAAATGAAAACAAGGGTTGGTTATCCACAGAATTCATCACACATAACCTTGGTAGACCTCTCACACATGTGAACCATCATAACTAACCAATTACCATATACTTCATCTTAGAGTCAAGATATCCCTATGGAACCTATAGGGTATCCAATTCCACATCATTCACAAACAACCCACTTATGTTGCTAAATATCAATAACATCTCTTACTACGACACTCATCACTAATTATTAATCACATCCCTATAAATAATCATAATCACATTAAGACCACACTATCTATTATGGAAATCCTTACTGGAATTAGGCTCAAGATATGGTATCATTCCTATCTCACATCTATATTCACTATTTGGTCCTCACACACACAATATATAAATAATATACCAAGGGAATACCATCCATGGAACTCACATCCCACCTTGAGAGCACGAGGAGGAGGAGGACGAGGCGGCGGCAGTCGTGGCAGCGAGGGTGGAGGCGGCGGCGGTCGCGGCAGCGAGGGTGGAGGCGGTAGAGGTAGAGGCGGCCGCGGTAGCGGGAGCGGGGTTGGAGGTGGCAGTAGAGGTGGAGAAGGAGGAGGACGAGGAGGACGAGGTGGAGAAAGGAGGAGGAAGGAGGAGGACGAGGAGGATGAGGTCGCGCGGCGAGGGGCCTGGTTCAGCTTCCGCGAGAGCTTGACCACGTGCAAGCGAGGATGTCCTGTTAGGGTTATTAAATAAAAACCAACAGAACCTTTATCAACGCTCGTTAAAAGCGCTAATAAAGGTATGTTTTATCAGCGCTAAAATAAAAGTGCTGATAAAACATTCATTTATCAGCGCTTTTATATAGTGATGATAAAGGCATACCCCTTTATCAGCGCTTTCTGTTTAGCGCTGATAAAGGGCAGCGCTTCCCTTGCCTTGTTTTGTGGTAGTGAATCCAAATAGGGATGGAAAACCCTATTCATTAGATCCATGAAAACAGAAGTAGCGTTTTTAATAAAGAATTTCATAACTAGATACACATATAGACCATACCTACTATGGAAAGCTATACGAGGTATGTGTGATGGAATGAATCAAACCTAATGATATACCGATATCAAGTCAATCATAGGAAAGATCATTTCTGCCCATACATATTCAAAGAGATCATCTATTCAAGTATGTGGATACCAATTATTTACTTTAAGCTGATTCAACCATTTATAATCCACACATAGACATAATGTTACATCCACCTTCTTGATGAAAAGCACAGGTGAACCCCAAGAGGATGTACTTGTCCGTATAAATCCTTTGGCATCTAAATCCTCTAACTGCTTCTTGATCTCCCGAATCTCTATTAGGGCCATCCTATATGGAAGAAAGGACACTAGATATGCTCTTGAAACAATCTCAATTATAAAACTCTACCTATATCTTCAGAGGTAATCTAGAAAAGTTGTTAGGAAAGAAATCATTGAAACAATCCACTACTGGAGGGAGTTTAGTTTGACATAAATCTTGATCCTCCATGAAGATATTGACGATATAGGTAGTCACTCCACCTAGCCCATGATGCTTCGGTCTAGTTATCCCAGCCTGGACATCCCACTCACCCTTTAATAGATAACTGCTACCTTCTGGGGATGTAAAAGATACCATGTGGAAATAACAATCTACAAAGGCATGATAGTGGACTAACTAGTCCATACTGAGAATGAAATCGAATCCCGTTATCTTGAGGACAAAGAGATTCCATAAGAAAGGGTAACTTCCTACCTCATGGGGACAGTCCCTACACCGGTGTATTCCCTCTGTCTGTATTCCCAATAGTGTATCTAGGATCATTACACCATAGTGATTCTGTATCTCTAGTCTAAGACTCTCCCCAAAAGATACAATAATAAAAGAGTTTGAATAAACTATATCAAATAAAGTAGATACAATAGTGAAGTCTATTAGGATAGTACCTTTAACTATAGATGGTCTCGCAACCTGATCCCTGGGTATCAGATGTAGTGCATGCAACTGACCTGATCCACGACCCTATGCAACAGATGGACTTCCATGAACATGACTGCTCTGATGGCGCTGCTGGTGATTAGAATTCATACTAACATGACCATGATCTCCTTGTTTTCCAGACCTTCCAGTTCTAATCTAACTCCCCACCATACACAATGCAAAAGAACTCACTCTAGAAGGTGGAGATGATGCTGATTATTTCCCACTTGAAGCTAGTGGCAAGGTCTTACAGAAATGCAGAATATTCCCCATGCGGATGCATCCCGACACTCCATAGGGTCTCTATTACATTTATACTTCTTATTCCATAGTTTTCTACACTGATGGTACACCAAAGAGCTATTTAAATGGATACTTTGGATGCCACTTCCCTGATGAGAAACCTCGAGGGAATGTTTCTTGACATCAGAAGAACTACTGGCCTGGTGCAACACTAATCCTTTGAATCCAGTACTATTTACATCCCTCAAGTTGCGCTTAGTAATAAGGGTATGATCAACTATTATAGAAAAGGTATGAAGGTGAAAGGCATTCACCTGGGTACAAATGGTGTACTGGAGCCCATCCTCAAAACGTCTAGAACAGGAAATTTCATCACCAGCGAGAAGCGGTGAAAAGTGCTGTAAATCAGTGTAACGCGGTGAATATTCCATGAATGACATAGAATCTTGATCATTATTCCTGAAATTCATGGCTTTGTCAACACTTAGTACCTAAGGAAAGAACTGATCATAGAAGGCAGTCTGGAAATTAACCCATAACATGCCCCGATGATGACCGACCTGGGTAACCACATCCCACCATCGCTTGGCTGAATCCCTAAGTATGTATGTATAAATCTTGAATCTATACTCTAGAGGTATTTCCAAATTCTCAAAGATAGAAAACATAACCTCTAGCTAAGACTCAACAGCTTGAGGACTGCCATCGCCTGAGAAAGTAGGAGGATGCTTCTATTGAAACTCACAAGTCATATCAGCCATCATAGACATTGAAAACTATCATGAACTTGGGAACCAGTTCCTGGATTAGGTATAACAGGTGGTTACTCAAGTCTTGGAGGTAAGAATTATTTCTTAGGGCCCACCACGTATGGAGCATTGTCGTCACCACCTTCCCGGCAAATGAAAGAAGCACGTCGTGGCAGTATTGGTTTACAAGTTCCAAGCACATGCCTTAGAGCAATCTTAGAAGCAGATAGATAGAAAAACTAGTGAATGATGAACATAAAGAATCTCACTACCCAAGTCATACTACCCAAAATACCCACTTATAAATCCAGGAATCGATAAGTGATCAAGTTTAGGTTTCATTCATTTTACATTTAATTACAAGGTTAACTACTTTAACTTTCATACACATGAAAATGTGGGATAAGGAAGTGAAACCATTTCATTTTTTATGTATTTAATCACTTTATAATGGATATAAATTTCATGTGAATCTTTTCCCATACACCTATCACTGAAAATGACACCCATGTATCTATATTATAATGGATTAATTTGATAAATTACTCATCCCAACCCATGAGGGCCCATAACACCTCATGAATTCAGATAGACAATCACTCAATCGTAGATAAGTATATACAATCATATCTAACTATCACATCATTACTCAATAATCACAGGCATATCAAGAAATTTAAGGTAGTGAAATGAACCTATATGGAATGGTAATATGCATGACATATGAATTCTAGGTGACTATAATGATGCATGTAACAATACTCCTTTCCCTCATATCATCAGACCAAGGATGAAATAAATCCTCAATCAGGGCATTAATAAAAAACTTCACACAACATGTGATTAAACTAAGGGTTAAATGATATCAATTGTAATAGGAAAAAAATAAACATTTATATTTTGAGTAACTTGGATTTTACCTCGAACCTAGGTTCGCGTTTCCCAACCATGGATTACGAACAAGTCTCAAGCGTTCCTAATCTCTTGACAATTGTACCCAAATAATAAGGAAAAAAAGAACCTCCTCTGATACCACTTTTTGAAATCCATAACCCAAATGACACTCAGGAGGTTCCTTAAGCCCAGTGGGCCACATGGCCTCAAATGCATCACTCTAAATTCCAGAGGCCGCTAACTAGAAGTGAGGGCCTAGGGTGTGTCTGTGGGGAGACTATGTCCTCATTAGCAGAGTGTGGAACAATAGAATGATATAAAAAGTTGTAAATATCAGATCAGTGTAAGTGAAAATCATATGTAAAATGATGTAATAGATAATCATGCATGGTAATAACTGAAATATCTGGAATAACATTCAACAACAGAAGATGATATGTCATGTACTAGGAAACTAGAAAACATGGATACAAGAAAACAGTCATAAAATGTTCCAAAAAATCATAAAGGAAATCAAAGACTATCTCAAGCATCCTAAGATCCATCTCATTCCTATGATATCAAGATCCAACCAAAATAGAAAGCAATCAAGTACTCAAATCCATATGCTTATCTTTATCAACAACTTCATTCATGTAATCTACTACGGGTACCAAACAACACTAGAAGATGGTGTGAGATAAATCTAAGTGGGCCACCACCAATGGTGTATATAACATAAAACACATGTAATGGAATATAACAATGTGCATGCATGCATATATAAAGTAAAGCAAGTAGTACAATGGAACTAAATACCCAAGTACCTACTTCATCCCACCACTGGTGTCTAAAAATATAACCTGTTCAACAATAAATTAAACACCATTTTAAGTTAATAGGTCACGTAAGGTATTGTTAGCACTGACATCACCTCATGATAGTATAATTAGTGGAGGTTCCAAGACGTAACAAGTCAACAAGAAATTATGTCCAATGAGGGAGTTCCAGGTTAAAAACCCAGGTAACGTAGATCCCACAGACCACTAACCCAGTAGTATCTGAGTCAAGCTAAGGGGTAAGAGTGTAATCCAAGGAGCATAATCCAAGGAATTACAAAATAAGGTGCCTACCAATTCCAAGTTGATCAACCAAGGTAAAACGGGGCTAAGTAGTGACAATTACTAATGGGATGTAACCATGGCACCTACAAGTCAATATTGGATCCAAGGAGTTTATCTGAGGTATCCTGGGACCCAAGGAGTGTATCCAAGGAATATTGTAGTACTACATAAAATCGGGACACAATGGTGTTATACCAGGAATCCAAGAGACAAGGATAGTGTTCTATGTGGGTCTTAACCTAAGAAACATGTCCTTGAATTTGAAATGGGTCCTCGAGTGCTTAAGTCATTCACTTAGGAACCCAAGGCGTGCTCAAGTCAGCCCACTCCTATTTGATAATGAGGTCAATAATAATTTAATTGGTTTAATACTTTCCTTCCATTAGTGTGGATAGGTAAAGTATCATTTCAAAAATTAATTTATTGGTTAAAACCTTGCCTCCCATCAGTGTGAATAAGCCATGTAGCATTGAAACCATTTAGTAAGTTCATAATTAATCAATAAGTCCATTTGGTCCAAACCATGCCTTTCATTAGTGTGACAAGGCCAAGTAGCATCCAACCATTCATTAATTCCATTAAGGCATATTCAATTTTTAAGGTTCACTATGCTACCTTCCATCAATATAACAAGGGGTGCTACATACATGCAACCTTTATTCAATTTCTCTTAATACGGACAAGTTATATACTTAGTATACATTCCAATTCACAATTCGACAATAATAATCAATTTTAGGAACTTAACATAGGCGGGTCAAGTGGTGAGAATACATGGTTCATGTAATTAGGTAATTCTCATTAAAATAATCCACTTATTATAGAAAATATTACTATTAAAAAGGTTAAGAAAACACACACCTGAATGGCGGCTCAAATGTGTCAAAACACTAAAACCCCAATAAGGAATAACCTTCGACATGACATGAATGAAGTTGTGGGTGTAACCACTAACAAATAATCACATATTTGTAAAGTGCATGACCATATGGTTCTAATGAATATAATCACAGAATATGAATTTAATAAATGGCACCCGATGAAATTGGTGGTCCCTGCAAATATATTCCAAAATTAATGAACTTTAGGGATGAGTTATAGACCACTAACCTTAGGCTTATATGACTCTCCACCTCCAGTATCAACCCTTGATTTTCCTTGGATTTGAGTAGATCTAGGAAAAGGTAAAAAAACATTAAAATGACTATAACTAGGTTGAGAGAAAAAGAGAGGTATAACGGCTCAAATAAACTTGAGTACTTACCATTACACATCCAACGTGATGAACGAAAGATCGATAAGTTTCCAGATGAAGGAGATATCTTGATCCCTTTATTAAGTCTTCAAAAAGTTCTAAATGAGTGAAAATGGAGGAAAATACCACTAGAACTCATAATGGTAGGAAGAAGGAGGCCTAATAGATCATTAAGGGAATTTTGGAAATTTTACTTAAAATTTTATCTTTCACATAGTTTTTGTGCACGGTTTGAAAATCCGTGCACAAAACGTGTGATATGGATCTTCCCTAAAAAACATCCTCTACATGATTTGATCAAACTGTGCACACCCCATGCACGGGTGCCTAGGAAGAAGGGACGTTCACATGGTTACACCGCATGACCATGCACCAACCATGTGTGATGTCTCTATCTGAAAAATTCCAATATGTACAGTTAGGAAAACCATGCGCTAACCATGCTCAAACCGTGCATCTCATACTGTTTTCCCAAAAAGATGAGTTTCAGGCTCTGAACAATATCCTGAAACCCCTAAGGCCTTAACTAACCCATTGGGAATCCACATTAGGTCCAAAGTAAATATTTAGACCGAAACTTAAAGGATCCATACCCGAGTGAAAAACTGGGTTCTTATAATAGGACACCACTAATGACGTTTAAATCATGTCCAATATGAGAACAATGTGAATCTTGATGTTCATAATAAAGAGATGGAACAAATAAATAAAACCACCATCAGTCCTTTGGTTCTTTGCTGACAGCTAGGGATTACTATACCTACTTTTTCCTAAACCAAATGTGTTTATTTTTAGTATACCATAGAGGTACAAATCAATAATTAGAATCTAATTCCAAAGGCGGATTTCCCTATGGAATTATAAACCAGTAATCATAAAAAACCAAAGGGGTTTTACCCCAAGACATTCCAAACCAGAAATAATAATGAATCCAAGGGGGATTTCCCCAATTAATTCCAAATCAATAATGTTGATAATCCATGGGGGGTTTCCCCAAGGCTTTATAAACTATTAATCATAATCAATCCAAGGTGGATTTCCCCAAGGCATTACTAAAAAGTAATAATAATGAATCCATGGGGGATTACCTTGATGTATTCCAAACGATTAATTATAACTCAAGTATAAAATAAATTCACTTACCAATTAACTTAATTAAATCTCATCAAGTCTCACATGATAAGCATAGTTAATGGATCATTGTGTACATCCTAGTAATTCTCAGTCACACAAACAAGGTCACATAATACGTCTAAATCACCCCTTGGGTCACCTATTTACATCGACATGTTATATCCAAATCCAAGTATACCTCAAATGGTGGTTATGTATCGATCTACTCACCAAAAAATTATTCATGTCATGTGGGGAGGTTCAATTCCATAAATTAAAGGAACACAACATCTACTTATAATTTTTACATGAAATGAGTGGTATGTGGGTGTGACCACGCACTATATGCACAATGAGAATGATGAGAGTTTAGGGGATAACTTCATGAACACATAACTTATAATTTTAGATGTTCACTCATAAAAAAATGGCCTATGATTTTAGCTCAACCGATAAAAATAAAAAAAGTAAGAAGAATAAACTATAAATAGAATATAATAGTTAAAATTAGTATGAGGTCACATGAAAATAAATGAAAAGAATAAAGTAAGAGAACATAATAATATCCTTACCTCAAGTTTCCTATCACAATTAACGAAGAGCGATTCCATGGAGAAAAAAAAGAGAAAATCACTTGGGAAGAGATAAAACCAATGGGGGAGGGGAGTGAATTGCACTTACTAGATATGGGAAGACCCCTATTCTAATTTAACCCCGATTAATTAATTAATTAAATAAAATAAATAAATAAATTTCCTAGGAAAGGTTCACAATATAACCACTCGATTCATGCAGTAAACTAGTTGAGTTAGGAGGCTTTCCCCCTCTTCTTGAGCCTTTCATGGTTCGACCCAATGGGTCACACTATGAATTTCTACAATGTAATGTTTTTCAATAGTATTTTCCCTTGATCTTTCAAAAAAATTCTCTTGATACATTCCTGACCCCTAAAACCTTCATAAAAAGGTAAAATACAAGAGTTTCATATAACATTAAAAGGATAAAACTATGAAAATGGGCCATGGTTTTACATATTTTAATTTATGAGAGTTATGTGTATTGAAGTATTTAAAAAAGAAAAATCGAACACATTTAACATCCATTATCAAAATAACAGAAATTGAAAGTAACTTATAATGTAAGTTAATTTTATAATTGAAATTACATCAGTTATAAAAATATCCAACATTAAATATCTCGATAGTTAATATTTATATGTTTTTTATTAAAACAATCGATGCTGAAAGCTTAACTATCGAGACTTTCAATATTTTTTATTTTGATAACCGACATCTAAAGACAATTATAACATCATTTATAAAATTAATGAAATTTATAAGTTACATAAAATATAGATAATTTTGTTAACTGACATATAAATTCTTTATATTTTTACAAAATAAGGATTTTTACCAAATTTTATATAACCGAAATTAAAAAAGATACTGACAACATCAACTATATTCCATTGGCTGAAAAATCAGTGTTAAAACTAAAAAAACTAATGTTAAAAGGTATTTATCTACTAGTTAAATAAAAATAAGAAACTCTCATAACAAGACTTCTCTAATGATCAATATATCCTTATAAAAAATAATCATGTTCCTATCATAATTTTTTTAGTAATAATATATAAAAAACAAAAACAAATTATAATTGAAATGCTATATAATCCAATATAAGTTTTAATTCTAATGGTATGTGGTTAATTTCTTCATGTAAAAAATAATAATTAGTTATTGTTCTAATTTATCATGAAAATCTGAGCACATTTTCTAGATTTTGAATATGAAATGAATGTTTTGAACACATTTTCACTTTCAAATCAAAATACGCACTTTCAAACATACCGGCCACACAATGTGTTAGATTGATGTAATGCTAAATCCTATATGTCATAAATGAATTATTGAACCTTTTCCTAAATTTTTATAAAAATTCAAGAAAATTATTTTGGTTTTAAATATGAAATATGTGCTTTGAACTAAAATGTCACTTTTAAATATAAAGACACACTTTCAATCATATACGCCACACCGCGTGTTAGATTGAAATATGGTTAATTCATACACATCAAAAATAAAGTATAGAGTTTTTTAAAAATCATAAATTTAAAATTAGAGTTCATTTCCTGGTTTTGAGTATGTGATGTGCATTTTGAACTAAAATATCACTTTTAAATGAAAAAACACACTTTAGTTCATATCAATCACATTATGTGTCAGATTGATGTGTGATTAATTCACACACCTCAAAAAAGAATTATCAAACTTATTATAATGTATCAATTGAAAATATGAGATATTATTCTCACTTTTGAGTATGTGATGAATGTTTGATAAAAAATCTCACTTTTAAATGAAAACACACACTTTCTGTCTTAACAGCCACCCATTTATTAGATAGAAATGCAGTTTATTATTACAAGTCAAAAATGAATTATTGATTTTTTTTTCAAAAATATCAAGACAATCGAGGCTATTTACTCATTTTTGAGTGTGCGACTTGTGTTTTTAACTAAAATAAAACATTTAAATAGAAACATGCACTTATAGTCACACTAGTGAAACTATATATCATATTGAGGTAATATTGATTCATACTCGTCAAAAATGATTTATAGAAAATTTTGATAAATTATAAATACAATTAGAGTGTTTTTTTCTCATTGTTGGGTATGTAATACATGTTTATAACTAAAATGGAACTTTTGGATGAAAACACTTAGTTTTAGTCATATCAGCCACACCATGGGTCAAATTGATGTATTATTAACTTCTATACATAAAAATAATTTATCTATGTTTTTAAAAAATTATTAAGATAATAAAGGTGTGTCTTATTTGTTTTGAGTATGTGAAACTTTTTTTGAACAGAAATGTCTATTTGAATTGAAAATATGTACTCTCAGTCACACCGACCACACTTTGTGTTATATCGAATTGTGGTTAATTTTTACACATAGGAAATGAATTATAGATATTTTTACTAATGTATCAATATAGTAAGAGTGTTTTTAATTATTTTTGAATATGTGATGTATGTTTTGAACTAAAATGTCACTATTAAAAGAAAACAAAAAGTTCCAGTAATTTTGTCTATACCATGTATCAAATTTTTATGCAGTTAATTCTAAAAAACCAAAAATGAAATATTGTTAATTTTCCTAATTTATAAATTGAAAACTCAAGGGTGTTTTCTTGGTTTTAAGAATGTGATGAGTGTTTTGAACTAAAATGTCACTTTCATATGAAAATACACACTTTTAGTCATACTGGACACACCATGTCTTAGATTATTGTGTGATTAATTACTAAATATTAAAAATTAATTATATATCATTTTATCTGAATATCCAAAAAAATGTATGTTTGTGTTTTTGGTTTTGAGTATGTGATGCTTCTTTTGAACAAAAATGACACTTTTAAATGAAAACACACAATTTCAATTATACCAACCACCCAATGTGTCATATTGAATTGATGATAATTCTTACACATCAAAAATGATTTAACGATCATTGTATTAAAGTATAATGAGGTTTAAAAATTTAAATCTATCTTTATTGTAAAGAGTTTAACTTATAGGAGAAATAAAAGTCTATCTTTCACCCTTTATAGGCACCAACTATTCCCTTATCCCTATGTCAATCATGTCCAACCTAGCGTTAATTCTATATTTTATTTTTTCAGGTGTATTTTGTAATATTCCAATGAAAATATGAAATAACTATTTCTACATTCATGAAATCAAGAAAATATCATACGTACAAACAATTCAAATACAATAATTTTAAAAAACCAATTTTTTTCCAACTATTTTTCTTAAGGGTTGTTTAAAAAAAGTACACCTAAAATAGTGATAATATCCTTTAATTTCTCAAACTTTTCAATATATATTAATTTAGAATATGATGTATGATCTTATGAATTATCATTTAATGATTTTGTCTAAGATAAAAATTTATATGAATGAGGAAAAATTTATGATGAACTAGAAAAACTCTCTTTAAGGAATATTTCATTTTAATTAAACTTGCAACTTATTCAAAAATAGGGCATCCTAACATTCCATTAATGTTATATCCTAAAAAATATAAATTACTTTGAAAGTAATTTATCATCATTAATAACATTTATCACAATATAAAATCTTCATTTTTATAAGCATCATTCAACATAACACCTGAATCCCACATCAATTTTAGATCATTAATCAATGAATCCAAATAATCAAAATATCATAACTAGGTTTTTTGGTATTGATATAAGAAAATAAAACATAATGTATTTGAGCTTCATGAATAACCATGGGTAAAATTTTAATTTACCAATATAACTGGTCATGTATTGTGAGTGTTAAGTTTTACACAAAAAGATTCATTCTATATATAGATAGTACAAGACTAAGGTTTCTCAATTATTTCCAAATATAAGATACTTATGATAATTTTTCCTCTACAAAGAAGAATCTGATGGGTGATAGTGTTCCCCATCTTAATTTTTTTTCTCTATGCCACAATAATCTCTTTACAATATCATCAATTTCATATAGCCTTTTAAACCTTAGTATTATTGTAATATACCATAAATGTTTTGAATAACTTTATTCATCTTTCTTGTTTTGAGATGCAACACACTTAGGGAATTTTAATTTTAATTTATAGTCTTTGGGGAACAATATATAATCATTTTAATATTCATGCATTCTTTTACAGATCATACCCATTGAGGAAACATACTTTTAGCGGCATATATTCTACAAGGTAACTCATTATCATCTAGTATCATATCATTCAAGATATAATATTTTTTAAAGCTATTGTCTCTTTATCCATTGATATATTTAAAATTATATAACTTAAGTATGACTAACTATTTTGTATATTTAGTAAAACTAGGATACATTGGCATATTTTCATATCTCTTTAATTTCTCAATCAACTTTAGTTAATCACAAAAGTCATCTTCAACTGTCATTGTCATTTCATGAATATGATTTCCATTATCATTTATAGTCTTACTCATATCAATTGATCTGTAAATAGTAATGTTATCCCAATTATATGAAACATTTAGTTCCTCCTTGTGTTCAGTCTAACATTTATAACTTTGATCCATTACATGACAGATCAATAGTTCTTCTTGCTCATCTAGACAAATCCATCTTGAATTACAATAATATAAACACAGAAAAATTATTTAAAAAGTGCCATTTTCACATTGTTTTAATATTGATGATATATTTAACCCCATCCTAATACTCTTTTGTCATGATACTGGAATCCATCATTTTTTGATTCATATCCATCCTATTTTGTTTAAAAATATCCATATTTATCAAAAAAATACATCGAATGTATGCATATATTGTATCATTTTTTTCATGAGTAAATTAAATAAAAATAACTTTAAAAAGTATAATTATAAATTATAATACATATATACGAGAGTTATTTAGTACATCCCACTTTATATAAAAAAATTATTGTATTTGAATGCTTTTTTTCAATAATATTTTGATACTTCAAGTTAAATATTTTTAATAGAGTTTTACTTGATCATATGTGGAAATTTTTGGTTTATACTTTATTTCTTTAAGACATTTATTTAACATCTTCTGAAAAGTTAGTTTTTGGTGATGTTTTTATTTTTCATTATAATATTAAATTTTAATAAGTAAAATCTAGAATGTTATCATGGTCAAGAAAGGAAATTAATATTTTTTTTATATTAATTTTTTTTGTATCATGAGTACTTTTAAAAAACTTTAATTTAGTTTATGAAATAATAATTTCAATTTTATGAATATAAATTAGTTAACTATGCATTTCTTTACTTTTTTATAGATTAAAAATCAATTCATATCATTCAACCCAAGCATGAATGAATTAAAGCTCAACAAACAATACTTATCCTCAGTTAAGAATTACATCAGTAATGAGATAATGGTTTGGTTTGACTAAGTGAAAAGGAATGATTTGGTTCTTAAAGATATTGGGTTTCATTAAAAATATTTATTTCCTAAACTAAAATTAAATATTTATAAATACTAATGGAGTTTTATTTTCATAATGAGTTGAGTATGGAATTAGTTTTAAATAAATAATAAAAAATTTATTGTTTTTCTTAATGAATATATAACCTTTGGTAATTTATTTATTTATAATTTTTTATTTAAAACTCATTTCCTAATCCAAAATTAAAATGATTTCATTTATATAGTAATGTTTTATGGTGAAAATATTTCCTCACATAAATATGGGAATCATGGGTAGAACATAACTTGATATGGAGATTTTTCATTAATGAAAAATTATTTTATTTTCTAAATTATGTTTCAAATGTATAAAACATATTTAGACAAGGAATTTTTAATTTTATATTATATGTCATAAATTGTGTTCATATAACACTATAGATTAAATTATAGTAAGTAATATTTTCTTTCAAAAGAAAAAATAGTATAATACACATAACATTATTCAAGAATATGATTCAAACCTAAATTAAAAAAATTAATAAGTTAAATTTGATAAAAAAATATATCATTTTTGAAATTATCATATCAAAATAATCTTAATATGAAAATTTTGGATTATCCTGAGAAGATTAATTATTCAGTGATTATTGAAATAATTTATATTTTATAGAAAACCGTCCTTTATATTCAATTATTTATAGAGTTCCATTTTTTTAATTGATTTTAAAATTTAATTAGTTCCTTTTGACTAAAAATAATACAACTAATTTCACTAAAATTGAAATTATGGTTAATTTTGGTATAAAAACCTTTTTATACTTAGAAATTCATTTTTATGGAAAACTATTTTTCGTTGCATTGGGAAATATTATATTAAAAATAATTTATGAGAATTCAATGATTTAAATAATTTAAAATGAATTCATATTCTTTATCTTTATAATTAGTATTATTTAAAAAGATATTCTTAATTTTTGGTCTTAATGAATAGTAACTATGAGAAATATTTACCACCTCACATGACAATAAAATGAGTTAAAAGGGTTAAAAATAAATCTCTAAGGCTTGAAGATACCAAAAAAACTTTTATAAACCTCATCGGTTATTTTTATTTCTAAATTACTTGTATAATCATCAATTTCTTGTCATTTTGGATCAATTTGGACTGAGTAGGACAATAATATACTTTAATATTTAGAAGCATGCCAAGTGTGTTCTATCCATCACTTATAAAGGACATCACCTCTCCTCTCTTCCTCACATGTCAAGAGCCTATTATTTCATATAATACCTACCTAAAAAAATTACTAACATCTACCTCCATGTCTTAGAGGTCCTGGTTGGACCATAATACCATCCTAAGAAGGCCTTAAGTATAAACCAAAGTAGGCTGTTTGAAGAAAAGTTTTAGTTCTTAACCAAGTGTTTTCCTTTTTTTCCTCTTCTACCACCATCAAATATTTTATAATAGTTCTCATATAATATAATAATTATACTAAATATACTTAAATTTTATTATGTTTGTGGCACAATCCTTATTCAGCTCTTTTCCATCATATAAAAAATAAAAATACCACTTGTGCGTAATTACGACCAACCATCTCCATGTGGTGGTGTAATTAATTTTTCATCAAAACGTTTCTTAGAAGACTATAAATATAGAACTAATTAATATATATTATATTTATGATGTAAAACCCTATTTTTTTTAAGGATTGGCCAAATTTTGGTTCTAGAGGAGAAAGAGGTAAGTTGAACTATTTTTCTCAGTTGGAACTAGAATCTACAGAGTATAGCATTTCTTACATCATAGAGGGTATGAATACACTGTGGTTTGGAAAATGTGGCATAGAGATTAGATTTTATGGTTCTAGATATTTTGACATATCTATATAATAAAACATTGGTTATGTAATGGAGGATGGAAGTTAGAGTGGGGGGGGGGGGTGTTCAGCAAATTTTAGGGTCACTATGCCGTATAGTATAAGGTATAATGTAGTGTTCATGTCAGGGATCAAAGGCCATGATGTAGTGATGGAAATTTCACCATGTTTCCTTCCTATGGTTTATAGGTTCTCTCTATTGACCATGATATAGATTCTAGACACACTTTTGACCATAAACTACTATGTCCTGGCTATCTCACTTATAATGTAGGCCTTTCTGTTTTTGGACCCATTATGGTGTTGACATATATTATACACCATAAAACCTATATTTATAAAATGACTATAAATATATGAAGCCCCTAGAACCAAAAATTCTCTGAATTTTTTTTGATCTTTGGCATAATCTATGCCTTCTTTAATATTTCATCAAGATCCTAAGCTCTTTTCTTCATCACTAACTATAGAGTATTAACTCTTAGTGATTCTATATGAGTTTCCCTTTCATTATACTCAGTTTTACTCCATTTAATTTGTGTGAATTACATATCTAAACCTATTCTACAAGATCCTTCCTGAATCTTGATCTAGAATCTATTTTGTGATATATTGAGATTGGTTCTTAGGATCCTTGTCATGTAGGATTGACCATGTTGGTGTGGGAACATGGTTCGGATGATGAAACCTATGAAGAATCATGACATTGAAGTAAAAATTATTGTCGTTATAAGTTCCTTACCATGTAGAGTCCATGTATATGATTGTTGGATAGATATTATGTTTTATGATTATGTGCTTATAGACCTTGTTAGATGTTGATCACATGTGTGCATGTGTGTAACCCATGAGATCATGTTTGGAACTTGATCACATATGTGTGTATCCTATGAGACCCATGTTTGAATATGGTTATATGTTTGTGAGTGTATAGCTATTTATAATCATGTTTATTATTCTTGTTGTGTCTATATATACTATACTTGTTGTGTGTGTTGTATGGACTTTAGAGGTTTCACTTTTGGTAGATAATGATAGGTGGACCATCGTGGATTGATTAAAGCTCATAGGGGGATTTTATTGACATGTGATCATGATGATAATGGAATAAAACATGTGGAAGGGGTAAGATAGCCTTGAGGCTTGGCCTGAGGCAGTTTCAGGATATGATGTCCATGTGGTCCAACCATGGTAGATACAATGAATGATGACCTTATGGTATGAACCACGATTGTGATGGGGATAGATGGAATTGTGATTCGACCTGTGAATCATTATCCTTGTGGATTATAATAGTCATTATCCTTTTGTATGTTGAGAGAAACATGATGAATCTTTGGTAGAACCTAGTTTACTACTTTATGACTTTTTTCCATCATTGAACCGAGAAAGGCATGACTAGTAGTTTATGAAAGCTTGGTTAGTACACGAATGCTTGATACATGATTATGTGTATTTTATTTCACATCTATTTATTATCATGGAATACACTCTTATGAATGTGAACTCATGTTAAGGACCCATTTATGGTTTCCTACTGGGTTTATACTCACACCCTCCATGGGAATATCCATGACTGCACAGACTTCATGATCAGGTATATAGGAAAGGGAAAGGTCTCAGTGATAAGGATTTAGAAGATATTACATTATTTTTAGAGGTATCACTATGATAGACTCTGGAGTGACACCATATTATTTTATTTATGAACCTATTTTCTTATACTATTTTTTGTCCTACCGCTTTTGGAGTACTTGGTTTATTATTTCATATGGCTTGAGATACACTCCATGCCATTTGTAATATAATTTCTTATATATTCTACTTTTTTATCCTATGATATTATTTATACATTACTTTAGTGTTACTGAGGGTATAGTCTCCCCTATGATGGCTTTGAAACCCTCACTACTAGTCAAAAATTTCTTGCATATGGGGAGGTACACTTGAGCCCATGTGGCACTCCGACTGAAGTATGTTGATTCAAATTGGTGTGTTAAAAGGTGGTATTATAACTTGATGTTACTTTCTTTATTTTATTTATAGGTTATGGTAGAATGGAAATAAGTTTCTTGAAACTTGGGTGGGGGTGTTACCATTTTTCTGGAAAAATCAGGTTTAACAAAACTTCGAGTCACCGGTGATGGGATTACTATTATAGTTTTATGGGTTTTGGGTGTATTCATGAATCATGTGTAGAGAATGTAGGGCCACATTATATATAGACACACACACACACACACCTATTTAGTGTTTCATAGTATTTATTTAATTTAATTCCTTGATTTGTGAATTTTTTTGAGTGATATATCTGTACTCCCTATTGTTTTGATATATATTTTTTTGGCATTAGTTAGTTTAACTTGAGATTGTGTTTATGTTTATATATATATTATTATGAATAATGTGTAGTTATAATGTAATATTATTAATCCTTGGATTTGTGCATGGGAATCCCCTAGGATAGCCTTTCTTATGATAATCCCTTATTTTTTCCTTATAACTTCTCAAACAAGTTGTTATATACATTCTAAATGTTCATTTGAAATTTTAGAAAATGACTCCCTAGAGACTCTTGACTAGACCACTTGGTGAAGTATGAAAAAATGATCTCACAAGGTAGAACATTATAGTTCTAACACTATATGTATAGGATAATTCTCTTTCACTCACTCTAGTGGTTTAGATGAAAGTCCCACTTCATCTAGGAGTCTTAATCTTAGTTCTTGTTCAAGAATATTGAGTTTCCAAGACTATGGTTGATTATGCTTAAGCTTTTTAGCCCAGAACTCTCCATCCTTCTAGATAACCAGAGGCCCTCAGGATACTAGGGACTAGATTGATATAATTGAGGGAATCTTTTATCTTTTGGGTACTCTATAGGAATGTATAGTAAATATTTATCCTTTATTATTTTGACACCCTCAAGGAAGTAGTGGTGTTTCCTGAACCAGGAAAAGAGACATGAAGGTCAAACATAGATAACATTCAAATACCTTTTCTTTTAGGAGTTCTTTTCGAGAAAAATAAATATGGACCATATATTGGAATTATTGGAACTTCACCAGGGATCAATGATGGTGTCTAATTCCTCACAATGCTTCATCGAGTTATTTTTATTTTCTCACCTCTCTGCTGGGAAACAAAGTACAAAAAGTGTAGAAAGTTTGAGATTAGCCTTTATTCGGATCTGAGACACAAGAACTTGAATTTTTACCTGAATACATATACATAATTATTTTATAAGTACCTAAAAATTGATAAGGTCCTAGAGTAATATATTTCTCCATGTCTCATTTCACCCTTCAATGGTCTTCTTAGTGATACTTTTAATACCAGGAAGAGGAACACAACAGATTCATTCAAGAGTAACGACAGACAGTCAGAGCATAGAAAGGGTTCTTCATCACCTTCTGTGGGCGAATTAGGTCCTTAGTGATTCAAATATGGGATGATTGGTCATTATCATTATTTTTTGAAGGCCTCATATCAATTTTCATTGGTATTTAATGAAGATATATATTCAATAGTTCTGTTATAGGGCGTTATAGAGAAGATCTCGTAGGGGTACAAAATATATGTCTATGACCTAGGGATATGGAAAAGGTTCCTAGAAGTAAATATAGACCCCAAAAACCCCAGTTATGTAGAAATTATATGTTATACAAAGTAAATGAAATGTTCATAAATATGCAAGATTTATATAGTAGACTAGGTTCCTACTGATGGTGGGGGGGGGGGAACCATCGACTAATTGATGTACGATATTGATTAAATTTACTCTTTATACTAAATTTTTAGATACATATGCTTATCATTCATTTATTTCCACTCAAGTATTTGATCTCTTTGAGTTACAAATTAATTTTTCTTCTAAATTTATTTCTCTTGAAACACAATTGAGAAATAAGTTTTATAATCTCTAGAGGTTTCCAGAGTGTCAAGATGTTTTTTCTAGCTATATAAATGTGTGATACTTAATGATCTTAGAGATGGATAGATTTGATGTGATCCTTGGAATGGGATGGATGGAAAGGTTACACACTCACATCAGCTTCTTTTATAGGTTGGTATCATTTATTCTTCTAAGGTTTAAATTTTTTGATGAATAGTGAATGGGATGTCTATGCTAGTTTAATGAGACTAGATTTGGGCCAAGTTGTAGCTATCACTGTATAAGTAATATGTATGAATCTTGAAGTAGTGTTAGCAATGGATCCCTCTATATTCCCTCTAGTTCTAGATTATTATCAGAATGTTTTCTCGTATGATTTACAAGGTCTTCCTCTTGATAGAGGAACTCAGTTTGAGATTGATCTTGTGTATGGGGTGCAATCGATATTTATTCCTTCTTATCATATAGAACCCAATGAGTTAAGAGAGTTAAAGGAGATGATATAAGATTTGGAGGTGAAAATATTTATAAGATTAATCACATCACCTTGGGGTAATCTTGTGTTATTTTCTTAGAAGAGATAGTTTAGTGTTAAGTTATGTATAAACTATAAGAAGATTAATAAGGAAACAATGAAGAACATGTATCTTTTACCAAGGATTAGTGATCTCTTTGATTAGTTATGGGATGATTAGTGGTTCCCCATGATTTATCTTCATTAAGGATTCCATCAGTTATGGGTTAGATAAAAGGAAATTCCCAAGGCAACGTTTAGGTGTAGGTATAAACTGTATGAGTTTCTTGTCTCTCCTTTTGGGTTAACAAATTATCCAGTAATGTTCATGGATCTTATGAAAAGGATTTTCCATCCATAAATTGAATCTTTATTTATTGTAATAATTGATGATATCCTAATATAATCCAAGACATAAAAAATATATTCTATTCCCCTTGACATGGGTTTCAGTACACTTTGATCATATTAGTTATATGTAAAAATGTTTAAGTGTAACATTTGGATTAGGGAGGTGCAATTCCCCAAGGATGTGATTTCTAAGATTGGGATTTCAGTGGACCCAGTGATGGTAGAAGCTATGATGTCTTGGGAACATCCCAATAATGTGTTTGATATCAAAATATTCATTGGTATTGTGGGGTACTATCGATGCTTCATCCAGGACATCTCCCATTTGATAGTTCCAATGATGGAGTTTTCTAAGAAGGGGAAGATGTTTGAGTGGTGTGATTAGTGTGAAGAGTGTAACAAACCTGAATTTTATCAATTAAAATTACCTTCTTATAATTATTTCATATAGTATAATCACACATTAAGAACATAATTTGAACATTATAAATTGAGAATTAATGAAATAAGAGGTATTTCTATAAGTTAAGGAATATATACTAATGAAATAGTAACTTGAACTTAGGAATAGTAATATGATACTTATGAAGAGTAAACCATCCAAATGAATACTAATCTCACCCATGAAAGTATAAATAAAATTTTGATATCTCATAAATGAAAATATGATATATCTATATATTGGATTAAGTAAGTAAATGTTTTAAAAATGATAAATTAATTGTTAGTATTTTTGTAAGTCATAAATATTTAATTAAAATTTTATGAATAATTTAATAATTTAAAAAAAAATGTATTTTCATAAAATGTATTCATAAATTAATAATTTTTTGTCTTTTTATTGTAAGATAATTTTATGAGATATTAATTAATTTTTCAATGTGTTATAAAACCAGTTATAATTTTAAATACTGTATTTTTTGAGTAAATGATGATTTTAATTAAAAACTAAATTTTTAATATTTAGAAAATTATTTTCATAAAATGGAGTTATTTTTTGAATTATACACATCAAAAAATGGATAGGGTGATTTTTTTGGATTTTTCTAAAATACTTGATTTTTTTTGTGAATAGTGAAATATAATAATTTAGGGTATAAGTAAATAAATGAATTTTTGAGTCATTCTTGAGTAATGGATGATTAAAGTGGAATAATTTTAGAAACAAAACCATATACTTACAATATATAGTCACAATAATTAATAATATTCATAGTCTTGAGCCAAAATAATAATCTAATGATTACAATAATAAAAAAAACACTTCTCTCCTCCTCTATAAATACCACCCCTCACCACCTCTTCTACTCACACCTTCCAAGATTTGAGCCTCATAAAAATTCTAAACAATACTCTTACAAATACCCAAATCCATTTCCAGAAGATCCTGGTCTCATAAAAATACAAAAACCTTTTCCCTATGGAGGTTCTCAAGGAGGATAAATTCAAGAGGTAAATTCCTCTTTCATTTTCTTTAAATTTTATTTTCAATTTATTTTCTTTTATTATTGTCTCCTCACCTCCCCTTATCCAAGTTTCATGAAAACACTAGTATATTAAATATAATATAATTTTATTATGTTCAAGGAATAATCCATCATCAATACCATGTATCCTCTCCTTTTGTTATAAAAATGAAATCATCACCCATGATTTGTCGATTTACTGACATCATGGACGATGCACTTTTATTTTCCATTAACACCTTAATGGATGGTAATAAAACCATTTTTAATGGTTGAAAACATATTATAAAATTTATTTTATAACCCATTTTATGTTCTATAACAAATATGTGTACATAATACTAAATGATAAAACAAAATTAGTTCATTGTGATTGAAAATAACCAAAATTAACCAAAACAATTATCATTAACTATTTATCTAATGATTCATCCTCATACCATATAAACAAATGATCCATAAGATCATTTTAACTTATATATGTTTATTAATATTATATAACTTCAATTATGTATTTCTATTTCCATTTTACATAAACTTCCATACTCTTATACAAGGGAACCGATCATGAAAACTAAGAAAACGAGCACTCCTAAATAATGAAATTAAACACTATAAATCATGAAAAAGGTCATAAATGAACTTAATAAAATTATAATAAATCAAATACATGTATAAAAGGTTATTAATTAATTAATTAATGGATTTAAATTTATTATCCAGGACATTATGATCAAGTGCAAAACCATTTTGTATATAAGGTAAGGGATTCTACTAAAACCTCCATTTTTTCTTTCGGGTTAGTCTTCCTTTATTTTTACCTCAATATAACTTATATTAATTTTTAAATAATTCTTATAAATTATTTGTATTTGTTCCAAAATCATATATCTAGATCATATCATCCATCTTTTATAGGTAAATACATGTTTTAAAAAGGTTCCCTTTTCAATTCTTCCCGATAAGCAAGAGAAATTCAATGGAACTTACCGATTTATTACCCATTTCAAAGTTCACTACAAATTTTTTTTAAGAAACCATTATTTTTATAAAATCACTCCATTTATCATGAAAAACTATCCCGGTTCATTTATAGTTTTATTAAAAGATATTCCTTTTCAACTTTAAATTCTCTTAAATATTTTCCTTAAACCGCAATAAAATGTTTCATTTCTAAAGTTTCTTAAACACTCCTTTTAAAAGTTTCCACGTAAATCTGACATCAATTATCATGATCCATTCATATTTTACCTTATTAATGTCCATGTATTTTTTTAATCCATTATTTCATGGACACAGTTATGATGTGCACATTTTTTATGCCTTGTGACATGATTATGATACCCATTTCTTTCCATGGGTAACCCTTATAGTTATTATTCATGTGTTACACATATTCCTAAACATATTATGATGGGTTCACCTAGATTGTAACTAACCAAAGTTTTATCAATGGAAATTCTCTTCATATAATTATTTCATATGGTAAAATCATATAAAATTACATATAGAACTCAATACAAACCTTATAAATGAATAATGAGTTAAATAAAAGTTATATATAGAAGTTAATGAACATATACCGATGGAATAACAAATTGAACTTATGAATAATAATGTGAAACTTATGAATATTAAATTGTCCAATGTAATAATAACCTCACCAATGAAATTATAAATAAAATTATCCATCTTATAAGTGAAAATATGATATAATTATATCATTGTATAAGTAAATAACTATTTTAAATATTATCAATTAAGTGTTTCTATTTTTTAAAGTGATGTATATTTAATTAGAATTTTATTATTAATTTAATAAAATAAAAGGAAATTTATTTTCATAAAATGTATTCATAAAATAATATTTTGATGTCTTATGATTATAAGATATTTTTATGAGACCTTAATTATTTTTTCAAAGTGTTAGAAATGCTGTTTTAATTTTAAAATTTTAATTTTTCAAGTAAATTATGATTTTCATTAAAAATTAAATTTATTATATTTAGGAAATTATTTTCATAAAAGTTTGCTCATTTTTGTATTCTAAATTTCTCAAAATGGTTAGGGATAATTTTTGGGATTTTTCTAAAATACTTGAATTTTGTATGATTAGTAAAATATGATAATTTACAATAATTATAAATACATGAATTATTTCATCATTAAGCTAATGTGTGGATGATTTAATATCCCTTGATTAAAACTCACATGCACTTATTATTTAATCTAGTCACAATAATAAACACTATTTTTTTTCTTGAGAAAAATAATAAACTAATGAATTAAATAATGAGAAATCACCCCTCTCCTCCACGATAAAAACCACCCCTCACCACCTCTTTCTCTCACACCTATCAATCCTTGTTCCTTGTCCAAATTCTGCAAAAATATCTTCCCAATCTCCTCCCACATGTACATTAT